>JAPKLX010000011.1:3396210-3412491 GCA_026898415.1 Leonotis leonurus
TTAGCATTCTGTCTTGTGACTTGCTGGTTTGAGACTCTCTGGTTTAGACAAATTCTATCTTTCTGGTTGAACTGGCTTCGACTATCTGGTTTGCTGAAACCAAGAAAAAATGGTACAGAACATGTATAATACCAAGTGTGTTTTGAAGGAGCATCATCAAAACTCAGAATATTTTATGGGGTTCCCAACACTCGATTTGGTAGCGTTCTCGCGGTCCGCACCGAAACTTTAGATGTACAGTCAACTGATGTGCCTCAGCGCATTTTGGGGAGAACCAACTAGCTCTGGGTTCGAGTATCATTTCACCCCTAATCACAACTCATTCGATGATTCTTAAACATCAGTCAGTTCAAAATCACTTTATTAATGAAGGCATGGTCATTATAGTCATTTACTATATCATGAAAGATTACACCGTAATGATTCTATTATTCAACCCAATGATATTCTAATAAAGGTAATGTTCAACTTAGAACGTGTGTTCAAGTTCTCACAATTAAACGAGTCATATAGCATGTAATAAGCTAACTCTAGTCGTATCTCAAGGAAGGCTTAACATGGCTTCCTAATTCAAGTGCTATAGATTAAACAACAAAAAATGGTCCTAAATATTCTATCCAAATGCAGTACATAAGATTAACTAAACTTAAATAACCAAAATATAAATTAAATAACGGGAATCCAGAATAAATGGTCTAAACTTCGAATATCTTCATCGATCATCTCATGTCAAGATTAATTCATGCATCCATTTATTATTCAAGAATTTCTAAGAGCTATCTAATTAATAGCCCTCGCATTTATAATTATATTGTGGCTATAACTCACGTATTTTAGTCACACAGTTAAGAATTCAAAGATAAATAAATGAACACTCGGTTTGTACGCTTTCAATTCAAACCTGTATTGATTAGACCTAGATCTGACACTAGAATTATCTCTCGATCTCAACCAGTGTCTAAGGAATTGAAACGGTGATCAATCGGTCCAATTAAGCAAGCATAATCCAATCAATAAGCATGAATAATACTAGATATCGACAATCAATTAAGAAATCCAAAACATAGTGAGAATCAACTACTCAAATTCTTTCACATAATCATATAATAAGAAATACATGGGAAGTACTTACTAACGATTACAATCTCCTCCGTTAATCCATCTTCCCAAAAGTTAAGTACAAGCTACTGTTTTTAGAGAGTTCTAATGTCTAAGAATGTTAATCTATTGAGTTTACAGGTATCTCCGCCTCAAATGCTCTGTTTTTCCTCTTAAAATTGCGTCAAAACCGTCAAATTAACGGGCCCAGCGATTGCTTGTCTGTGCAAAATATGAAATTTTGGAATATGTAGAATTGAAGTTCATCTCGATAGGAGTTCGTAGCCGCATACGGATCAAAATTCAAAGTTGTAACGAAGGAGAACGAGCCAAAACAAAATTGTTGCGCAAAATATTGTAACAATTTTGCATATGGCCATGCTCTCGCGTTCTTTCACCTCTCGTTTTCTGCCCGTAACTCCTAGCAAGCTCACGTCTGGTTTCCTCTTGTTCGGCTTAGAACATACGACATAATCGACACCAATTCAACTCATATTCGTCCTTCATTTCACCATCCTACATCAAACAAGAAAACAACAAAACTCGGCGTAATACGAAATAAAAAGACACGAAAACAAAACAAATTAAAACCTAGACACGACGAAACATCAACTAAAAACACGATAAATAGGTAACAAAATCTTATTTCAATTTCACATACTCATTATTGAAGTTTGACCTTAGCCATATATCATTATGAGTACCGGTGAGAGTGTCAGTTTGGATTATCCTTCATTCTTTGTTATTGAAACTTAATTTGTATAGATTTTAAGCTCACTCCTTGTTAGATTCTCGTAATCATTAGTTTATCTAGCTCTAAATTTGTAAGTTATCGACAATTAAGCTTACCAGTCGTTTCTTCAAGTTATGCTTCAACATTTTCATATTAAGCTTAAAACTTCACTCATTTTGCTTCTCATTATCCTGTAACAATTTCATCTATCTTATCTCATCATAATCGATTGCATCTTCAGGTTTGAGGGCCATACTATGCACCTTCAATTTCAATTTCAGCTTGTGGTTCATGAATTGAGCATTGATGATAAGCCTGGTCTTCTTGATCCTTGGCATCACCATCTATCTTGCAACATCATCAATAGCTTCTTCTTGCACATCTACATCTCCCTCATCGTCTTTCTTGTATTTCGTTTCTCATATTTCAATTTCAGCCCTAATATTTTTAGGAGCAATTTGTCCCTTTTTGCCAATAGAACCATCATTGTCGAACCAATGAGTTATGAAAGTCAGTGTGATCTCATATTGTAGATTTAGATGACGAGATATAATATTGAGTTTCTGCTTCTGAATAACTAGTTGAAACATTGCATTTGTAATATGGTTATCAATGACTAGTTGAAGAGTAGAGATAATAACGGTGAGGTCGTTGGTGTTTTTCCTACATACCCAATTTTATTAGCGTACTTGATTGACCGGGAGACATTGAATTTTTATTGCTTAGTTGAAGTGTGGGCCTATTTGGGGAGTATTAGTTTTGGCAACAATCACATGTTTCTTTATAGTAGACAGAGATTTAATATGTGAGTTGAGTGTTGTCCGCATCTTCAACCTTTTCATATATGTATTTTTCAGTGGGCCGACTAATTGGAGAGTTGATCAAAACGTATCTCTGAGCAGAAGTTTTCAAATGGATTGAAAATAGAAAGCTTTAGTGCACGAGGTCTGAAAGAGATTGATCATGGCTTGAAGATGGAAGTTCAATTGTTGTACTCATTTATTTGCATGTGTTCGAAACAACATGAACGAACTCGTAAATTAAGATGAAGAGAGAGATAAATAAATACTATGAAGAGCTTAATATAGGTTAATTTTTGAAAACACATAAACTACTATTTTTGTAAAAAATAAATTTTGTTCAAATTAAACCTATTGTAAAATTTTAATCCAATGGGAAATTAGTCACTTTATGCCCCGTTCTATAAATGCTTTAAACTTCACATACAATTTTTATTTTATTTTGTTAATTAAAATTTGTATTGTACTCCCTCCGTCCCATTCAAGATGACTTATTTTGCCATTTCCATCCGTCCCATCCCAATAAAATGACTCATTTCCTTTTATAGCAATTTTTTAGGAGAGATATGTATTGAGTAAGTAAAAAGAAAGAGACTTTATTCGTCTGCGTGCCCAAAAGAAATGGGTCATCTTGAGGGAGTAGTATACAAGTTTCAAAATAAAAAAATATCTACGGACAATCTTTTTCTTGCACATGATCTTATTTTCCATGTCATGGAAAATTATGATTCTAGCATCCCCTTAATTTTAGGCATTTTATTAGTTAGAATGCAAATTCAACTTTTTCAAGGGAGTCAACTGAAAATATAAATAAGCTTCAGAAAACACGACGACGTCGTATGACCCTAGCACTAGTCTTTCTCCGCTTCCGCCTCTCACACCCCCAACTTCCATTTCCAAGCAGCTTAGAGAAAACCCTAAACTTCACAGTTTTGCGATCCCCAATCAGAAGCATAGTATACTCGGATCAGAATTTGAACATTCACAAATGGCGATGGCTGCTCTGAGACGCGAGGGTAGGCGGATCGCCCTCCCTATCATTTCACCCCGCCCTATGAATCCTCTCCGCTCGTCTATCGTTCCTTCCGAGTACGATGCTATATCTCTTCGCTTGTTCTACTATATGTGGCAGTGACGATGATAATTCTGTGTGTCATTCTGGTCTTGGTTTTTTGCTGTAGCTTTAGTTGAACTCGTACTATTCATCACCTTCTTAACCAATATTGGGGGATTTATTGATTTTGTTCTTTGTAGCGTTATCGAGTGAGAAATTGTGTTTTTGACTTGATTTGACTGCTTGTTGGTAAACCGAAGATTTGAATTTCTAGCTGCACCATTTGCAGCGTAATGTACTATACGGCTTTCTGGTTTTGCATATTGCCATAGCTTCATAGCTCTCCTTTGCCTTTCTCTGCACCTTAGCCTGAAGCAGCTTATGTCCTGAATCATCAGTCACATTCAAATACATTGACCGATGCTACTTGCATTTAAATGTTTCTCATTATTTGCTTGCAAAGCATTACAACTAGGACAAAATAAAAAGTTTAGGTGAAACCATCTTGTTCAAAAGATTGACTATGTTGTTTCTGATAAAATAGTGGAAGACAGAGCAACCCTATGTGGACTTAGGGTATTGAAAGAAAGATGAAATCGTGTTATAGTTGTTACCAAATTCATAAGAACAGATGGGTCGGAAGAATGTATGAGTCAATTAGATTGACTTCAAGATGTAGCGTGACAGGAACTTGCTAAGAAAGTAGAATATTTAATAAAAAAACATGTTATTTTAGCCGACTGTCCTGTCTTTGCTGTTGAAAAGTTACGTGTGAAATTCATTGTAACTCTTTATCTTTTTTATGCTAACTAAATATACACATGTTGACAGGGATCAATCGTTCTTGGGAGTTCGTTCTGTGTCAACTCAAATTGGTATAGATGTCTCTTGAACCATCACTTATTTCATGAGTTGGTTACGTAAAATTTCTGGCTCTATGATGTTTGATTGAAATTCTGTTATTTGGGAAAATGCACGTTACATGGTTATAATACGTATCTACAGTTCGCAATCGTATGAAGAGTGTTAAGAATATCCAAAAGATCACAAAGGCTATGAAGATGGTTGCAGCTTCAAAGCTCCGAGCTATTCAGTCAAAAGCTGAAAAATCACGTGGACTCTGGCAGCCATTCACTGCTCTCCTTGGCGACCTTCCAAGTAAGTTTGTGAATAAGTACTTTTGCTCCTTATGTCTCTATGATTGCTTTCTTTTTCACTCCTCCCCTTAATTTTGTTTGTATTCCCATTTGCCCTCAGCTTGATTCTGGTATTTCAAACTGCTGATAGTGCCTTGGGAATTAGGCTGTCTACCAAGAGCAGTATGCATGTTAACGATTGTCTGGTTAAATTACTAAAAGTCTATTGTGGCTTCTGAACATAACTTGTTAATTAGGGAATAATATTTTCTATAAAAAATCATATCGTGTGAGGGTGGTGAAACTTGAAGAAACAACTGTTACTAGTCTACTAGAGGAACATTTTGTATGTATTTTTGTCTCCTGATATATTCGACTGTTTAATTTATATATTGGAAACTGAAAATATGCTTTCAGATGCAAGTACACATCATAATACTAGATGGAGGAACAAATTTTTTGAATATTGTATGGAATATAACTATCTTGATCCTATAATGTGCTATACTGTAAAAACTAAAAACAACATACTATAACAGAAGTACATTGCTACAGCAAACTAGTAGCAGGACTATCAAATCGTGCGGGTCGACCTGATAACGGCCCGACCAATTAAGGTCAAACCCAAACCCTACCTGTTAAGGTTCTGCTGAACCCAAACACAAACCCGACCTATTAAGCTCAAACACGATCCGAACCCGACATGAACATGATAACTTTTGTGTTGACACGACGCATTATCAACACGATAAAAAACTAATTTTATACGAGAAAAAGATATAAAAATTATAAAATTATAATAAAAAATAATAAATGCATAATTTTTGAAATTATAAAATATATTTGTTTTTATATTTCAAGAAAATATATAATATTTTGGGAAAAATATATTACAAATTAGTTACTTCAAAATATAAATTATTAATAATATTATAAATTTATGTTATCAGGGTGCTAATATCACCTATTGTTTAAACACAATTTACTTATGTTGCTACAGTGCCTGCATAGAGTGAGATGTAAGTGTAATTCACCTGACCGCTAGCATGCCAGACTACAGGGTGCTAATATCACCTATTGTCATAAGAAAAAACAGCTGATTGTTACCTACTGTTTCGTTTCTATTAATGGTCTGCTTAATTGAAATGGTTATATCCTTATGTTCTCTGTTAGTAAACCTTTCTCTAACAGTTAAATGGTTCGAAACATGTTCTCATTAAAGACAAGACCTCATTCGGTGCTGAACATCCATGTGTTTGAATGCATTAGGTGTTGATGTGAAGAAGAATGTTATTGTTACAATTTCCTCAGACAAAGGTCTGTGTGGTGGAATCAATTCTACTTCGGTGAAAGTAAGCAGGGGCCTAAAGAAGATAAACTCTGGTATATTTTCTCTATCCTATATTTCTTCCTTCCCATTCCATTAAGCATAAAGGCCAGTAATGATAAGCTATGTGGTTTCAGGTCCTGACCAGGAATGCAAATATGTTATTTTTGGAGAAAAAGCCAAGGCCCAACTTGTGCGAGATGCAAAGAAAGACATTGAGCTATCCCTAACTGAGTTGCAGAAGAATCCTCTGAACTTTACTCAGGTTGTCTTTTCTTCAAGAGTTTGTCCTTTTATAAATGCTTCCCCCCTTTATCGATCCTGTTTGTAATACTACTTGGTCTCTGCAGGTTGCTGTGCTTGCTGATGAAGTCTTAAAGAATGTTGAATATGATGCTTTAAGGATCGTGTACAATAAGTTCCAATCAGTGGTCCAATTTAATCCATCAACATCCACCGTATTATCTCCTGAGGTCATTTATTGCATCAACTTATTTTACTGACACAAATGCTTTCTTTATTCATAACGATATATGCACGCAAACATACACACACACACACACTGCATGCTAATTCAATGGGATGATGATATAGATTGTGGAGAGAGAATGCGAAGCTGGTGGGAAACTTGGAGAATTGGATAATTATGAAATTGAAGGTGCTGAATCAAAGTCAGAAGTGCTTCAGAACCTCACAGAATTCCAATTTGCTTGTGTAAGTGTTTTACCAAATTACAATTGGTCTCTACTCTTTGCCTGATACTGAAACTCTTAATGTTTCTCCTTCAGGTTATGTTCAATGCTGTCCTAGAAAATGCTTGCAGTGAACAGGGAGCTAGAATGTCTGCTATGGATAGCTCCAGTAGAAATGCAGGAGAGATGCTTGACCGCCTCACGCTTACTTACAACAGGTTTCATGCATATCTAATCTCACTATCTTGGGTAACAAGTACACGTGGGCATTTACTGACTGGTTTATTCACACACCGAAACAGATGCTAACTGATTTTTTTTACACAACTATTTCAATTATATTATTGTTGTAAAGTAATTAAGTTATCATACCAACATTTCTAATTGGTCTTTTTGTCTACAACCAGAACTCGCCAAGCAACTATTACTACGGAGTTGATAGAGATTATATCTGGAGCATCAGCATTGGAGGGCTAATTCAACAAAGGCTTCAGTCGCTTCCTGAGCGAGACATTGACACAATAATTTCTTGTTTTGCACTTTTGGCAATACTGAGGTTTGCAGCTATTTAAATAATCCCCCTGGCTAACTTCATGCAAGGGATACTGGTTTGAGCTTTCAACTGTGCTAGATCTCTTCCTGATCTGTTGTACTAGGAAAAAATATATATTCTTGAGAATGGATCAAGTTTCGAACTTCAACTTTGATCTCTAATATGAGTTCCAGTTGACTTTGAGGAGGGAGTTTTATATCAGTGTGTTCTTTTGAAGCTTTACGGAGTTCTTTATTTGCAAATAAATATGTATTTCACTTGTTTTTCGACTTTTGAATTTGATTTTCGAGAGAGTTCCATGGTGTGCATCTTTGCTTTTGTGGTATTAGGAACCCTTTGTGTAGTTTTTTGATTCCTCATAATCGTTTTTCTAAATCCTTTTTATTTGCCTTCAAATGCATATAATAAGACTATGAATTTGTGTAGAAGAAACTTATTTGAGTGCCCTATGCTTACCAAATTATTCTGACCGGGTTTGGGCATCCAAATACCCAACATTCAGATTTTCTGAAATGGGAATGGGTGTAGGCTTTATAAGGTTATATTGGGTTCAGGACTACATGAAATGAGTACGGAAAAGCGGTATCCAATTAGTTGCGATCCTAGAATCGGATCCGGACTCGGACTGTTATTTAAAATATAAATGGTTTCGGTCCGGGAGAATACCCATGAGCATTATTGGGTATGGATCAACCATGGGTCTTGCTTAGTTTTATTTATATAATTATTCTAGTCACCGATTCGTTAAAACGAATTCGGATTACAAATAAATTAATTAAATATAAAATATTTAATAATGAAACTTCATTCTATTTTATTTAACCATTATTAAAAATTCACTTAAATACCATAATTATTTTACGACTTATATGTGTTTATTGTTTCGGTATATTTATTAGTGAATTATGACGTATAGTGTTCGTTTACGATCAAAGATGTAACACAAGATATTATAAAATATCATTTTTTTAAGATAAAAAAATTGAAAAAAAATGAAAAGAAAAATTGGAAAAAAAATGATTGGGTTGGGCCGGGCTAGAACCGGAACTGTATCTTACGGGTCGGGTCGGGTAGGGTCTGGACTGACCATGAGCGGATTTGTACGGGTCTAGAACCGGAATCATAACTTTAAAATGAACAGATTTTGACCGGGACCGGTTCGGATAAAACTCATCCATTAAGAAGCCTAGAATTGAGTACGGGACTTGTTGGTTATGTCAATTAACTGGTTATTGACTTGTTCGATACTAGTTAATTGGCATAATTTTTTTTTAAAATCATTTTGTAATATCAAATTTTTTTTTCTAGAATATTAATTTAAGCAAATAATTATTCAGCATAAATATTTTTCTTAATACTAATTCAACATAAAATATAGTAAATACTTTATAAAAGTTATAATATTGTATTTTTAATAATTATTACTCCAATAAATCGATTATTTTTACAAGTCTAAAGATAATCTGGTACTATTAATATGTTTATAAAAAATCTTATCGGGTCATCAAACCATGATTATGTTATTTGATAAGCCATAGCGATGATGGTATTGAACTATTTCTAGCTATTAGTACGTGTATTTCTAGATTTTCTTAAATTGGATTTATACATTATAATTAAGGGCAGATCTCAAAAAGTAGTTAATTTCTAAATATAAAAATAAAAAAATAGCACTTGTAAAAAAAATAAAAATAAAAAATAGTCATTCTTACTTTAATACCCGTCATAATTACATGATCCGCGATAATTACATGACTAAAATCAAGTCATGCTCGTGTAATTACATGTGTGATTGTGGAGATGAAATTACACGAGCACGACTGTCACTTGGTCATATTCGTGTAACTACATGTGTGATACTGAAGATAAAATTACACGAGTACGACTGTCACTTGATCATACTCATGTAATTAAAATAAATAAGATAAGATAATGAAGATAAGAATAAAAACATGCTTAATGCAGCAAATAAATCACATTAGGAAGGGCTATATTTTATGATGCTTTTCATACAAAATGTTGCTCTATATATAGCAACACAGCCGCAGCTGTAAAGAGTAAAAGACAAGAACTTAAAACCCTAAAATAACAAATCTAAGTTTGTTATGCTATGTGTTCACCATCTTGCTGCAAGGTACTATTGGGACTAGTAGTATTGCTCTGCATACATAAGGACTCTCCTTTGTCTTCTTCACAGATAGTTAGCTGACCATGATTGTCACAGCCCCATTTTCCAAAGGACAGATCAATCGGAGCGTGACTGTGATTTGATGAAAGAACCAGAAAAGAAATGGAAATAACAGGAACAACAATGATAACTGAGGAGTAATACTGAACAAATGTGTATTGTCATATATTTGAAGGAAACTTTATAACTCAATAGCTCAATCTTACAAAGGAGTAATGACATTCATCAAATGTTCGAAATGATAAAGAACTGGAATAAAATACTGAGGTACGATTCGAGGGTTCTGATTTTTGGAAGACAAACCAGATAGCCAAAATCAACAAAGGACAAAGAAATGCAGCGGAATAGTGAAAACTTAACACATATATGAAGATATGTATTATCTCTGAATACTTATCATATAAGAAATCTTCACTCAGCACCACCGCCACCACCCTATCGCTCAACCTGCAAGTGTTTGGAAAAACAAGCAGGGCTAAGTACTTGATGTACTCCGTGAGTTATGCCGAAAACAAACAGTTATTGATCATGCATTATCACAGTACAACACAAGTATCTTGAAATAACCTGTGAACACAAAACATCATTTGATTTTACCAAAAGTTGGAGCGGCCACTCTCTTTTCCATGTGTCTCATCCATATCTGTAATCGATGTTGGTGAGCAATGTTTCCGCTCCCCCAGACATAATCAATAATATCAACGCTGTGAGCAAAGTTTTTGCTTCCCCAGACGTTAAAAATGGTAACAACCCTGGTGAGCAATGGTTCCACTCCCCCAGACGTTGACCAATGGGTGCCACCGGATCGGTCAATACTGACACACAGTCCTATGTGGACCGGTCCGTAATGACTCACGATCACACTCCCCATGTGTACACTAACCTTGACCAACACATGGCTCAAGATCTGATCGTTAATCACAAGTTGACCAGTTCGTAAACATGGCTCAACACAGATAGGAATCACACACAAAACACAAAGAATTTTATGCATGTCAATCATTTCACATTTTATTTAAACATGCTTTATTACAACAAAAATATAGGTTGTATAGTAAACCCACCTGGAATCCCGTGCTAGATAGCAAACCTTATACTCCTGGTTTCTTGGTTGTCACTCTCTTGATAAACCTTCAAGTAACGTTTCACATTTAGAGTCATTTGCTGATAACGTTTATTGCCTCAAGACGAAATGATCAAATTTAATTTGTAGGGTCTATGGTTTAATATTCGTTCTACTAAATCAAAACGAAGCTTTAGGTTTTTGAAACTTCGTTCAAGGGAATTAAATATTTACTAATTCGATAACTAATTAATTGCTTTCTTGCAATTAATGTAATTGAGACAATTAAATCCGACATGAGAATCGGAAATTATTGGGATATTCTCATAATTTGATATCCTGAGAAAATGTTCATGTCTCGTCTCAAATTAATTTAGATTGACTAAATTAATTAAGTATCATAATTATTAATTAATTAATCGTAGTTAATCATTAATAAATAAGATGTAAATAATCTAAATAATAATTAATCCTAATTAATTAAATATATCAAGTACAAAAAAAATTAGGACAAAGCCTTAATTAATTATCAAATAGTAGTTCATTATCAATTTATTGGATCTAATCCAAAATAAATATTACACAGAGTCCACAACTTTAATTCAGTCCAACTAAAATTTATATGGCCCGACCCATAGAATAATTTAGTCGACTTGATCCGATAGGTAGCCCAAAACACGGCCAACCTTTTCTTATTTTCAGATTTTGAATAAAACTTTTATAACTAAAATTTTATTCCACAAATAATAAATAAATAAATAAAATTTAAAACTATACTTTATATAAATAACTATCAATATAAAGGGTTTTAAGTGAAACCGAAACATGTTATAAACTAATGTGCATCCCTACTACATACATATAGAAAATCAGATTCATTGGATAAAAGGGTTGAGAAATATGACCTCCCAAAGTTGGCTACTTAAAGTGTTGGATAAATTTCTGGAAATTGACAGATTTTAGGTGGTTTTTCATGAACTTTGAAGGCTCCTAACTTTCAATTCATAGATCACATGGAGATGAACTATATCATTATAGAAACCTTGTAATGTTGGCTTTCTAAGTGAAAAGAAAAAACTCAAAAATACTGCTTTATCAGGGAGATATGAATCGTCAAACTTGGGTTTCTGAAACAGTCACAGAGTTGTCTCTGCGCAGCAAACTTTAAAAATTCATCATAAATCATAGAAAACTCCGATTCAATCGATTCAAGTTGGAGAATCACCCTAACTTCTTCTAGTTTTAGTTTCAAAAATTTAAACATAGAGGCATACCATTTAATTTAATGAACTAACCATTCCAGCTCTAGTCACAGCAGAACCAACCTCCGAACAACCTCGAATAAGTCCCGAACCACCCCCCCCCCCTGGACAGACCTCGAATAGCCTCGAATAACCCCGAATCAGCCCCAAACGGCTCCAGACGTTCCGAACAGTTCCGAACCAAACTTCTTCTTGTTATTGTTATGGCTATGGAAATAATTGAATAGAATCAGTTGAACAATGAAGTCTTGGTTGACGAGGGTCATCACCTTAACAGGTTTGTCTTGTACACGAAAAGTTCCACTAGCCGTCTCATGATGCAGACGCCGCGCTGGCGGCTGCGAGCGAAACCAGCCACGACATCCATGATGTCGCTGCCGTCGGCCACCTCCATCACGTGGGTGCGGAGAGCGTTGGCGCTGTCACGGGAGATGATGATCGGAGGCTTGAACTGGTTCTTGGACCCAGCGGGGCGGCCCCGTGGTCGCCGGCCGCTGCTGCCGCCATCGCCTGCGGAGGAGTCGCCTCCTCGATGAACTCAAGCTTCTTCTTGTTGTTCTTGATGATTGGGTTCTCCTCATGACTTGCTCCTCTTGGTGACTCTGGCATGATGATCTTAATTACAGAGCGAGAGAGGGTGAAGTGGAAATAGAAGATGAATTGTGTTGTTGCTACCGTGTCTCCTCCTTCTTTTTCCAGTTTTCCTCTACCGTATTGCTTTCTTTTGTGTACAGAAGTTAATGATGGAGATTATTCTATGATGGATGAAATTATAGATAAAGAGACGTGTGGATGGGGAGATGCCAAAGGAAAAGTTATGTGGCTTCATAATAGCCATGATAAACTTGATGAATTATTAATCTTTCTTCTATGCTTTATAGGCTACGCATGATATACATCTTTTGTTATTGATTTTTGATAAATTAACTCAATATGTAATTGGACTAAAATATATAATTGGGATTTGATTTATATAATTGAGCTTTTATTTTATTATATGAGATTTCAATATTTTGTTCAAGTAATTGATCATATTAACACAAAGTTCTATTGTGAAATAACCAAGGCCAAACAATATTAATAATATCAATCTCAATTGAACAAAATGTTCAAAAATTATATTCGAGCACGTTCCAATTAACGTCAAGTTCGATAAATACTTATCGCAATTGAAACTCAACGATTGAGTTTTTAAAATTTTAAGGATATGATACCCTATTTTAAAATAAAATTTGTTAATTCTTTCGAATTAAATTACGGGGCATTACAATGATTGTTACGTTTAACAGTAATTACATATAAAATTATAAATATGAAATTACACGAGAACTACATTTGAAGAGCATTAGTTCATGTAATTGTTCAATTACATTATATGAAACTAAATGAAGTAATAAATAACAAAACCACATTACAAGATCATTAGTCATGTAATTGTTCAATTTCGTGCAATTATGAATTTACATTTAATTAAGATCATTAATGTTAAATTAGTAAATTTAAAAAAAATGGATATAATTGACATATTTTGTTTGAAATGACTATTATTTACTAAATTGTTTGAAGAGTGACTAATAGTATATTAACCCTTATAATTCCATACAAAATCTACTAATATTTAATTTTATGTTGTTTACCAAATTAAAAAAAATATTTCATCTAATTTAATTTGTAAGAACATCAAAGCTAACCGATCAAATATATCGAAACAAAACCTTTTTCGAAAATTAAAATATCAGTAATACGAAACACGATGCATTCACCTTTGTTTTATCTTTAAAAAGAAAATACTTATTATTTAATCCCTTTCATTACTATTGCAGGTGAAAGGCACTAGCTCATTTAGAGTCCATTTCTCCTTCTGGCAGTTATAGCTAGTTTTAAATTGGCTAAATTGTTGACAGAAGTGAGATAAGAACCATGAATACGAGGAAATCCTCAGAAAACTCCATCTTTAGGGCTTTAAGCTTAGAAGCGATATGGAACATTTCCATAATATATTCCATGATGTTTCCTTGACCCTTATACTTCATCGACGTGAGAGTCGACATAAGTGACATCATCTCGATCTTATCGTTCTTTGCAAAACGTTGTTCGAGCTCGTCAAGGAAAACCTTAGCTGAAGTGATCTTTTCTGGATCTGAACCTCTAAAGGCTTCTGGTATGTTGCTCATCATGATCATCAGACTTAGTCGATTAGAACGCTCTCACCTCTCATGTTCTGACCTGAAGACTAAGTTCAGATCCATACAACCCAGCATTATAAGCAAATGTCTTTTCCAATCCTTGAAATTGGTCCCATTTAGCATGAGAGGTGGGTTAATGCCAGGTGATATTGCAGTAACGGATGACATGTTAGCTGATTAGAACAAAAGACACAGAATGAGATGATTGATAATTGAATATAAGAATTTACGCACAAATGAAGACTTTAAGTCCTAGCTAATGGTCAAGGTGTTTAATCCCATCCCGAGATACCAAGAGCAACACCAATGTCTATCCTTTGGGCCTCAACATTGGTTGCTAGCGGTACTCTCGACGCAGAGATCAAATGTTGACAGTAAGGTAGTGTCGAACAACAAACAATCTTTGGACTGTCTTATTGCTCACACAAGGTCAATCTTGATAACTGTCACACACTTATCCACATAGTATGCGTAGACAACTCTGCCAGATACGGACCTACCTTTGAGTCGATCGGCAAACACATGAGTTGAAGACACAAATAATCATATATAGGGTTAGATGCAATAGTCTACACAAAAGAGGTCACTTTGACGACATTATGCTTCAACTAAAGCACCTAAAAGTTGAACTCAGAACGTGAGTCCAGCAAGTTCGACGATTGGATCAGCAACCTAGGCCGGGTCGCCGAAGTTGCGACCAAAAAATGCCCCACATGAATTGAACATGCATCATAAACACTCAATTCCAAAGTATAGGAAATTACAAATGAACGTGCAGTTCATTCCGAAATATCATAGAAGGGAAAAAATACTATCATCTGTTGGGATATTTATTATGTTTTGATTTGGTTCCAAAACTTGATTTTGTGTAGCGCAAGCCTGAAAATCCAAGCCTTAAGGGCAAGCCTGGAGGTTAGCTTGAAGTCTGTCCTGAAGGTCATGCCCTGAAGTCAGCCTGAAGGACCATCTCTGAAGTCTGTCCTGAAGGACCAGCCCTGAAGTCTGTCCTGAAGGACCTGCTCTGTCCTGGAGGACCAGCCCTGAAGTCTGTCCTGAAGGTCTAGTCCTGAAGTCCAGCTTGAAGGTACAGTCTGAAGCTTCTGTCCTGAAGTCCAGTCTGAAGGTCCAGCCTGAAGGTCCTAGACTGAAGGTCCAACCTGAAGCTTCTGTCCTGAAGTCCAGTCTGAAGGTCAATACTTAAGTTATGGAAAGCTGCAGATTGCAGAATTTGTCTAAAAAGACAAATACCAAAAATAGAAAAAAGGACGACGACTTCAAGGAGAAGAATTCAACGGTTAGATATGATTCAAAATTCAAACGGCTATACACAACGGCTAGTTCGGGTCTACATCAACTATAAATAAAGAGCATTTCTCACTTGAAGAACCTACGGGAAGAGTCAAGAATTCCAAGAAATCAACTCATACTCAAGCTCAAAGTTTTATTCAGTGAAACACTCATTTCTCAAGTGTTTCATAGTTAAGTTGTTATATTTTTCCCGTGTATTCTAAGCCAAACTATTTCCATATCTAAAGTTTAGAAATCGAGAAAGTTGTCTTAGATTTCATATTCATTCTAAAAGCTTGTTCGATAGGAAGAGCACTTAGCTCTCAAACTGAAAATTTGATTTTGATTGATTTTTTATAAAAACGAGTTTACCACCAAATTGCGCATTTCAAATTTTTATTTACTCATTTAGGGACCAACATCATCGATAATGGAATCACATATGCATCATAATTAGTTATTCTGTATTGCACAATTATCTAAAACAATTAATTAGAATTGTGTCGATTTGCGTACACGCCAATTTGGGGCTACATACAAGAATCAGTAATGCAGAACTTCAACGCATATTCTTACATATTGTATTTGTCACAACCCAAATCCAATTACTTATTTAAAATTTCTTAAAAATTTATATCTTGCAGTATATCATTTATATTTTTATAAAATTTTCTATTGAACTTATAGTCTAAGTCGCGCCCCTACTCCGTAGATAAATATTTAAATCAAATTTTTAAGTCTTAATAAACATTTTCCATTGATTAAATTATTTTACTTCGTTAAAATATTAATTAAGATAATTTTTAATTATTAGGAATTTAGTGGTGAATTTATTTTAAGGTTATATATATTTATATATATGTATAGTATAGAGGAAGTACATGTGTGTATATATATATATA
>JAPKLX010000011.1:3424358-3536856 GCA_026898415.1 Leonotis leonurus
TATTTCACTTAATTATGTTTTAGTCTTTATTAAATATCATTTCCGCATTAAATATTTATAAATTAAAGTCATATAAGATTAGGGTGTTACAGTATTTGTATCACATCAACTAAATTGAATTCAAATAATGAATGCATCGATTTCCGTGCACAATTTAGAATCAAACTTTCCAAGTATGATTTCACGTGAGAAAATCTATGTCATAATACAAAACATATGAAATCCTAACCATTAATCCATGATAACAGTAAAGGTGATGCAATCAAGTCTCGGTAATATCAATTAAATTATAGCAGCGTGCAATTAAGCAGCATATTGATTCCCAATTTTGGAAATTTAAGAAAGCAGCATCATAAACGGGGATTACAGATATCACCAAAACATTAATCCACTCCAATCGAAACGAATCCAATGATTGATAATAAATCGACATACAATGACCAATCTCAGAGAATCATAAGTAGAGTGCCTCTGATACCACTTGTTAGAACATAATTGCATAATAAGAGTTGAAAGCTGTAAACCCTAATATCATAAATTATCTACTATGGATAATCTGAAGCATTGTATGAAGATCGAACGCGGAAAAACTAATCAGGATTCTCCATGGATGAATACTGTAGAGGATCATATTGGTTTGGATGCCTGATGGATCTTCTAGAGAATGGTTACTCCTCCTTTCCTTAGCGCTAGATCCGATGGGGGAGAAATAGCGTTAAGTTACGTAACTCCTCTGGGAACCATCCATCCCTTTATATATTAAATATATCTTTATCGTAATTAAAAGTCAGCCCATCAATGATTATTATAATTACATATAGGGTCATACACTTTATATAATAGTAATTAACACATTATTTAATTATATATGTGACCACTTAATGATTAATTAGAAATTAATCTAACAAAGAAGACAGGGGTGCAGCCGCATGTGGAGAAGCAGGGGCATGCGTGGCCGCATAAGAAGCAGAGGCGTGGATTATTTTATTTTCATTTTCAATTCCTATTTCATAATTTGTTATTTTCGTTATTAGATTAGTGCTAACTGGTTTAACCGCTTATCTGTGGGCTTAAGGTTCGTTAGGGTTAATTATTAATATTTATAGATCATTGTTAGAGTCTGAACATTCATTCGAATTGTTATTTGTTTTCGGCTTCGGCTTGGTCAGAACTTCGGTTCTGAGTAGCGGCTTCGGCTTGGGTAGAATTTCGGTTCCGAGTTATTTTCTGGCTTTCCCTTTTAGATTAATTCCATAAATTTCCTTTCGTTTATTCAAATTGGACCAACATGTCGACGAATACCGAACGCATTGAAAAACCTTCATTTATCACATTTAAATTCTAATTTTGAACTAGTGTTAATTACTATTCCTTCCGATCACTTTATATTGGATCACTTATTATAATACACTCCGTTGAATAAAATGAGAGTCAATACAAAAATACGGAGGAAGTATACTGCATTTCAATGACGTCTGCTGTTGTTATTTCTGTATCTTTTATGTTTTGTTTAGACAATATATATGCTTATTCTAACATAAAAAAAAGTTGGGGATGCAATTTTCTGGGGATTTAGGCATTGTTCTTTCTGATCAACCTCTATTTCTTGGTTTGGAGAAGTTTGGTTTGGTGGTGTTGTTGGGACTCGACTCCATTTCTTTTTTCTTCTTATACTCCGATGGATCCTTGTTTCACAAACCACCAATCATTTAATCACCACTAGTACCATTAAATAACAATAAGAAAATGCTAGCCGCCTTCTCCAATTGATTTTATGCTAAATTAACATCCCTATAAAAATACAAACCCACTATTTTTCAAATAACTCCTTACCATATTTATATAGCATGATCTGTGATTTATTATTTTAATTTAGCATCAATCAACACTCAGACGTGATAAAAAACTATTCAAAAAATATAGACTTTGTTAAATAAATTATGATAGACGCATAAAATATATAACACCCAGTGTAAGCATATAGTAATGCATTAAACCTTTAAAAATGAATTAACTTTCTAAAGGTTCTGTTTGAAAGACACGTCAACACATAGCATAGCAGCAAAAGATTAAAGGTAACACAAAGTCATTGAATATTCAAACCACTAGCTACAGTGTACATCTCTTGCAGCTTCCGTTTTTACTCAATGAATTTAAAGGGATCGCTATCATCAGAGCTTTTAGAGGTACAGTACAAGCTCCTTAGTAACCACCATCACCACCACCGCGACCACCACCGTAGCCACCGCCACCGCCACCACCATAGCCACCCCCACCGTAGCCGCCGCCACCACCACCATAACCACCACCGCCACCGCGTGGTTTATCCTCTGCAAAGTTAACCTTTACTTGACGACCATCAAGTTCCTGAAGGTAATTTTAAGGATCAGAAACTACAAGAACATTTGACAAAAGAATATAGAAATGAAAAAAAATAAGGGCAATTGCTAACAAGACCTGCTGATCCAGAGCTTGGATAGCAGCCGATGCTTCCTCAGACGAAGTGAAGGTAACAAACCCAAATCCTCGCGACCTCCCAGTTTCTCGGTCAACAATTACCCTGGCTGCATAAAGATGCAATTCCTTTTAACACATTGATTTATAGAAAATCTTTACCAGTTCACTAATCTTGGGAGATATATAAGCAGGTAAACAGAAATACATATAGAAGTAACCTACAGTTAATGTGCCCTTTTACAAAAGATTATTTTGTTAGAACATTTTGAAGTTTGTATTCACTCTATAACAGTCATTAAGTATGCCTGTTACAAAACTCATGCACAGATTAATTCACAACATGAAAGGAAAATACTGCGATGACTAAGCAAGGAGTAAATGCACATACCTATCAAAGCAACAAGAACTCGTTCCAGGCATATTCAAACAAGAAAAAGAAAAAAAAAAACTAGTTTTTACAATCAATTTATAAAATTTGGAAAAAGATAGTGCAGTTTGCAGAATTTGCAAGCAAACTTCTACATTACACTAGTATGTATTCATGTGACTTCCAAATAATACATTGTATAGTATCACATTGTACATAGATTAACAAGATAAATGAACATTTTCTTACCATCCACAACTTCTCCATACTTGTTGAACGAGTCTCTAAGACCTTGTTCATCTGTGTTCCAAGAAAGTCCTGCAATATCAAATAAGGGGGTGTCACACAATAGAATATAATTAGAACATCAAATCATTCACAGAGAAGAATGGTATTGCACCTCCAACAAAAACTTTTGAGCTCGACATTAATCTGATTGCTTGCAGAATAGAGGGGCTAGACATCGATGTTTCCCGTATCATTGGGCTACTCGCTGTCCTCCCAAGAATGCTCACAGCTTTTCTAAAGAAAGCCATTGCTAAGACCTGAAAGATTCACAATGATTCAAAGAGAGTTTTTACTGAAGTCCAACCATAGTTTTTCAGCAATGCATCAACCAAAGCACAGCTTCATTCAAAGGTGGGTTTCTTTTTAATTTAAAGCTTGTCGATACTTCATAGTTAGAGAGCGAAGCATATCCTCTAAAACATCGAACACTATAAGTGTTCAAAATGTAACTGATAACCCAATAGAGTTTCAATTAAAGTTTTTTGTAGTCTCTCAACAGGACATCGTCTGAAAAATGATTAATATTTGGCGTATCATGTTTTTTATGACAAAAAAGGAATACAAATACTAACATATTTCAACATTATACTTTGGATCCAACCCACACCGAACATAAGGAAAATTTCGATATAAAACAGAAGAAAAAAGTCCCAAAACAGAGAACCAAGCAGAGAAGCATTCCTTCCAACCTAGACCTTTCAGAGCATTGAAATTGAGAAATGAAAGATCCAATCAACATAAAACCGAGAAGAACACAAGCAAACACAGACTATAAAACTAATAAATGGAAACACAATTTCTTTATTATTTATTCAGCTCACTTCCAAACTAGAAATCAAATCAAACCTCATGCGATAAGTAGCCGACAAAAACAGAATACAGAAATTCATGCCGACTCAAGGGATCTCAAGGAATGACACCGAGCACTATGAAGCAGGGGGAAACGAAGATCATAAAATTAAAACTGGCAAAACATAACTGAAAATGGAAATCTACCAAACAAGCTAATGATAAACATCAAGGTCAGTGAAAGTTACCTCAGATCGATCTCGCAGCAGTACTCAAAATTAAAAGGTTGAGAGAGAAATGTTAAACCCTAGACTGAAGAATGCGAGGGTTTACTGGAACAGTAGTGAGTAGTGAAATTATATAGAAAGCATCAGATTGATACCAGCCGTTGGATTAAAATGAAAAAGCATTATCACAGGATGATCATTACGTTAGCTTTTCTCGCTTTTCATTTTACTTTGCCTTTTTCTATTTTTCTAAATCTACTCAATTTATAAAAATATCACTCTTCTGCATAATTCGGACAGTTGATACATCTGTAAATAATATGGTATGGATGTAAATTACTAATAATTTTTTAATAAAAAATATTAATTTTAATATTAGAGATTGTAATATAATTTATACTTATTTAATACAAAAGAATAAAATATTATAAATAAAAAAACAAAATCTAATAATTCTCATCCTAAATGTTACATTTGCTTTTGGACACGAGATTTAAAGATAGTTGAAAAATAATATAAATGATGATAGAAATATATATTATTTAAAGTTACGTAAATAATAAAAAAAAATTTTAAAAATATATACACTTACAGTGGAACAACACAAAAATGAAAACGTAAGTCTTAGAACAGGCAGTATGGAATATATGTTATGTTACTATTTTTTTCATATTATTTGATTTCATCTTAGACGTGAATGAGATATGAATAGTATAATATTTTTGTAAAAGAAATCAAATATAAATATTTAATCTATTATTATATTAAAACAAAACAAAATAGTCAGTTACTACATCATTTACTTTTTATTAAACAGTTATTTTTATATTAAAAAAATAATGTACATACTTCGACACATTTTATAACCGAGGGCTATCATTTGATTTCATTTCAACTAAAAAATGTCAATTATTTTTTGCTAAACAATTATTTTAAATTTAATTAATTCTCATTATCTCTAACACATTTTTTAAATCAGACAAATCATTTGATTTCAAATATTTAATTAGATTAAATTCAACAACATATTATTGTCTTAGATATTATTAAAATATTTGCATACTAATAAATTAAGTACTAAATTGAATTTAATCAATAAATTCTTCAAACTTTTGGAGTTCCACTTACAACACAAATAATCAATCAATAAAAATACATTCAAAAAATACAAAACGTAATAGAATACATGTTCATTCTTTGGTTTTATCAAACATTTGTAACTTGGAAAATCAAATTTTACTTGAAAATCGAAGCTAATCGGAAACTACAAGACTCCACGCATTCTTAATCAAGATGAAGACTATTCTCGATAATTATTTTTTCATGATAAATATGAAAGTATCAAAATTATTATTTTACATTTATTATGTACTAGTATCATTTAATTGTTGAAAGACTCTAGAATTCATGGCAGCATTCAAAAGACTTTGATTTCAACAGTATATTTATTTTCTTAAATATTTAATTATTCTTTCTAGCTAATATTTATATTTATTTATTTTAAATTATAAACCAACTAGTTTAGAACTCATATTAGAACGCAATGATGCATTAACTAACGGTTATAAGTATACCATCATGTGAAAAAGGAGTACTATTCCATGCAGGGGCGGATCCAGGATTTGCATTTGGATTTGGGGTGGGCTGAAAAATAAAATTTTTCTTAACACTATATTTTATACATGCATAAAAATTTTGGGGTGGACTAATATTATATTGGACCTTAAAAATATACATATATAACACTAAAAATTTTGGACTTGCACTGGGCTGAAACCCGGTGCAAGCAAAGGATAGATCCGCCCCTGATTCCATGTATTTTATTTGATCATCATTATCCAAAACAAAACTCTTGAACAAATGTTGAAAAGGCAAGACAGAAAGAAAATACTAACAAACAGACTTTTGACTGAATGTTTCCTCTCTTTGTTTAGAGAAGAAAAAAAGAAGGAAAACTAACGTAGTGTGTGACTGTGTGAGTGAACACTTTATTTGACTACTCTGAACAGAGTAAATTACTAAACCACACTTTTAAATTGCAGTAACAAGAACGGCTCTCTTGTTCATTGCTTAACAAGTAATGGATGATCTGCATCTGCATGTGCATGTGCAGTTGAATGTTGAGTTATGATATCAACAGAGGAGAGGTCGTCATCAGACTCATCAGCCTCACACTTGTCGTCTTCAAAGTTTCCCTCTTTCACCATATGCAAGCCTTCCAACTCCACTGCAACTTCCTTCATCGTTGGCCTTTTCCTACCATTTGAATGCAAACATCTTCTAGCAACCTCAGCAATACCAACAATCTCTTCCCTCTCACCCTCTTTAATCACCCTTGCATCAAGAATCTCAAACAGTTGATTCTCCTCAATGGAATTCAAGAAGTGTGCAGCCAACCCCCTTCCTTGTTCAGCTCTAATTGCTGACACTGCTTTCTCTCCCGTTAAAAGCTCCACCACAACTACTCCAAAACTATACACATCGCTCTTCTCTGTAAACTGGCTCGACTGGAAGTATTCAGGATCCAAATACCCAAAGGTTCCTAGCACACGCGTGGTCAGGTGAGTTTGATCAACGCCCACTGATCTCGATATCCCGAAATCTGAAACCTTGGCGCGATATTTATCATCTAAGAGTATGTTTGTTGACTTGATGTCGCGATGGAAGATGGGTGCAGATGCGGAAGAGTGTAAGTACGCAAGTGCTCCTGCAATGTCTCTTGCAATTCTCACTCTCATTTCCCATGATAATGGGAATTCTTGAGTGGGATCATGGATGTGTTGGTAAAGAGTTCCATTTTGGATGAACTCGTAGACGAGGAGAGGGACCTCCGTCTCCAGACAACATCCTAGTAGCTTAACCACATTCCTATGATTAATCTGCGAAAGAATGACAACTTCATTGATGAACGCTTCAAGATCGCTTTCATCTATCTTCATAGCCTTCTTGACTGCTACAATCCTTCCATCGGTGAGCATTCCTTTGTAGACAGTGCCTTGGCCGCCACGGCCCAGTATTCGATTCTCATTATAATGATCAGTTGCCGTTGACAACTCTTTTGAACGGAACAACCTAGTTTTCTCGAGGCCGTTGTCAACAGAAGACAACTGCTGTTCCAACAATAAGGCTAAACACTTGAGTTTGTGTCTATCCTTGATTCTCTTTCTGATAGCTCTGGCACAAAACAATGCACCGAAGAGAAAAACCAATGCTCCGACTCCACTTCCAACACCAATGAGTTTTATTCTGAGAACAGATCTTTTTCTACAGACAAAGCCACCTATAGTATTGATGCAGGTCCCATTACCACCACATATGTTCAGTGTTGTATTGCTGCATTCATTTATATCAATGCATCCTTCTTCGCCTAAATATGGATTCCCTTCAAAACCATCGCGACAATAGCAATACCTAGTCGATGATACGTAGTTTCTCCCATTACGATCATAGCGCGGCATGAAGTAACTATCATAGTGTTCATCAGTGGGATGGTACTCCGACCATTTGCAGATAGTATTATAATGGAAGTCCTCAAAGCCGGCAGATTCCCAATCAATCACCAGTTCTACGAATCCGAATCCTGAATCATATGGATTCATCAGATCTCCCTTCAGACCACTATGATCTGTGAAGACATTCTGTATCCAGTTCTTGTCAACAGGAAAAGCATAGCCACAATAGCTACTATTACTGGCATCTGCATCATTACTTCGATAAGTGTATCGTACCTCCTCTGATCGATGAGGTAGTGTTGTTTGGCAACAGTTAATGCCATTGCAGCTCGTGTCTGTGGAATTAGCATCACAGATTGCAGTGCATCCTCCAATTGTCCCTACTATTTCTGGATCATCAACTGTCTTCATTGTGTCAGAACGCAGCCATACCGAACTCTTGCAGCCTAATACAACCAATGAGTTGTAGTGTGCTGAGATGCTAAAAGGGTTCTCAATAAGTGAAATAGGCAGAGAGATTGTTCTCTGCACATCTGAGCAATTCAGAGGTGAAACAGGAAGCTTTACTATGAATGTTCCATATAGGGAAATTTTTACTACTTCCATTGAGATGTTACTCAAGAATGGAGTGGAGGAATTTTGACAGATAATTGTGTAGGGGTCTCCATATGCGAAGGGGTCTTTTAAACTGCATTCCGGACCAATGCCGAAAGGGAATGGAATCGTCACGTTCCCGCACTTTTCTGGGCAACCAGGCTTCGACAATGATATTGCTAGAGCGGCAGTTATGGTGAGGCATACACACAAAAATGCATAGACTGTAATAAAGGACAACCTCATTCTTTGTCTATTTGTGTTTGCCTGCAGATTTTCAATAGCAAATAATTATTGGAGAGCTCAAGTTTAGATGATAGATTCTCTATATAACAGATACCAACATATGTACAGACTTTAAGCATAACTGCATAACCAGGTATATTTACTTATGTCACGCCCCAATTCCCGAGGGAAGACCCGTAAGCCGGGGTGCGACTAGGGATGGGATTTAAGAAGCGGGGAAGAAGGGGGGCATGCTTGACTTGGAAAGAATCCTGAATAATACTTCAAACATAACAATTCAAAGATAAACGAGAAGACTCGCAATTCAAATCGATGCAAAAGGCCATTCGATGTCAAAAGTTGAGGTTCACAATCCTAATTATATCGAATATAATAACATAACCAGAATCATTATAAGTTATAGATCGACAGACGAACTATACTTGACAAAAGAAAATATCATAGCGGAAGCAATTCTTAAAATCAACCAGATGACAACAACGCATCAGCTCAACCCATCACCACCGACACTTAACCTGAAAACATTTGAAAACAATTTGTGGGCTGAGTACTAGTGTACTTAGTGGGCTATGCATTTTATAAACAGTTTTATAAAATATAAACATTTTTATCCATTCATGAACATACCTTAGAAGGTTTCAAAACGCAAAGTACTTCTAATCATGTTAAAACATTTATCATTTTCATTCGTTGTGCACAGTTATGTACGTTCTAAAGTTACTCTTATTTTGGCCCCGGACCTCTTGCCACTGTCGAGCCCATATACATTCAGACTTCGGGTCGAAGCCCAGAGAGTCTATTTGAGCATTTAGATTTCGGATCGAAACCCAGAAAATCTCTTTCTACTTTTGGATTTCGGGTCGAAACCCAGAGAATCCCATTAACATTATAGCAGCACACAATGGAGATCAACTCATTGCACTACTACCCATCGTGTACACAGTTTTCGACTAACGTGTTAGGTAAAGCCGAAAACCTCAATCGATTAACTTCAGAGCATTAAACTTAATTGAACGTACATTAAAACATGACATGGATAACATTCATTTTGCAATATCAGAGCTTATATAACTCAAACATAATTTTGAGAAAAATAAACTCACCTTTTGGAATAAATCCGTCGATTAAACCTCCTTTGAGTTTAGAAAAGCGGTGCTAATCCTCACGTGCAACTTGACTTACACGTTGCACTTGATCTTCATATAATACTTAGAAACCTTAGAATCTAAATAAATATATCTCTAATATAAAAGCTAATTATTAGCTTTTAGAGTTTCATATCCATTCTATTTTCTAGAAACTAAACTTTGATTTTTCTCAAAAATCTTAGCTCGTTTTATAGCATTTAATAAATTAAAGCTATCATTACTCGTTTAAAACGAGATAATTAAATCTTACATAAACATTTGAGAAATAAATATCCATTTTCCACTTTTAACGTTATTTGCATTTAGCTTTGATTTATAATCTTTTTATTAATTAATTATTTTAATTAATTAATAATTAAATAATTATTCTCAATTAATACTTATTAATCAAGTCTTGATAATTTAAGCAACTAAGATTAATTAAATTAATTCATTTCATTAAATAAATTTATGGATCAAGAAATATAGTAAAATATATCATCATAAATTATTTAGCCCTTAGCATAACATAATTAGCCCACCTACATATGTACTTATCATTCGGCCCAATTAATTACATTGGGTTTGACTAGTAAGATTAATTTGTACAAAAAATTAATTGGGTATGAGCCAAATTTCTTTTATCTTCTTTTCTTTTATTTTATATCTTATTTTATTACTTATTCTTTTATTATTTCCTTCTATTTTCTCTTTCTTTCCTAGAAAACCCTCCCCCAAGTCATCGTCTCCCCTGTAACCCCTTTCTGACTTTGCTATTCATTTCCTTCTTCTACAAAATCCCACCGAGAACCTTGCCCGGCGTATCTCGTTTCCGGAGAAACTCTTCGCCATCACCACCATAACTTTCTCTCCTCAAATCTCCACCCTTCTCTCTCTGCCGTAGCACAGCGATGGGGTCCCCAACGTTTCTCCGTCGTCGGCCATCGCCGAGTCTGAAGCCACTATGCGCAACCTCGAGCTCGTCACCATCGTTGTTTCCATTGACACCTCCATCTTCCCCTCCGTGTCGTCTGTCGCGGTAACATATGCAGGTTGTTTTCATTTCCTTATAATTTTCCTAAATGTCTAGATTAAACATTTAGTTATAATTTTTGCCAATGAAATTATGAAATTTGGTATTTAGTCCAATTTGTTTTCTAAATTTTTCATAGCATTATGCTTTAGTATTATGGTGAGGCAGAGCTGGATTTTTTTCTACATTATGCGTTCTTTAACTTTTATGCAAACTCCAATCTTTAGAATGAATAAAAGCTTAAATTATGATATCTAAGATAGCATGATATGGTTTGAATTATTTTTGGGCATAGATTGAGGTATAAACTTACTAGTGAAAACACATAATGGAGATAAACATGCCTGTATTTTATATAAGTGAATGTAGAATTTACCTACTCCAGAAGAAATTAAAGGAGAAGTGTTTTGATGTGGTCGTTCTCCTTCTGCTTCCTCCTTTTTTCTTCTATGTTGTTTCCTTTTACAGATTATGGTGTGGAGAATAGAAGAAATGGTGATGGTGCTTTAAAGGATGGAAGGTCATGTTGGTGTAGTGATTAACTGATCATGTTACTCGTTTCTTTCTTTACTTACGGAGGTGTTAAGATGATGTATAAAAGATGAATGTTTGAAGCTAAAACTTTTGTGGTCATAAGAAGCTCCACATGTGGGCTTAGTAGAGCCATAGAATACTTTTAGATATTTTTCTTTTAATACTAGCATTTATTTCTTTGTAATAGTTAGATAGGTTTATTCTTATCATATTTTTTTATTTAAGGTTATATTCTTACTTTGTAATATACTACCTCTGTCCCACTAATCTTGGCCCCTTTCATTAAAATAATACACCCATTTGAATAAAGAAGGGGTCAAGCCTGGTGGGACGGAGAGAGTACTATTGTTTGGAGATAATTCATCTTTGTTATATAGAATGAATTTTATACTTTTATTTGTAATATACTTCTTTTTATAATAATATATCGCAATTAGAAAAATAATATAAATAGTTCAACTAAAATACTTGAATCAATTTGTTTTCATTAAATATATATATAAAGTCTCTATTCGAATCGACTCAATAAAATTCAACTAAGAAATTTTATAACTCTTAAAAGGATATGAGAACTCTAATATAATAAAACTCGATTAATACAATGATTAAAAGAGTGAGGTATTACAACTTAAGACGTCTGTAGTGATTTATTTAGGAGGTCTCTACAAATACTAGTTATGCATAACACAAAATAGAGGCAACAGTTAGAGGTTAAGAGGTACCTTTCACCATGAGTGGAGCTCCCAGTACAGCAAAAGAACTGATTTCATATGCTTTAGCTTCTTTTCTTTTCTTTTCTGATCTGAGAATGATAATTTAACAGAGATGATATTCAGATATGTAAAGATTTAGGAAAAGGGTGTCCATAACCATAGCTTTTAGAACTTATAAGAAAACTTAAACCAACTACTAGATTAACATAGGACCCTCCACTTAAGACTTAATTATAGAATAAGACATTGAAATTTTGAACACCACTTTGAAGTCAACTAAAAAAACAAACTATCCATCTCATCTGACTGTGAGTGCATGATTAGTATTAACATTGATTGGTTGGTTGATTTAGGTAGAACAAGTGATCGTGTGTATGTTTTGTCAATATTCTGCATCAGATTATTAACTTAGAGCATACCCATTGGAGGCTCTCAAAATGGGTCTCCAGTGGCATTCCAGTAAGTTTTTTGAACTTTTCAGGTGGAGTTCAAGGATTTTAGGAAGATTGTGGGTTTTTCCCATAATGGGAGTCCTTCAGTTTTGAGTCTTTCTTATTTAGTTTTTATTTTTTGATTTTCTGATTTCCACACATTGGCGAGAAACCTATTAAATTTTTCATTAATTTCTTTTATCTAAATTGGAAGAGAGTTGTTTGAAGAGAGATAGTTGAAATATTGAAATAAAGATTAAAATGAGGTATTTATAGTTAACAAGTAATATTAAAAAATTAAAAAAAAGCAAAAAGTCAAAAAATAATAATATAGAAAATGGGGTGTGTCCATTATCAATATCTCAAAATGGGGCCAGTTTGGTACTTAAAACCTAAAAGGGCACCAAATAGGACCGAAGTTCTTGATTGTTGGTACCAAAACGAAAGCAGCAGATTCAGTAGCATGGGCTGCAATAAAAGTACGGTGTCATTGTGTTAATAAAAAATGGTTCGGTGAGATGTTAACAAATTGGTCCACTACATAAACGAGACTGTTTAGCTCATTTTTGGTGTGTTTTTACTTCATGTTTAGTTGTGTTTAGTTTTTAGTTTTTAGTTTGATTTGATTTCGCGTCTCTGTAGTTCGTGTTTACGCCGATTTTGTTGCACTTGTGTTGGATGTAGGATGACAAGAAGAGGAGTTGATCGACTCTACAATCTTAGAACTTTTGTTTTAGCGCTTTTACTTGTATTCAACCTTGGAAAGACGGATGAGGGTGGAGATTGATTGCTCGATTCCATAGTGTAATCATTAGTAAGTTCTTGTTTTGAGTTCTTAGATTATGATTATGTATTGGGTTGAGTAGTCGATCTCCACTAGTTGTTGAACTTCTTATTCAATCGTTTATGTTATTATTACTTCATGCTCGTTGTTTGGATTCGTGCTTTTTAAATTGTGCCGATTGATCACCGTTGCAATTCGTTAGACATAGGGTGAGATCGATAGAAGATCCTTGTGTCAGATCAAGGTCCAATCAACTTCGATTATAATTGGAAGCATATTAATCGAGTGTTTTCTTGTTTAACTTGAATTCTTAATTGTGTGGCTTAATACGAAAGTCATAGTCACAATCTAATTATCAAATGTGAAGGCTAGAGATTAGGTAGCTCTTAAGAATTCTAGATAGGCATGTGAATGTGTGTATTAATAATTTCATGTGATGATCGAAACAAAGGTTCAGCTCCTATAGCCTTAATTCCAGATTTCCATTAATTAAATTGTTGTTGATTAGTTAGCTTAGTTAATCATACATATGTTATCTGGTTAGAATGTTTAAGAATTATTGTTTATTCTGTAACACTTGAATTAGGAAGCCATGTTAAGCTTTCCATCGAGATCCGACCGGGGTTAGCTTGTCACATGCAATCGACCTCGTATAATTTGCGAGAACCTAGAGTACAGAGACTTCATAAGTTCAGGGACTTGAGAATGCAACAAAAAATTGGAAGACTCGACCGTCTTCCGAAAATAGATGAGACTGCGGACCCACCCCACAACGGCAATACACACCGCTCTCCAAGGACCGAGGTTGGTCTCGCCGTAGACAGTTCGAACTCTTGAGCTTCTCCTCATACAGTGGCGTTCTCCCGACGGGTACGGTCTCCCTGGTGTTATTATATAATCATATATGCTTTCAATCCGATTAAAAATATAATTTTACAATTTGTTCTCATTTCGAATTCATATAATAATATTCCTTATAAGTTGTAATTTAATGAAATAAATAATTAATACTCCCTCCGTCTAATGAAAATAGTCTCATACTTTACATAAAACATACCCATTGAAAAACTAAATAAGACTATGTTAGTGGGACAAATCAAGTATATTGTATATAAATAAAAAGTAATTTTTAGAGTAAAAATAAAAAAAATGCTTCAATTAATAAAAGTTGATGCGGAAATTGTCCACCATCACATGTAAAATGCCCACAATTAATAAATTAACATAAAATTTGATGGGCCCAACACGAAATAAAACATATGTCCACAATATTTGACCAATTCATTTAATCTTTTGAATTGATCATCTCTTTTCAGTAAAAGTTGATGTGGGTGGAAATTAGTTAAAGTGATAGATGCGTAACACTTATTGCTTTTGCTACGTAATGCTAATTAAACTTCATCCTTCCCCCAGATGCCACTTATCAATAATTTTTCAAATATTGGAAGATTTATTTCAGGCTTCCTGGTTTTATGCAATTGTTCAAGCCTCAAGTGAAAAAAGTGCATCACAACAAAAGAAGAATATGATCTCAAGCGCTACGTCAAACTTGAGAGGAAGTTGGACAGAACAATCTCAAGGATTGTTTTTCTTGTTATCCTCAGTCTTCTATGATTCCGTGTCATTCTTTCCAACATGCAGCTTTGTATCTGCACCATCTTCGCGAGAAATATTATCTTCTATATTGTATTTCTTCAGGACATCCCTTTTGGACAGGGCAAGGCCAAGGTGTCGGGCAACAACAATGTGAGCAGAGTATGAGTCCATTGAATACAGGTATAGGTATGGATCTAGGTTTGCGTTTAATTTGTTGGGTCTTTCGACTGATATAAATGACACATGTTGATATAAATGAGAGAAAAAAAATGAAAATTATATCATATTAGCAATGTCTAAATATATCATTAGAGAGTTATTTTTAAGTGATATTACATGTAATTATTTAGATATTGAATATAACTCGTAGTTTTATAAACCGCTGGAAAAACACTATGGACCGTTTGCATTATACATGAATCCATGGTGAACCATGAGCGGTCTCATTGGATTTCTATATACTCCATCCGTCTCAACTAGCTTGAATCATTTCCTTTTTAGGAAACATTTATGACACACACAAATTTAAATAATATATATTCATATCATCACTTTATACTTTAAATATACACTCCTTAATTCTTTAATTCTCGTGCCGAAAAGAAGTGTCTCAAGCTAGTTGGGAAGGAGGGAGTATTGTTTTTTATACATCGTATTTGAATTAATTTTTATTATGCAATTTTGTATACATAGTTAATTGTTTTAATATTATGGAAATAATGAATCATGTAATTTAAGTTTTTCTAATGTAATACATTTTTATTAAAAACTTATGATTTCAGAATGAATAATTTAATTTTATAAAAATATGGTATTTTAAAAATTTATAATATATAAAATTATTACCTTCATATTATAAATTAATTTATAAGAAATTAATTAAAATGTATATCTAGATACATATCTTCTCGAGTTCTAGGTCTGTTATAAAAGTTAAAAGTTGGATTTATTGTTGGAGATTATTAATATTAAAAGTGGATGATTATTAAAAGCTAACGTGATAACTTTATGGGTATTAGGTTTTATTGTTAAAGACACTTTAATGCGCCAATATCCCGACATAAACTCCACAAATCCACACATTTAATAAGGAAAGTGGTCAATCAAATTAAGAGATAATTATTATACTCCATTCATTTTATAAAAAGGGATCATTGCATATAAATTTTTTCTCGTAACTTTTTATTTTAGCAAATTAATTCATGAACTTAATATTTCTTTTGATTTTTTTATAATATTATATTTTTTTTTTGGCAAATTTAATATGATATTTTTATTAATTAGATAAAATAAAAAATACATGTGTGTTATAATTCAAAACGTTATCATTTTATAAAATGTGTAACAATATTGTTTTATTAAAAATGCATGGTCATTTCTGGCAATCCTTAATTTATTTACCTCGATTTCTCGCTCTTCTCCTTATTTTATATATATATCTCTCGTTTTCAATCTATTTATCTTCTACTATAATTGAAGATATTGTGTATTTCATCTCTTTTCTAATTTATTCAACTTGTTTTCCAATATTGTTAGGTTGAAATTTAAATTGTTGACATTAACTTTAATTTGGAAATAATTTAATTTTGTGGCAAAAATCAAGAGGTACATCAAGTTCATGGATTAATTTGCCAAAATAAAAATGTCATGGAAAAAACCCAAAATCACAAAAAGTTTATGAATTTATAGGCAATTAACCATTATAAAAATAAGTTCCATTTGACCTGATACATGTTTTAATAAAATATAATTGATTTAAGTGATAGTGGAAATTGAGATCACAAAAAATATGTTACTAAGTGTTAAAATATAATATAGATTGAGACCTACAAAAAATGTTATTAAATGTTAAAATATACTTCCTCCGTCCCACTAAGCTTGACACATTTTTTTCCGATACGGTTACTAAGGAGAGTGTATAAAGTAGTGTAGAAGTAATAAAGGTTGTAGAATCCACATCTTTTTGAAAAGATAACTTGTACTATTTTTGTAATATGTCAAGTTTAGTGGAACGTCCCAATAAGAAAAGTATGTCAAACTTAGTGAGACGGGAGTAATTAATTGGGATAATGACTTTAATTAAAAATCATGACCTTTTCATTTAGTTGCAAATATAACATGAGTTTTCAATTTAATTTTAAAATACACCACCTTTTAAATTATTGTAATTTCCCCCAAAATTTATGATGATCTTGAATTTGGATGAGATGACTCATATGTGACAATAAAGTTTTATGAATTATTTTAATACATTCTATGTGTCATTTCAATTATCTTATGTGGCATTTTAATTATATATTATAGCACTATATTGTACTCATATTCATTTTATTCTACCAATAAAGTTTTATGAATTACTTTAAGACATACACATTATACTCCCTTCATTTTATAAACACAACCACCATTTAACCTGACACGTATTTTAATAAAATATAATTGACTTAAATGATAGTGTAGATATTAAGACCCATAAACAAATGTGTTATTAAGTGTTAAAATATAGTAATTGATTTAAATGGTAGTCTAAATAGATACCCACAAAATGTGTTATAAAGTATTAAAATATAATTAATTTAAATAATAGCGTAGATTGAGACATATACAAAAAAGTATTATTAAAGGTAAGATTATGTTCAAAAATAAAAAGTGCATGTTCATGTTACGCAGTTGAATAGGGAGTAGATGCATTAAAACATATAGTGGAGTAATTGATTGTAATATAAAAAGTAAATAAAAAAAAGGTTATGGAGTGCGTGAAATATGGACGTGAAGAAAGAAAGTAGTGGAAGAAGAAGGGAGTTGAAAAAGACAAGTATCTCCATCCTTGAGGTTGTTGGCTGCATAGAAGTGATGCCACGTCTTCCCATACATGCTTAGTCTTGACCCTTTTGTTTCCCTCGTCACTTTAACACACCATTCTCTTCGTCCCTATTAATTTATTCCTCCTCATAAACGTTACCGGAATATTCTGCATTTCATTCAATTCACATTAACATTCATTCCATTCCATTCCAAACATATATAATCAATTAACTAATAACGTAACTCACTATTTTGGCAATCTTGCTCGCATAGTAAGGCACCATCTTCTTCTCGAAATAGGTCATGCCATCTTCTTCTTCTTCTTCAACTTGACATGATTTTAATATTGTTTTACTACTAGGAGGAGTAGGAGTAGGAGTAGGAGTAGGAGTAGTGTTTTTGGGAAAGTCTTTTTCACAGCAACTTGGATCGAAGACGTAGACCTTGAAGTGCAGATATTGATCGTCCATGGTGAGTGCGAAGTAGAGGATATCTCCCACCCTTAAAGCGTGGCGATCTACAAACTCAGGCCATCCTTCATCCAAACAAATTACACTATTGTTTCTGCACATACTCATGTTCCACGTGCCTAATCGACTTCCCACACTTGCACTTCTTGATTTCTGTTTTTCAACCTCTTTTGAAATCTTTGGTGGTAGCTTCTGCATATATATACATAAAAAATACAACATTTGTGAGGATAAAAAACAAATTAAGAAGATTAAACTAGTAATTACCAATTTTTGCTCGAAACAACCAGGCGTCATGGCCTTGAAGAAGTTAAAATGGCGCTCTTTTCTCTCCATCAAATAATTTCAATGAAGCAAATGATGAGAATCTATATGGGCTGGGAATGGGATTAATATTTATAATACTCTAAGCTTAGAAATGAAATCTTTTCTAGCTATATAGCCACCAAGATAGAGACAATCAAACCTTGTAAATGCAACAGAAAGAGAAAGATGTACCTTTGAATATAAGCTTTACATGATTTCCGGAATTAGTATCTTTACATATATTGGTTTAGGAATGGCAAGAAAAGAAAGGAAATGACATTACATGATTTGAGGTACATAGCGTGTAACTTTTATTCAATAAATAATAATGTTGAATGGACGACTCGTGCATGCCTGAAAATGTGGAGCACTGCATTTCATGTCACCCAACAACATTTCAAAATTTTGTTAATTTAGTTCCATTTTCATGCTATGTCAAATCATGTGCAATGGCTATTTTTCCAAGATATTTAATTTTTTCTGTTAAAAAAGTTGCAACTTCAAGTTTCTCATGAAAATCTTGCTTCGTACTTATTAAAAAACAATCCCATGTTGTGTTAACTTTGTTACATCACCTTAGAGCACCCACATTCAGGGGCGTAGCTAGACTCTTGGTTCAATGGCTTAGTAGATCGAGGTAGAAAAGAAAATGATCGGTGATACTTAATGGAAAAAGAAGATGAACATAAAGAGTGAACCAAAAAAAAATAAATCACATTGAACATATCTACCATTAAAGTTAGAAAATTAACTGAATCGTCAGTTTAAAATTATATTATTTCAAAATTTCAAACTGAACCGTAGTTATTACGGTTCATGATTTGGAAACAAAATAGTTTAAGACGGTTCTGTTTACAAACTGCTAATTTCGTTCCAAAATATCAATTTTTTTTGGAATAACCTTAAAAAATATATATGTATGTATGTGTGTGTATATATATATATGTATATCTTTACATTAATTAACAAACTAAAATATAATTTTGTAAATTATAAATAATTATTTTATATAATATAAAAGATAAAATTGAATTAGTAGAAGGATGTTAAAATTTTAAACCTTCAGTACGTGGCGTTGTTTAGACCAGACCCACTGTCCGATAAAGGGACTCAGTAACGGGTACGAGGAATATTTCCAGCCGATATTGATACGATTCTCGATGGTATGGAGAATCAAACATCCAAACGGAAGATTGAAAATAATATTTGAATCGATGGAATATCCCAAAACCTCTGAATCTAACCCTAAAAGTGATATAGATCAATAGTATGCTTATATCCCAACGAGATAGTTGATGCAGCAACTCGGAGAAGATGAATGACACACAACGAGGGATGGTAATCTCGTTGATACGCCGAATGATAAACTCGTCTTGGCAAAACCAAGAGGAACTCGAAACTCTCAAGAGAGAAATAAAACTCACGAAATTGAATAATGATCAAAGTATCTTTCGTCCAATACATAATAAACCTATTTATAGGCGGAAGATAACTCCTAATCTATAAGGAAATAACTGAAAAGGCTATCTATAAAGAAATAACTAAAAACCTATCTATAAGGAAACAAAGTCCATGTTAGTTAATTAACTTCGAGATCCAGCCCATTCGCCACAATAAGATTCATTATTCTTGGGCTGCTTGGTCCAATCTCTCCAATGGGCTTCGTGGATAATTCTCGCTCCCATACTTCTTGGATTAAGCCCATTAAGCTCTCCTTGAACTTCTTAGCTCGAGCTCTTGTGATTGGCCCAACAGGAACACGCACCGAGTCTGGAATCAATGAACCTTGGGTTGCACGGGCTGCATCAGATATACTTCCGACTTATTTTATTAAATTACTCGCAAGAGAACGAGTTCGTTATAGATTAATAAGTTGACCCTAAGTCGTATTCTCAAGGAAGGCTAAACAGGGCTTTATCTATGTTGCAGAATAGAAAACAATTAAAAAGAAGAGGTTTTGATTGTTAACTAATCTAATTAATTTATTTAGGCGAATTAAATTAAAGAATTTAAAATACGAATTACCTAAGCGAAAATTAATAAAGCAATTAAATCCTAAATCTAAGAACGAAGAATTAAAGAAACTGAATTTAAACATGCCTTGAATTGATTAATTAACATGATCGAAAGGTTTGGATTAACGAATTGTGAATTAATCAAGAAAGGAACAAGAAGAAAAGAGATCATAAAACAATAAAGAAAATAGTAAAAGAACTCACGAATTGAAAATGTAAATAATGCATTAAAGTACTCCAGGTTTGAGTCACGAACGAATCCACAACGAAATTAGAAAGACAAATAACGGAATGAAAAATCTAACTATGGTGTTTTCTCTCGTGGTCTAAACCCTAGAAAAATAAAAGAAATTGTGAAGGAGAGTCTGTCGTTGGGGTCGCGCGAGGAGCTTTAAATAGGGAAGAGAACCTCGCCTGGGTAGCGCCCGCTGGGGGATAGCGAGCGCTACCTAGGCTCGCTGCAAGAATGGCCGAAACAGGGGGCTAGCGAGCGCTGGGGGGCTAGCGCTCGCTAGGCCCTCTCTCTGTCTATGACTTGGCTGCAAAGGGGTAGCGGTCGCTACCCCAATGCTCTGTCCGCCTAGAGTTCCCAGGGGCTAGCGGTCGCTAGCCCCTAGTTCTGTCTTGGTTCAGTTCTTTGGCCTAGCGAGCGCTAGGTCCATCTTCGGTCAAACACACAATTTGTCCTTTTCTTCGTCTTTTCGTCTCGTTTCTCTTGTCAAGGCTCTTTAACCATTTTTGTCGATTTTTACCTACAATGTAGCATATAGAAAACCAAAACATCAACTTGAACAACAAACATAAGCATTATGAGACCATAAACACAATGGAAACAAGACAAAAAACGTATAAAACAATTATATAAAAAATGTTGAGAAATTAGTAGCCGTCGACTCATAGTTATGAACTTTTGGAATCGAAATTTAACTATTTCCTACACGATTACGGTTTGAAATCGAACATTCGAAATAATTACGGTTTCTAAAACAGTCAGTTTCACTTCTATTATGGTTCAGTACCGACGATCTTTTGAATACCCCACCTTCAATCTATTTTTCTTTTTTTTTTATTTAATTTTATATATATTACTACTATATAGGTAAATATATATATATATTCAGGGGCCAGTGCCCACCCTGCCCCTCCCCAAGTTATTCCCCTGCCCACAATGGGAAGCTCTCAAAGAGGAGGTCCGGTGACATTTCGGTAATGAAATGAATATTTTTTTATGGGGTACACGGATTTTAGAGAGGCTGTGTTGTTTTTCCACAGTGGAAGACTCTTTAATATGAGACTCTCTATTTTAATTTAGAATTATTTGATTTATATTTAATTTGTGAAAAATGTTATTAATTTAATTTATTAATTTAAATATGCAATATAAAATAAATAAATACGAAAATAAATTAAATATTAATTTTGATATATATATTAATTAATTTAAATAGATAACATTAAATTTAAAATAACATATTTTAGAAATTAAAATTTAATTAATGTAATTTCAAATACAAAATACAAGAAATTAAAATACGATAAATTGAAATACAAGAAATTAAAATACGAGAATGTAAAACACACGAAGTTAAAATTACAAGAAAGGAAATAAAAAAATACACTAAATCTAATAAAGTGTATATTTATAGATGTATGTAATTTAATAATTAATTATTAAAAAAATTATTTACGAAAAAAAGAAAAAGGGGTGGGAGCTCGGGAGTCCCCCACTCGCAGCGCCTCACACACCATGGACTCTGGAGGCCGAGTCCAGCCTCTAACCTCACAACCTCCCTCTCGCAGTGCTAGCCTCGTGCCCAACTCGGACTCGCGGACTGCCCGCGAACTTTGCGGTGCGGGTGCTAGGGGTGTAGGTGGGCGAGGTAACCCGTACCGAAATCGAATCAAAGCTCACTCAAGTATTAAGTGTAAATTATTTAATAAACTATTATGTAAGTTAATTACTGGTTATGGATGTTGGATTTCATGATTATCACATTTATAGAATAGATCGATACTAACATTGATAAACCATATACCCGCGATATACTCGTGAAATACACATCTACACATCTAATATTAATCATATTTTTATATTCTTTTAAAAATATATTATATTTAATATACTTAAATTTAATTTTAATTTTCAAATTTGTGTTATAATTTTTTTAATTTGTGTTAGTAATTTCTTTATTTAGATTAAATTTATTTTTATGATTTGAAATATATTTTGCGGGTTGCGGGTTCGCCGGTACCCGCCGGGTGGTGGGTGGGGAGCACCCACGGAGTGGCGGGTTTGCGGGTACCCGTCGAGTGGCGAGTTTGAGAGATTTTCATACCCGTGGCGGGTGGCGGGTCGGGTGGCGGTTACGATTTTCCCTGATGGGTATGAGTATGAATAATTATTATCCGTACCCGCCGTACTCGATTGTCATCCTTAATCATCTGTGTTAATGAAGAAGAAATTGATTTCTCTTCCCTAACACTTTCCTTAGCACAAAACTATCCGTGAGATGATAGAATATACTTATGTACGTTTATTGGTGGTGGAGAGGGATGACATTGCCGGATCTCGATCGGATCTGGTTTGGTCAAGTTCAGATACAATTTTTTTTTGATTTGGTCCATATTTGACTCAGATCCATTACATTTTAAAAACTAAGATCCATGTCCATCATGAGATCCACCGGGTTAAAATTGATAATAAAATCATAATAATAATTTAAATTAACAACGCTGCAACAATTGATCAAATCCAAAATAAGTCATAATTTTTAAAATTTTACTATTATTGATGTGTTAAAATGAGTTGTAGTGAAATCGATCACAATTAAAATTAAAATTTAAAATATTCAATGAAATCTTATATATTATATCTACTTTCAACATCATCAACATCCTAAAGAAGAGAAGTTCAAGAAGTAAATGAGATTTAGGTTTAGATTGAATCATATTTAAAATAATATAAATATATAAGAGATTAAATAAAAATGGTTATGTATGAGTTAACTAAAAATAAATTTTGACTGTTAAATTATTTAGATCAATGGTACAGATTAAAAGATAATTTTGGTATATATCATATTTAAATATTTTATTCCTAAAAATAGAGAATTTGTTAATGTTTCTGACTAGGGTTTATGGATTAGGATATAGTTTAATTATATCAATTGAATGAAAAATATGAATGATTCAGATTTACTTTTAGTTAACACAAACATATCTATTTTCATTATAATAATCTCTTATATATATATAAATAATTAAATTAGTCAATGGGCTGGATCTTGGTCTTGAAATGTAAACTTCAGATTCGGTACTAGAAAAAAATTACAACTCCAGATCCGGTCTAGATCCACCAAGTTTAAAATTCGAAGGACCGGAATCTTAAAAATAGATTCAGTGTGGATCTGGACCGGGTTCGGAATCCGGCGCCATCCGTAGTACAAATAAGCAGTTTCTGATACGTTATATTTATACACATTTTATTAATGTGGTAGTTATCGAAAACCATGTTATTGATTAGATGATAAAACTTATATACATTCAAGTAATATATTTAAACCAAATAATCATGATATAAAAATTATCTTAATATCATCAATTAAGATATAATAAATATATTTATCATTAATTGTGTGATACGTGCCACATAAAATCTTACATTCTCTCACTTGGCCAAATTAAGTGGTAAAATTGAACATTAATATTTAAATTAAAAATGCAATGTGCAATTCATAAATATGTTTTCATTGGTCATACGTAATATCAATATTACGAGTCACGACAGTTTTACGTCATTTAATTTGATATAATTTGTTCCATGTACTAACAATATTAATTTTCAATTAAATAGAACTTATAATAGAATTAATAATGATACACATACTTGTCTATATTTAAGGCTTAATCTTCTTAAAATCAGGTCAATTATAATCTACACGATAGTGATAAATAAGAAATCAATAAACGTCTGAAACAAAGTATAATGAGCTCAAAGTGTCCAATACATAATATTAATTAATAAAACTCGTTCTTTCGACATGATCAATAAATGTCATAAATTGGAGATATTAGTGGCTTAACGTTACTAAATTTGCTTATAGATAATGACAAAATGCCGTTATCTATGTGTAAAATAATGTGTCATGTATGCTAGTGTAATCTATGTGCACCCGCTCATGGATAACGATTTACAAGCGTTATCTATACTTTTAAATAAATAGCACTAATAAAATGTAAATATGATTTAATAGAGCCGTCATCTATATGAACTTTATATAACAATTGTCGGAGAGTGTTCACAAAAGCGACATTGATCCTACCTAAATCTGACTGTTACATTCTGTTGATCCATATAAATCAACCACGCTTGAAAAAACTTATTGAATGTGTATTGATTTTTCAAAATAGGATTATCAAGTGAAAACAACTTCCCTTTTAAATTGAGAGGAAGCTAGATATTAGAGGAGACAACAAATCTACAAAATCATGGTGTAGGTTTCTGTTCGATCGTCAATTTTTAGAGTGATTTTACGATGATAGAATAAAGAAGGAAATTAACACGAGATTTACGTGGTTCGATCGTTAATTAGATCTACGTCCACGGAGAGAAGAGAATTCCTTTGTATTAATATCCTTGAGTTCTTGAGAGAGTCAAAAGTCCCTTTAATCTACCCTAGCAGCACTATTTATAGATAACAAATAGCGGTTAGTTATCCCGAGATCGTGGGCGTTAAATCTGGGATCGTGGGCCGGACCAAGTTTCTGGGCTTCTAGGCTTTTGGGCCGAGGTGACTGGGCTCATGGGCCGAACTGCTGGGCTCTTGGGCCGAGGTCCGTGTTGGGCCCTCCTGGGCCGAGCTGCTCTTGGGCCTTGGTCTCGTTTGGGCCTGTTAGTGGGCTACATCCTATCACATCCCCCCCCAAAAGAAGATCATCGACGAAGTGGGGATCTTGACGAGGTTGATGTTTTGCCGAAGTGTAGATCGGGACGAAGTGATGATCTTATTGTCTCCGAGGTCGAGGTGGTAATTTTGTGGGATGGTGGAAGACAGCTGTTGTAGGGAGTTCCATGGGACACGCGTCGACTGCTTATTGGTGCATACGAAGAGGCGGGATTCTGCAAAAGGCGGTTGGAAAAAGGCGGAAGTGATGTCTATAAAAGCTTGCTTTGTACGCTCACATTCACTTTCTGCCATTTCTGAAATTCTCTTATACTTTCTGCAAAAAAACTTCTAAAAAGCTTTCTGCCTTTCCGCCGCCGTCAATCTTTGCTCCAGCACTTTAGTCGGAAATTCTTGTGACAAGTAAGTTATCTTCGTTTTTCAAAATGGCTTCTTCTTCATCTCACTCCCCCATAGATATAGATGTGGAGAATGTAGAGGTTTTTCCCTCGCCGCCTAGGGTTTTTCCGGCGAGGGTTACGGTGAGGGTTTTTACCCGAGCTGCTCTTCCTCCCACCCTTAAAGTTATAGAATTTTCTCCTTTGGTTGGGTCGGATGCGGCTCTTGAGTACTCCTCTACTATGAGCGAGTCTCATATGTTGAATATGGCTCGAAAGTATTGTTTTCCGGAGTCTGTAGAGATGGTTTTACCTCGGGCGGAGGATAGGGGTAGCTCGCCGCCCGTAGGTTTTTTTACCGTTTATGAAGACTATCTTCACTTCGGTCTTCGTTTTCCTTTGCACTCCATTTTTGTTGCATTCTTAGATAAATTCAAGCTTCCTTTAGGTCAGTTAGCGCCGCCCTCCATTAAGCAAATTATAGGGTTTTGTGTGGAGGTCGGTCACCGAGGTGGCTTTTTTTGTATAGACGGCCTGCTTAGATTTTTCCGGATTAAGAGCGGGCCTACGGGGTGGGTTTATCTGTCCCCTGTAAATAAATTCAAGTTAGAGACCCCTTCCAAGGTGACGAACTGGCAGAAGAAGTTCTTCTTCTGCCGAGCTGCGGGGGTGCCTTTGATTGCTTGGTCGAAGGCCAAGTTCGGACCCCAGGTCACCGAGGAGCCCGTCGGCGAGCTCGAGATGGGCTTGGTGGACCTAGGCTCAATCAAGAGGGACTACGCCGAGGCCGAGCTGTCGAAGTATGGGCTAAGCCCATACAATGCTTCTGCCGACGTGGATCCGGGTGAGGTCCCGTTCTTATGTGCTGAGTGATGGCGTTTAGCCGAGCTGAACTCTGATGTGCTTTAACTTTCTATTTGCAGTGAACCCTGAAGTCCTTGAAGCAGCTTTGAAGAGGAAGAAGAGGGCGAGGACCTCGTCGGCTGCTGGGGAGACACCGCGCCGAGAGTCGGCGGAGAGGGTGGTTGCCGGGATGCCTCCACCGGTCATCAATTTAACTTCACCTCGGAGGGAGGTGGTAGATAGCTCGGGGGCTCGGTTCTCCGCTCCGGATGCGCCTCAAGGGTTGCCATTTCCCGATGTGAGTGTAGACTTCCTTTCCCCTTTTGCTTGTTTCTCTTTTTTTTGTATACTGATATATTGTATGCAGGAGGCGGACATGGCGATGGGCGGGCTGAGGGCTTTGGCGAACTTTGTCGCCGGTGGGGTCGAGCAGTTCCGGAGCCTGTCCGCCGAACTCGAGGCGGCGAGGGCCGAGGCTGCGTAGGCGGTGGATCAGGAGGCCAAGGCTCTCGCTGCGCTAAAGGATGCAGAGAGAAAGGCGGCCGACCTGGAGGGTGAAGTGACTGGGCTGAAGGCCGAGCTGGCCGGAGAGCGGGAGAGGATGAGCCATGCTACTGCCGAGCAGGGGGGAGTACTCCGTGCCGTGGCTGAGCGGATATTCCGCTCGAAGCACTTCGGCCACGTGGTTGCGCAGTTGGTGGGCGCCATGAGTACGCCGATTACTTCGGCAGCAATCGATCGTATCGCCGCGGACTACCCGGACCTTAACAAGGCCAAATACGGGTACGAGGTGGTGTCCGAGGAAGAGATGCTGCGGGAGTACGCGGAAGTGCTTGTGGAGTGCACTTCGGCTATCCCGGTGGTGGAGAGGCTGGCGCGGCAGAAGACCCTGCTTTCCGAGAGGGCAGTTCGGAATTGCCCTGTTGATAGGGATGATAAGCTGGAGGCAGTAATTGCCGAGCTGCCTCAGGATGCCGTGGGAGGAGGCCGGGAGGGCGGTGGCGAGCTCGAGGTTGGTGGGGGAGGCTCGTAGTTCTCTTTTTTTTTTGTTTTTTTTTGTTTTTAGCTTGTACTTCGTCGCTACTAGGGCGGCGCTTTTCAACAAAGTATATAAAATACCCTTTGATGAATTGTGCCTGTTTTTGCTTTTGTAGCCTGTTCTTAACTTCTTCGACACTCCACAGTTTGAACAAGAAATTTCTGCACTTCGTCGGGCTGTTGAGGCGGCCGAGGTCGAAGCTTCGTGCTGGAAAAGCCGAGCTAATAATATTGAAATCGAAGCTGAAGCGAAGCTCTGTGTGGCTCAGGAGAAGCTCGACGAAGAGCATGTTAGATTTTTGGAGCTCGATGACAAATATAAGCAGGCTTCGGAGGACATCCAAACTTTTAAGGCCATGATGGAGGAGCATAGAGAGTATGAGGACCTCATCCACAAGAGCGGGCGATTTACCATATACGAAGTCCATACACAGGTCAAGGAAGTTCGCGCTCGGATGAGGAAGTACATCGAGAAGTACGGCGAGGACTCCTGGCAGGTTCGCGAGCAGGAAGAGGGACTTCTCAAACTGGGGTCCATGTATAAGACAGTTCAGAATAGGAATCCGAAGATGAAGAAGTGGGTGTTGTCCAAGAAAGCTTCACTCGAGTCTTCTTCGGATCGGTTGGATGGGAGCTCAGCTGGTGTTCCTCCCCCTAGCTCGGCGCTGACTCGGGAGCAAACACTTGCTATAATGTCCCGAGGTGGTGGTCGGCATGCTTCTAGTAGCCGAGGTCGATCTGCGCCTGCGGGTCGAGGTCGAGGTCGGGGCTTCGGCCGAGGTCAAGGGATGGTTTTTCTGGACTCAGTCCTCGGTCATGGCGCTAGTTCGAGTTCGGGTCCGGGCTTTATAGAGAAGTATCTTAATTTTAGTAGATCTCCGGGCTCGGACCCTCCACCTTAATGTAATGTTCTGTTTAATGAAATGAAGTTTTTTTCTTGTAGCACTATTACTTTTTTTGGAGCTTTTCTTGATAGTATATTCAAGCTTGCTCACTCGTAATGGCTAAAAAACGAAGTTAAAACTTTAAGTAACTACTTCGTTCGAACACGAAGTTAAAGCTTTGAAATGGCTACTTCGTCTGAGGACGAAGTTGAAGCCTTCAAGTGGCTACTTCGTCTAAGGACGAAGTTGAAGCCTTCAGGTGGCTACTTCGTCTAAGGACGAAGTTGAAGCCTTCGAGTGGATACTTCGTCTAAGGACGAAGTTGAAGCCTTCAAGTGGCTACTTCGTCGAAGGACGAAGTTGAAGCCTTCTGCAGCCACTTCGTCTGAAGACGAAGTTAAGGCCCTCAAGTAGCCACTTCGTTTAAGAACCAAGTTTAGGCTTTCAAGTAGCCACTTCGTTTAAGAACGAAGTTTAGGCTTTCAAGTAGCCACTTCGTTTAAGGACGAAGTTTAGGCTTTCAAGTAGCCACTTCGTTTAAGGACGAAGTTTAGGCTTTCAAGTAGCCACTTCGTTTAAGAACGAAGTTTAGGCTTTCACGTAGCCACTTAGTTTAAGGACGAAGTTTAGGCTTTCAAGTAGCCACTTCGTTTAAGAACGAAGTTTAGGCTGTTAAGTTCCTTGTTTGTCGAATTTATCGATAGGAGTGGTCTCCTTACGCGCGTTTAGATGCTACTCCAAATTTGGAGTTTTTGCTTGATTTTGACTCGAGATAAAAAGAATATAAAGTAACATTGAATGGAAAGTAACTATATCCGAACTATCTTAAACTATAAATAATATTTCTTCAAATGGGAAATGTGCCAAGTTCGGGGTACTGATTCGCCAGATAAATGGGCGAGCTTGTACGACCATTTGCCGAGGACTTCCTGGATTTGATAGGGTCCTTCCCAAGTAGCTTCCAGTTTTCCGAGCTTCTCTGCCTTGCTGACTTCGTTGTTTCTAAGTACGAGGTCGCCTACTTGAAGCTGCCGATGCTTCACTCGGTTATTGTAATATCGAGCTACTTGCTGTTTGTATCGAGCTTCTTGTATATAGGCTTGTTCTCGTTTTTCCTCCAGCAGGTCTAGGTTAGTTCGGAGTCCTTCTTCGTTATCGTCGGCAGCGAAGTTAACCGTTCGGGGGCTCGGCAAGCCAATCTCTACCGGGATCACTGCCTCGGTTCCGTAGACAAGGCTGTATGGTGTTTCTCCATGGGATGTCCGGGGAGTAGTTCGGTAGGACCATAAAACTTGGGGTAGGTTTTCTGCCCAATCTCCCTTGGCTTTGTCGAGGCGGGTTTTTAACCCTTTGACTATTGTTCGGTTTGGCCGTTTGCTTGAGGATGAGCTACCGAAGTGAACTTCTGCTGGATATTGAGTTCGTCGCACCATTCTCTGAATGTCTTGTCCGTGAATTGGGTTCCATTATCTGAGACGAGGACGTGGGGTATGCCGAAGCGACAGACTATGTTTTTCCAGACGAAGTTGAGGGCTTTTTTGCTTGTAATCTTCGCTAGAGGTTCGAATTCTACCCACTTCGTAAAATAGTCAATTGCCACCAGGAGGAATTGCAACTGGCCAGGAGTTTGCTCAAACGGGCCAATGATGTCTATTCCCCATTGCATGAATGGCCAAGGACTTTGCATGCTGGTCAGCTCGGTTTGAGGTGTCCTTGTTACTGCTGCATGTAGCTGGCACTTCGGACACTGCTTGACGAGGTTGATTGCGTCTTGAAGCATGGTCGGCCAATAATATCCCCATCTCATGACCTTTCTAGTTAAAGCCCGAGCTCCGATGTGACTGCCGCAGGATCCTTCGTGTACTTCGCGTAGTACGTAGTTTGCTTGGTTGGGTCCCACGCACCTTAGAAGAGGTTGAAGGTACGACGTTCTGTACAGTACTCCCCGATCTAGAATATACTTGACTGATTTGCTCTGAAGCTTCCGAGCTTCGATCTTATCAACCGGGAGTTCGTCTCTTTCTAAGTAATTACGAAGAGGTGTCATCCAATTCGGTTCGTCATCGGTCACCATATTCACTTCGGCCTCGTCTATACTTTGAGTTTGCACTTCTTCCACAGGAGAGGTTGTGGATGATGATGCGAGTTTGCTTAGTGCGTCAGCTCGGTCATTATCACCTCTCGGGATTCGTATCAACTCAAAGTATGAAAAGCTTTGTTGTAGAGTTTTGACCTTGTGGAGATATTTCTTCATCCGCTCACCTCGTGCTTCGTATCTGCCTAGTACGTGATTCACTATGATTTGGGAATCACTGTGGATTTGGACAGCTCGTAGCTGAAGAGTTTGCGCGAGGCGAAGTCCGGCTATTAGGGCCTCGTATTCCACTTCGTTGTTTGTCGTCGGGAAGTTGAACCGTAGAGCATAAGTGGTTTCTTTTCCTTCCGGACTGACGAACAAAATTCCGGCTCCACTTCATTTATGGCCTGATGCTCCGTCCACGTAGATTTTCCAACAATCTAGTGGGGGTAACTTCGGTGTTTCCTCTTGAATTTTCTCCTTAACCGGTTCGGTGGGCTTCGGAGGTTCCACGAATACTGCTTCTACTAGGAAGTCCGCTAGTGCTTGTCCTTTGATGGCCTGCCGAGGTGCAAAGGAGATCGTGTGTTCGCTGAGCTCTACCGCCCATTTGGCAATTCGTCCTGAAGCTTCGGGCTTTGTGAGTACTTGCCGAAGTGGAAGGTCGGTCAAGACTTGTATTGGATGAGCGTGGAAGTATGGTCGAAGTCTCCTTGCGGCGTTCACTAGAGCGAGCGCGACCTTCTCCAAGGGTTGGTACCTCGTTTCTGGTCCTTTTAGGGCTCGGCTTATGAAGTAGACAGGTAACTGCCGAGGTCCTTCTCGTACTAGGACTGCGCTTATTGATTCGTCCGAGGCGGCGAGGTATAGGGAGAGGACTTCGCCTTCCTTTGGGACGGATAAGGTGGGCAGATTTGCGAGGTACTTCTTTAAATTCTCGAAGGCTAACTTGTGCTCGTCGTTCCAGTCGAAGTTCGGAGCCTTCTTTAGAATCTTAAAGAATGGAAGTTGCTTCTCGGCGGCTTTAGATAGGAAACGGCTCAGTGCGGCCAAGCAGCCCGTCAACCTGTGCACGTCGTGAATAGACTTCGGTACTCGCATTTCCTGGACAACTTTGACTTTCGCCAGGTTGGCTTTTAGTCCTTCGCGAGAGACCCAACACCCTAGGAATTTTCCGGACTGGACCATGAAAGTGCATTTTCCCGGGTTTAACTTCAGGTTCACTTCGCGGAGTAGGTTGAAGACGACCTGGAGGTCGTTTAGGCAAGTGTCAACTTCCTTGCTTTTGACGACTATGTCGTCGACATATACTTCAACGATCTGACCGATGTGAAGTTCGAATATTTTGTCGACCATCCTTTGGTATGTAGCTCCAGCGTTTTTAAGTCCAAAGGGCATTTTCTTATACGCGAAAATGCCGAAGTCCGTGACGAAGGCTGTCTTCGGAGCGTCTTCGGTGCTCATGAAAACTTGATGATAGCCCTTGTATAGGTCTAGGAAACTGAACACCTCGTGACCAACGAGGGCTTCAACCTTCTTGTCGATGTTGGGGAGGGGGTAGCAGTCCTTGGGGCAGTGTTTGTTGAGGTCGGTATAATCGACACACATGCGCCATCCTCCTCCTTGTTTCTTCACCATTACGGGGTTGGCCAGCCACGTCGGATATTTCACCTCGAACAGGATATCTGCTTGCTGTAGCTGGCGTACCTCGTCGTGGATCACCTGGTTTCTCTCAGCTGCAAAGGCTCGTTGCTTCTGCCGAACTGGCTTCACCTCGGGGTCAATGTTGAGGTGATGAGTGATGACGCTTGGTGATACTCCAGTCATGTCTAAAGGTGACCAAGCGAAGATGTCCTTGAATTCCCGAAGTAATTGGACAACTCGACTTCGGAGTTCACTTCCTCCAACGAACCCGACCTTGACGACCTTGGACACGTCGTCTTCGTATAATGCGATGTCTTCAACGGGCTCCATAGATGGTGACGTCGACTCTGTCACCTCGGGGTTCTGTAGTTGCTATGCTTGAGGATGTTGCACCCCAGAACCTCGGAGTGCGACCTGCATGCACTCCTTAGCCTGTGTTTGGTTTCCCCTAAGCGTGATCACCCCGTTCTTAGATGGGATCTTGATCGTCAAGTGGTAGGCCGAGCAGATCGCCTTCGTCGCTATTAGCCAGTCTCTTCCCAAGATGATATTGTAGGGGGAGTTGGCTTTGACGACGAAGAAGTGGATTATCTTCGTGGAAGATAACGGACTCCTTCCAACTGTTACAGGGAGGGAAATAGTGCCATCCGTCGAGGTTTCTTCTTGTGTGAAGTTCTTCAACGGGACGGGTGCTGGTTTAAAGCGTGCTTCTTCGATGTCGAGTTTATCGAAGCAGTTCTTGAAGAGCACGCTCACCGAGGCGCCGCTGTCGATGAACACTCGATGAACCAATTTGTTGGCCACCACAGCTTCGATGATGGTGGCATCTTGATGAGGTAAGGCATGGGGGACTGGGTCGTCGCTAGAAAAGGTGACGACCTCATCCTTCTTGAACCTTTTTTGCGAAGGTTCCTCCTTCGGCTGACTTCGGGCCTCAGCTTTCAACGAGGACTTCGTCGCGCCTTGAGGTAGCCCGGTGATGGCGGCGATGACTCCGTCATATTGAGGCTGATCTTCATCTTCGTCCTCATCATCGTGCCTCGACTTCTTGTCTTGATGGGGATTGCAACTTTCCCCTCATCTATTCCTGCTTCGCTTGCCTTTACCCCGAGGACGGGTGTCTTGTTGGCCGCGACCTCGGTATTTTCCGAGGGTACCATCTCGCACTAGGTAATCGATGTCCGAGGCGAGATTTCGACAGTCCTCGGTGTCATGGCCGTGGTCCTCGTGAAACTGGCAGTACTTGTCCTTGGATCGTCGCTTCGATCCACTTCGGGACAATGGCGGCGGCTTCTGGAATAAGCTCGCATGGAGCTCGTATATTTCGGCTCGGGGTTTTGTCAACGGAGCAAATTGACCTGGTTCTTGACTGGGCCGAGGTCCGAGACGGGATGCCAGTGGAACTCGCTGTATCCTCTCAAGGGCACCTCGTCGGTTCGGCCCATGATCAGTACGTTCCTCCCTTCTTCTTTTGTCATGACTCTCAGGTCGGTCCACTGCCCTTTTTCTCCTATCGGCCTCATCCGCTTCGGCGAATGTATCAGCGATCCTCCATAGCTGTTTGGAGGTTTGGGGACGCTCTTTTACGAGTTTCCTGAAGAGAGTGCCGGAGTGAATGGCATTTTGGAATGCCGAGATGAGGACGTCGTCTGATAGGCGGTCGACCTTAAGGCTCTCGTTATAGAACCGAGCCAGGAAGTCGCTAATTGATTCCCCTCGTCCCTGTCTTAGAGTAAGGAGCTGTGCCGAGCTGATCTTGGCTTCGGCTTTTTGGAAGAAACGTCGTTCGAAGACGTCTAGCAGGTCGGTATACGACCCTATGCTGCAGCGCGGGAGGTTGTCGAACCATTTTCGTGCGTTGTCTATCAGCAGTTCGGGAAAGACTTTGCACATATAAACGTCTTCGGCGAGCCCTTGGTTCAACATGTTGTACTGGTACTGTGACAAGAAGTTGCTGGGGTCACAAGTACCGTTATAGGGTTTGATTGGTGGCACCCTATATGTTGACGGGAGCGGAGTGTAGAGTATTTTGTTGGTGAAGGGGGTGGCGATTCGACTGTAGACAGTGAATCTCCCCTCTCTGTGGTCATCCTCATTACGTCGGGAAGGACCGACGTTTCGACGAGGTGATGCCGAACCACGTCTGTAGTCATCTTCGTCACGTCGGGAGGGGCCGACATTTTGACGAGGTGACGTTGAACCTCGCCAAGGTGAAGCGAGGTCATTGTTTCCTCGGCGATTACGATGTCGTTGGGGAAGTTCGTCGTTTCTTCCCTCAACAATTTGGAGGCTCGAGGGTCGAGGTCGCTGTCGCGGTGGTTCAGTTTTGTCCGCTTCGTCTTGACTTCGTTGCCGATGTTGCTCGGCGAACTTAAGGAAGTCTTGTTCGTGGAGATCTAAGTATGCTTTGAGCGCATCTCCGAGCTGAGGTTGGAGTGCGGCATTCTTGGGTCGGTGATCTCCTCGGTTTGGTTCACCGTTACCAGTCAAGTCATCGGAGCGACCTGACAACACGTCCTCCTCATATGGCCGTCAGGAGTCCGGCGGATTATGGAATCACGTCGGACTTGGAGTACGTCCTCCTCATTGGCCGACGTGCGAGGTGGAATGACGGACGGATTAGCTTGATTTTGCTTTCCCTTAGCAGTAGCAGCTATAGCGGTAGAGCGGGTAGATCTCACCATCGTATTTTCACTCAGAAAACGTTGATCGATTTCACAGAATTTATATCGTTCCCACAGACGGCGTTAGTGTTCGATCGTCAATTTTTAGAGTGATTTTACGATGATAGAATAAAGAAGGAAATTAACACGAGATTTACGTGGTTCGATCGTTAATTAGATCTACGTCCACGGAGAGAAGAGAATTCCTTTGTATTAATATCCTTGAGTTCTTGAGAGAGTCAAAAGTCCCTTTAATCTACCCTAGCAGCACTATTTATAGATAACAAATAGCGGTTAGTTATCCCGAGATCGTGGGCGTTAAATCTGGGATCGTGGGCCGGACCAAGTTTCTGGGCTTCTGGGCTTTTGGGCCGAGGTGACTGGGCTCATGGGCCGAACTGCTGGGCTCTTGGGCCGAGGTGCTCTTGGGCCGAGGTGCTCTTGGGCCGAGGTCCGTGTTGGGCCCTCCTGGGCCGAGCTGCTCTTGGGCCGAGCTGCTCTTGGGCCTTGGTCTCGTTTGGGCCTGTTAGTGGGCTACATCCTATCAGTTTCCAATATAGCCCTTAACTGGGAAGAGGCTATAGGGCAGGGCCGGTCCTGACGATAAAGAGGTCGGAACAACATTAAAAAAATAGGCCCTATGTAAATAAGAAAATATTATTTTGAGAAATAATTAATCATTTTATTTAATTAATATTTTTTACTTTGTGAACAATTTTTTTCAAGCAACGATAATAATAATTCAAATTTTATACTATTTTAAAATTAAATATTATAAATAATTGTATAATAAAAAGCTTCACGTTAAACCTTGAATGCTCTAAGAAAATTCAAAAAATGTATGCAAAAAAGTTCTTATTTTAAGCTTATATTTATATGTATTATTTATATAAATTGTCATTCTTCTAGAAAATTTATTATAATTATCAATTTTATTATAGTTAGACTTTTCATATTTTATATATGACCCAAATTTAAAAAGGATACATGTATAATTAAACAAGTTGATAAAAATGTAGTTACTAAGAATCGAACTTGAATCTATGTAGATTATTAAGTAATCTATATATATATTAAAACAAAGTTTTCAATTGACATTGACAATTTCGTAATTAATATCAAATCAATGTTGCATTATATAAAAAGATTAAATAATTAACATTTAAAGTTATACTTCATTTTCTTACATAGGAAATTTATAAAAATAACTAATTCTCTTTAAATAATTTGAGTGACAATTTTGTAATTAATATATACTAAATAATTAACATTTGAAGTTATCACACATTTTTTTACATAGAGAATTTATAAAAGATAAATAATTTTCTTCTCTTTAAATAATACTCATTGTTTTCAAAATATTTCAATTTCGTTTGTGTAAACATATGCTATGTACATCTTAAATTAAAAATGTTGACAAAAACTTTAATTTGATATATAATATGCAATAAAGAAGTTTAATACTCCATCCGTCCCAATAAGCATGACACAAAACCTTTGACCACGGTTATTAAGGAGAATGTATAAAGTAGTGTAAGAGTGATAAAGGTGATGGGGTCCACACCTTTTTAAATAGATAAATTTTACTATTTTAGGAATGTGTCAAGTTTAGTGGGACGTCCAAATAAGGGAATTGTGCTAAGCTTAGTGGGACGGAGGTAGTATAAAATAGATGTGGTCATTTAAAAGAAGTTTATTATACAATTTTTGTATATATATATATATGTGTATATATATATATATTATCTTTTATGTATGATTTTGATATCTAATTAGTCATGTATGTGTATTAAAAAAATATTTTTCGTCAACGAAATTATTACTTTTCGATCTATTTTATTTTATTTTTTGCAAGTGAGACGTTCACTCTCTAAATACAACTCAATTATTATAAATAAATCAAGTAATTAAGACTCAAAATCGACAAAATATATAATTTATTTTAAAATAAATTATTTAATACTCGTGTCAAGTTTAAAATTAATACACATGCCGGGTTCAAAACTATTTTAAAATAATATTTAATCCACAACATATATAATTTTTAGGCAACAACACTCTTATTCATTTCGATTCATCAACAAAAAATATACACACTAATTTTTCTCTTTTGGTAAATATACAGTACATTCTCTTAAATATTATCATCGATATAAATTATTGTCATTATAAGACTTACAATTAATATTTTATCATTCACAATACATATTTAATTATAAATGATACTCCCCCCCATCCCAATAAGCATGACTAGGGCTGTAAATGAACAGAGCTACTCGCGAGCTACTCGAGGTTCGACTCGAAAAAAGCTCGTTCGGTACTCGGCTCGTTAGTAAACGAGTTGAGTTCGAACACAAATTTAAGCTCGATAATTTTATTGAGCCGAGTTCGAGCAAGACATGCTCGACTCGTTATGTTCGTGAACATACTCGAGCTCGTTTGTTTATGAGCAGATTAATCGAGCTAGCTCACGAGTACCTAATCGAGTCATCAATCGAGATAGCTCACGAGTACTTAATCGAGTCATCAATCGAGTACCTAATCGAGTTTAATGCATAAAAAATTAAGTAAAGATAGGGATTCGATCCCTTGACCTTTTAGTAAAAATAAATCAAATTACTCATTCACTACCATCAAGCTAACAACATAACTTACTAATTTTTTAGATAATAATATTATACATAGAATTCGCATCAAAAAATAATATCACATATGTTAATAATTTAAATTTACATTAAAATATAAAAAGTAATATATATTTAATATATATATATAATATGTATGTATAACATAATATATAACCTACACATATAATATATACGTGTAACATATTGTTTTGATAATCTAGTACTTTATTAGAATGTAATAATATATTTATATATATATATATATTTAATATATTACACATAGTAAATATCTATATAATTATAAATATATGTATTGGTTGAATGGTTTGAGCACCTCTTGAACAACAATAAAATCATAATTTTTTTTCTTTATTATTCTTCCATCGTTATACGTATTCATATATTCTTAATTTTGAGTTTTAATTATATTATTAAATAAATATTAAAATTTAATATACTTTATTTATTGAATCCAATTGATAATCAACGGTGATAGATATATATTTATGTGATGATGTTGTTGGTGATGGATTGCATTTGCTAATTTATAAAATATAAAAGAGTTCAAGCCGAGCCCCAAAAACAGGTCATCACGAGCATGATTAAATATTTTTGAGATTTTCACGAGCGAGCTCGAGCTTGAGCTCGAAAGTTTATTAAACGAGTTGAGCTTGAGCTTGAAGCTATATCAAACGAGTCGAGTTCGAGCTCAAGCTCGAAAATAATATGAAATCGAGTAATACACGAGTCGAGCTCGAGTCGAGTTCGAACTTGATAATTAAATAACGAGCCGAGCTCGATCAGTAAGTCAGAAACTCGAGTCGAGTTCGAGTCGAGCTCGAGCACTTTAATATATTAAACGAGTGGAGCCGAGCCAACTAGTATTCGACTCGACTCGGCTCGATTACAACCCTAAGCATGACACAATTTTATATTCAAATGAGTGTATTAAAATACTCCTAATAAATTGTGTCAAGCTTATTGGGACAGATGTAGTACATATCTTATTCAACTTTCACCATATTTAATTTATTTATCAATCATCTATTAATTTTCACCAGATTTAACACATTTATTAATTTATCAATAATTTATATTTTACATACACACATATTCAATTAATAGATAGTATAGAGTTATAATTCCATTAACAAGACATTCAACTCATTCTTTAAAATTCATATCTAGATCGAGTTGTCAAAAAGGACTTGACTATCCCGAAAATGGAAAAAATATGGACTATAAATACGATATATGATTGATTTTAGACCCAATACAAAATAATCTCAAGTACGATTTGTTTGGACAACTTGGTAAAATCCAATTATCTTACATTAAAAAATTATTTTATACATGTATCAACCGCTAAAACATATAATAAAATCATTTATTATAATTATATATTAAACAACTAATTATTTCAATTGAGATCGATTTGAATGCCTATTTTGTAATTAATGTCAAATTAATGACTCATAATATAAAAAATTAATTAATTAAAATTTAAAATTATCCTACATTTTTTACATAAGAAATTTATGAAAATAACTAATTTTCTTATATTTCTTAATACATGTTTTTTTTTACATTTTTCAATTTTGTTGGTGTAAAACATATGCTTTAAATTAAATAACTTTATTATTTATTAATCATTGATTAATTTTCACCATATTCAATTCATTTTTTAATCTAGCAATAATTTTTATTTTACTTACAACACATTTAATTAAGAAATAATATAAAACTCTTATTTCTCTAACAATACATTCAACTCATTGTTTAAAATTCATGTATAGAATCGTAAAAAAGACTTAACTATATGATGCTTGATTGATTTCAAGCTGCCTCAATCCAATACAAAATAACTTCAAGCACGATCTGCTTGGACAATTTGATACAATCATATTAATTTACAATAAAAATTATTTTAGACATTTGTCTACCATTAAAATATATAATTTCATCATTTTATGTAAAACTCACTTCATATACCTAATATGTGTTTTTATTATTTGTTAGGCCGGTCGACTAAGAGTTTGTTGATTTTTTTTTACATTATCATACACAATACTTAATATTTTAATTTGTATATATATTTTACTTGGTGAGTATATTTATCAACTAAAAATATATTTTATGTTTTTTAATTTCACCGACCTACCAACAATACATAATTTTCGGTGCATCACACGGGAACACATACTAGTATACATAATTATTAAGACATATCTATATATTTATTGAGAATCTAGATTTTTGGGCCCCCGACAACTCGGGGCCCTGGGCGGTCGCCCGGGCTCGACCCCCTCAGGGCCGGCCTTGTATAGGGGTTTGATATTTATGGGGTGTTTGAATGAGCTGATAAACTTATTATAACAACTTATGAGTTGTTTAGGAGCTTATATGCTCATTGAACGTGTTTGACAAATTAAGCTCTTCGAGAGTTTATAAGTTGTAAAAATAAGCTCTAGCAAAAAATAAGTAACTCTACCCAACTTATTTCTTCACGAACTTATAAACTCTTTAAAAGTGTTTATAAACTTATTTATCCAAACACATTCGCAACTTATAAACTCTTAATGTACTATGAGGTTCACTGTCCAGTTCGTGATACGGGATGTGCTCGATCGAGGATAAGGCTTGATTCTCCAAGACATAGTCGAATTTTGATGAGATTATCACATGTTAGCACAGCTATTGTGGATGACTTGGCAGCTTCAATCCTTATTTCACTTTTGATCACAGCCAAAATTTGACGAGGTTTTGCGCGCATACTACTAATGTCTGCTCTTTCTCCATCTTATTATCCAAGAAATACTACATCTTATAACCTGAAAACAAACAATTAATGGAACAAAACAAAAGTATATACACATAATTACTGTGGAAACCAAGCTTAAGATTCATGCAGCTAAAGGTTGGATTACAAAATTGAAATTAAGAATGAAGTGTATAATTTGTAACTGCCATTAATGGCGAAGGTTGCAGAGAGAATCGAAAACAAAGTTTGTTATTCAATTGTAGTGAAGTAAGAGGTACAACTGTATCTATATATCTATATACTATACTTGCCACATCAGCATTACTAACACTACAAAAATCGAATGAAAACTAAGACAAAAGCGTGGGAACGCTTTCTACTTATTAACAAACACAAAACTTAAAACAAAGAACAAATCACGGCCATCCATCAACAAATGATCCAACGGCTGCAGTGTGTCTTCCTCCAACGGCTAAAATGGCATGAATGCAGATAGTCATCAACTGGAGAAATAAACTCCATTACCCCCCCTCAAGATGGAGTTGGCATATATCACACAACCCTATCTTGGATTTGAGAAAATGAAACCTTGGGCTAGGTAGAGCTTTAGTAAAGAAGTCAGCTAGTTGCTCCTTTGTAGATATGTGAAATGGTTCAAGAAAACCAGATTTGAAGTGTTGACGAACCACATGACAATCAATGTCAATGTGTTTAGTTCTTTCATGAAACACTTGATTCATAGTGATGTGAATGGCAGCATTGTTGTCACAATGCAATGGGATAGGTAATACAGTTTGCATCTGAAAATCTTGTAGGAGATAGCTGATCCAAAGTAACTCTCGAGAGGTAGCACTAAGTGCTCTTTATTCAGCCTCTGCAGAAGATGCTGAGACAGTGGATTGCTTCTTGCATTTCCAAGAAATTAAGGCATTGCCAAAATAGATACAATACCCAGTGAGTGACTTCCTTGTATCTATGCAAGATCCCCAGTCTGCATCACAATATCCAACTACATTAGAGACATTATTGGATGGATATAATAAACCTAAAGAAGGGCATCCTTTGAGATATCTGAGAACATGTGTTATAGCTTGCCAATGAGAGCTGTGTGGACAAGCAACAAACTGACTAAGCTGTTGCACAGCATAAGAAATATCTGGTCTGGTTAAATTCAGATACAACAATTTACCAACCAATCTTCTATAGGTGTTAGGATGCTCCAGGATGTCACTAATCTCTTTACTAAGTTGTATACCTGGAGGCAGTGGTGTAGGTACTGAAGTGCTGCCAATGAATCCAGTAGATTCAAGCAAGTCCAGTATGTACTTTCTCTGGTTGAGATATGTACCAGTTGAACCACGAGCCACTTCCACTCCTAAGAAATACTTGACCAATCCCAGATCCTTGATGGTAAAGGTGGCATGTAGGTAGTCCTTTAACTCAGTGATTGCTTCTGGATTTGGCCCTGTGATTAGGACATCATCCACATATACCAATAAGCATAAAAACATATCTCCAGACCCTTTGAGAAACAGACAATTATCTGAAGAAGATTGGGTAAAGCCATATGCAAATAATACTCTACAGAACTCAGCATTCCATTCTCTAGAAGCTTGCTTTAAACCATACAAACTTTTTACTAACTTGCATACTTGACCAGGCTTAGCTTTATTATAACCTTGTGGAGGTTTCAAGTATATATCATCATGCAGATAACCGTGCAGAAATGCATTATTCACATCAGTTTGGTGAACTTCCCAATTATTAGATGTAGCAATGGCAAGTAAAAACCTGACTGTAACAAGCTTAGCTACAGGAGAAAAGACTTCATTATAATCAATCCCATATTCTTGGTTAAAACCCTTGGCTACCAACCTAGCTTTAAAACGTTCAACTGTACCATCAGATTTAACCTTGACCTTATAGATCCATTTAGATCCAATGGCACGCTTACCTGGAGGAAGCTGAGTAAGATCCCAGGTATGATTAGCTTCCAGTGCATCAAGCTCATCATTCATAGCTTTAGTCCATTCTACAAACTTGTTAGCCTCTTTGTATGATGTAGGCTCCTGCAGATTGGATACATTAACCAAGAATGCAGTGTGATTGACAGATATATGTGGATTGACTATATATGGAAAGGTAGGAGGTACATGAACAGCTGTAGGTACCATAGATGAGCATGATGTGTGACCTATGTAATCAGACATCCATGCTGGAGGCTTAGATGTTCTTGTACTGTGTCTGGCATTGCTTGGAATGCATTTGTGATTCTCTGAAGCTGTGACTTCAGCTTGAATCTCTGGATTGATTGAGGTCTGTAATGATTCTCCATCATCAGATTCTGGCTCATGAATACTATGCTCATATACAGATTCATCAGTATCTTGTGCACTGCTGTGAAAATCAGTATCAGACTTCTCATTGTGATGTCCTGCCTCTTGCTCATGCTAGGAAGACATGAAAGGAAATTCAGATGGAATTTGAACACTCTCATCCATATTATCATAAGGATTCATAGATGAAAAAAATTTAACATCTCTGGATACAATTAGCTTAGAGTGATCCATGTGATATAGCACATATCCTTTGTAGTTTGGTGAGTGCCCTAAAAAGATACATCTATCTGCTCTATCTGAGAATTTGCCTCTAGAAGGATTCAAGTTGACAGCATATGCAAGACATCCAAAACGTGGTGTAGTGTTTATTTGAGGTTCTTGAGAGAACAATATGAAATAAGGACATTCCCAGTTAAGAACTTTGCTGGGAAGTCTGTTTAGTATCCATGTTGCCATTAATAAAGAGAATGGCCAGAATTTGTGCTCCAGTTTGCTTTGAATCATCAGAGCTCTAGCCACCTGCAGCAATGTTCTGTGTCTCCTCTCAACAATCCCGTTTTGTTGAGGTGTATAGACACAGGATCTTTGGTGAATCATACCAAGATCTCTCACCAGCTCACTCATATTGTGATTGAGAAATTCACTACCATTATCTGTTCTAATGTGTTTCACCTTTCTATTGAACTGAGTAACAACCATGGCAAAGAACCCCTTAAGTATATTGTATACTTGACTCTTAGAATGCAACATGTATGTCCAAATCATTCTAGAATGATCCTCAACAATGGTAAGCATAAATCTTGCATTACATACATTATCATATGTATATGGACCCCACATATCTATATGCACCAACTCAAATAACTCCATAGATCTCCTATGTAATAAAGGAAAGGAACTGCGAGCCATTTTGGCTTTAATACATACCTCACAGTGAGAGAGTTCTTCAATATCTTTCTTGGCCAGTGGTCTGTCCAGTTGTTTCAAGTGCTGTAGTGTTTCTCCAGAGGCATGCCCAAGCAGTTGATGCCATTCCATAACAGTTAGATTCACTTGATGAGATGTATAAGCAAGATCCTGCATACTGGAATTAAACATGTAGAGATTTCTAATGACTTTTCCAATGGCCAGAATCTTATCATTCCTTTCTCTCTGTATGAGGCAGTGAGACTTCAAGAATATGCATTTCACTCCCAAATCAGCAATGAGCTGTGCCACAGAGATAAGATTACTAGTGAACTCAGGAGCATATAAAACATTCTTTAGCACCATTTCACTATTAACTTTTACTTCTCCTTTGAAGTATACTGCCTTGAGTGTTCCATCTGGAAGTTGCAGCTCATGCTTATAGTTCAATCTTTGTACAGATTGCATAAGTGCAGGGTTGCAGCAAACATGGGTAGAAGCTCCTGAATCTAGGACCCAAGAGTTGAGACTGCCTCTTCCAACATTAAATGAATAGTGACCATTGTAAGGAATATCACTGTTGGCATTTGCAGAGGTATTGATCATGTTGACATCATGTGGTGCAGTTCCAAGTGGATCACTTTTAGCCCATTTGGCTATTTCAGATTGAATGAGCTTGCAAATATCAAAGTTTGAGCTGCTACCATTCTGATCATTCTCCTCAAAACCAGGCAGACTATGAGACTCCACACAGTTGGTTCTGGATTTACCTTTGATGCCTTTCATCCGTTTGAACCAGTCTGGATATCCATGAATCTTGAAGCACTCAGAATCTTCATGTCCATGGATTTTACAGTGAGAACAGTACAGTCGAGCCTTCTCTTTCTTGGTCCTCCTTGGCTTATTACTACTTTGTTTCCCACTGCTTTCTAGTCCATTGTTGGAATACATGATCTGCCCCATGTTTATTAAGAAGTTTGATGAGCTATCTATTCCTCCCTCAGTGATCCTTCTTTGATCTTCCATTTGAAGAATCATGGAGTATGCTTTATTAACTGAAGGCATAGGATCCATAAAGAGAATCTGACTCCTAGCATTCTCAAAGGATTCATTCAATCCCAGCAGAAATTGCATAAGTCTCCTTTGATCTTGCCTCTGACGAACTTTGTTGATGACTCCACATATGCATTTGCTACTTGCTCCACAAGTACAGTCAATAGGAACTAACAACATGTCTATTTCATCTCAAATGGATGTCAATTTGTTAAAGTACATCAACACAGACAGATTACCCTGTGTGAGACCAGTCACAGCCCTCTCCAATCTATAAAGTTTCGGGCCATTACTACGCCCAAATCGTTGAACGAGAGCATCCCAAAGTATCTTAGTTCGGTCAATATGAGTAAAAGCATGTACAAGATCCTTAGAAATAAAATTAATAAGCCAACATGTAACCATGTAATCTGCACGCAACCAATCTTCATAATAAGGTGAATTTGAAGATGGTGGAGGTAGATTACCATCTAGAAATGTCAGTTTATATTTCGCCCCCAATGCTCTTCGAATACACATGCTCCAGCTGAGGAAGTTGTCTTCTGTTAAGAGAGTAGCGACCAATGTCATTCCTGGATGATCTGCGTTGTTGATTTGCAGAATATTCTGCAACCGCCTTTCGTCCAGTTCTTGCCAAACACGATCGTTTTCTTCCGAGTGATCCAGCTGCTCAGTTGCATCCTCGTTTAATTCATCGTTAACATTTTCTCTTCTAGTTTCACGAGCATTACCTTGCTCATTTTGAGTTAAAGCACTCCATGGAATTCTCTTGTTCTTCGCCATCAAGCAATTGCAATTAGAATCAATCGATACATGGCTCTGATACCATGTGGAAACCAAGCTTAAGATTCATGCAGCTAAAGCTTGGATTACAAAATTGAAATTAAGAATGAAGTGTATAATTTGTAACTGCCATTAATGGCGAAGGTTGCAGAGAGAATCGAAAACAAAGTTTGTTATTCAATTGTAGTGAAGTAGGAGGTACAACTGTATCTATATATCTATGTACTATACTTGCCACATCAGCATTACTAACACTACAAAAATAGAATGAAAACTAAGACAAAAGCGTGGGAACGCTTTCTACTTATTAACAAACACAAAACTTAAAACAAAGAACAAATCACGGCCATCCATCAACAAATGATCCAACGGCTGCAGTGTGTCTTCCTCCAACGGCTAAAATGGCATGAATGCAAATAGTCAACTGGAGAAATAAACTCCATTAATTACCTACACAAAATTTGGATGAGAGATGATGAAGCTAGCTTTACAAAACATAAATAATTTGAAGCGAATAAGAAGTTTAATTACTCGAAGAGATGGAATGCAAACGAGAGTTTAATTAATGCAAGGAAATGGCCATCCGAATCTCTTGCTAATTAATGCAGAAAGATATTTACTTGAGTATACTATTTTTTCCCATTTTTACACCATAACAAAACTATATATAATAATCTGAAAATTGCCAAATGATCTACATCGTTAATTTATATTTTGCCATCTATGGTTAGTATTAATTCTTGAATTTCAGTCGTCCCTTCGTTTGTGCGATTAATTATGTGTATTACAAGTTGAATCTAAGAGCAAAGATGGCGAGGAAGCAATGAAAGGAAGTAACGCCACGTGGCAGAAAATAATTTGAAGCTGGCATCTCCACGTGGAATATTTTCAACCACTCCTGTGAAATAAAGCTGATGTTCTATTTAGATTTTGTTTTTGTTGAGAGACAAAGGAAGAAAAAGTGTGAAAGATAGGTTATGATGATGGGTGCTGCTGTTACTGCTGCTAAGCCATTTTCAGCTCTTCCCATCAGATCCATGGCTGCTCAGAAGCCCATTCCTTCTGCTACCAAAACTGTCACCTCTAAGAAAGTGCTCATCTCTCTCCCTCTTTCTTTTCTTGATGTGTGATTCTATATTATGTGTGTGAAGTGTGATGTGTTGTAACACAGAGCACATCGTCCTCGTCTGTGAAGCTGCTCACACGGGTGGAGCAGCTGCGCCTTCTGAGCAAGGCGGAGAAGGCGGGATTGCTGTCGGCAGCAGAGAAGTCGGGGTTGTCGCTATCGACGATCGAGAGGCTGGGCCTCCTCTCCAAGGCGGAAGAGCTGGGGGTACTCTCGGCGGCCACGGACCCTGCCACGGCGTCGACGCTTCTGAACCTGGGGTTGGGTCTGTTGCTTTTGGGGCCTGCCTTTGTGTTTGTTGTACCAGAGGACTACCCTTGGGAGATAGGCGTTCAAGTTGCAGTTGCTTTGGTCTCTGTACTTGGTGCCTCTGCTGCCTTTGCTGCTTCAAATCTTCTTTCCACTTTGCAGAAATCTACTTAGTTTGTTAGACTCATCTCAAACATTTCTTCTCACTCTGCACTTTATATATTATGAATGTAAGGGCATCATTTTTCAAGAGTGAATCAATCCTCTTACTATTAAATGAAATTGATGAGATTTGGTCAGAACGATCTTGATCATAGTGTTGGAATATACAGATTCAAAAAAAGATTTTAATCAATAGAAAAAATGCAGGAATCTGAGTGTTACAAGTAACAAAATGATATCACCACTCTACCAATTCAAGCTGAGACTTTCATCATACAACTCCATTTTTAAGATAAAATCTAAAACAAATGGACTTCACCCTTGATTCTGAGCTTAAGTGTAACTCAAGCAAGAATATATGAACCATATTTGACAATTAATTTAGCTCCAGTATAGTGACCTGCTCAGCCAAGAATCAGACAAGATAACTGTTTAATTTAGACTAATCACACATCTCATTTCAAAGTTGTGTTAAAAACAAGTTTGAACATAAAATAGCAATCAAACGGCACCAACTAAGAATCATTGTCAATGTCAGAATCGGAGGTAGACTCTTTATCCACGTACAACAGTAGAGGATTCACTCTGTTGGTATTTGCTTCCAAAGGTGGAAGTCCATCATCATCGCTCGAACCTTCATCACCTTCGCAGCATTCATCGACTACTTGGGAGCTAGGTAATTGCAAACCTTGCTTCGAGGCCTCTTGAGATGAGGAGGACTTGAAAACCTCTGGCCATGCGGAGGATTTTTGGAGCACACGAAGTTGGTCGTGGAAGAGAACCTGCAAGACAAAACCTGCCACCTTTCTACCGGATTCAATTGCCTCTTCTCTCCCAGTTTCATCTATTACGACGAAGTTTCCTCGTTTAATCCACATGCTTTTTTGGAATTTTGCAGGAAATATTGCTAGTAGATTTTGTCCTTTTGCGTCCATAACCTTCACGAATGGAATTAATCAGTAACATATAACTCCCAATTTAATGACTAAATATGGACGTTAAAGATGAGTACCTCAATAAGATTAGAGCCCCTCAAATCGACAACCTGCATTATGCTTTGACCCGGTTGAAGGGTCATCATCTCTGTCTCAGCTGCTCTCTTGAGATTCTTCCTTCCTCCTTTCATGTTCTATGATGATCTCCTCCCACTAGCTTTCGGTAATAACTTCGAGATTTTACTCTCTTAATGTTTATGTTCAGACGCTTAATGTGCAGCAAAATCTATTAATGGACAGATACCCGGGAGAAGACGTGCAGACCACAGACGTGACAGGCGTCACTAGCAACACGAGTTTGTGTGGGTCTCTAAAATGAACTGTATGCACTCTAGGAATTAGTACAAAAAAGAATTGCAGACATCTATCAACATATATGTCCCATGAATGAAACTATTTCTAAGAATTTTAACCGAATTAATGCAGGAACTAAGAATTTTCAGGGGAATAAAAGTGGTTCTGATGAAGGTGGAGAATGCAGATAGCGTTGCTCTCTTACCCCCATTCATGGGCGTTATGTCAAATTTTCTATTTCAATCAAATGGATTGAATATGACACGGGTCAATGATTCCCTCACACCAAGCATCCCCTTAGAACATGTTTGTTTATCTTTCCCCAGAAGCCCTTTTCTAATTCTTTTCCCAGAACATAATAGGCAATGCAATTAGAAACACTATGTACCCCAAAAGCACAGCATTGTTGTCGCTGCAACAAGAACGCATCTTTTCTCAAAAATCCCTCAAAAAATACACACAAATATATATATATTCTGCCAAAGTTTGCTACAAAGGTGGAATTTGATCACGCTTTTAAATACAAGAATTTCAAAAAATAAATTCTCCTGGCACCATATTTTTTTCTTCAATCAAAGCCAGCTTTTATTAAATTTAGGCAATCACAATCCAACATCATTTTATTAAATTTCAAAGGCCTTCCACAACCAAATGTGGGACAATTTAACACTTTTACTGATACAAATAAAATCTCAGCTCTGCATCTATATATTCATTTATAAGGTCCAACCTCAACTCACACCTACGCACATTAGCTCAACAATTTTGCTCTCAATTGTCGATTTTTATTTATAAACAATAAGCACGACCATATCTCCATATCATCTTACAAGACTCAATATTTCCAACACTTAACTACAAGTTTCAGCAGCCACACACAATCAAAAATTCCAAGCAAATAGTCTTTGTATAAAATTGAAATCAAATAAGATACAGAAAGAGAAAATCTGTTTTCCATACCAAGTCGTGCAGACGAGTTGTAACTGAGTTGAAGGGGCCTGCAGTGTCTGTGGAGACCCCAGAGAAAGCGGGAGAGTATGACGGCGTTGCGTAGGAAGAGGTTTCGCCCGATGATATCAGAAAGACAGAGACAAGTGGGGAAGAGAAGAAAGGTCTTGAGTTTTTGTGGGTTGTAATTTCAATTCTATTAATGGACCTTTAATATCTAAATTGATGGGCCTTCCTTCCATTTATTCTATTCATTTTGCCCGCTATACTATACAAGACTTATAAATGGATGAAATTGTTTTTTAGTACGATTCGCGATTCCATAGTGATTTGAATTTGAACAAATATATATATATATATATATATATATATATATATATATATATTTAATATTCAATTTAATATTTATAAATATTCAATTTAATATTCAATTTAATATTTATAAATATTCAATTAAATATATAAATAATACATTTATATATTAATATTTATTTATATAAATATATAAAATATATTTATATAATTGTTTAAATGTAAAATTTATTTTGTATATTAAAAATAAATTTAACATAATTTTTAATTTTTTATATAATAAAATTTTGAATTGGATCGAATTTTAAATTTAATATTTTTAAATGTGTATAGTTCGTTCTTGCGTGTGTTTTGGTTTATATTCTGTCGTGTTTAGATTTTACGTGGAGTCTATTTGGTGTATTTTAATTCGTTTTTACTTCGTATTTTGTTTGTTCTTATTTTGTATTTAGGATGACTGGAAGTAGCTAATGTGAGTGGAAAGGATGCCGGAAATGCCGAGAAAGCTAAGACGAACGAAGCAGCACGGGTCGAGAATGGCACGACGCGAGAATGGCACGGAAGGAGCGATGTTGAAAGCCAGCGAGCGCTGGCTTCTCAACACTCACTGAGAGGCAGAAAATCTAGAGGACAAAGATCTAGAGCCAGAGATTGTTGGACTGCAGAAAAGCGATGAACAGAAAGGTCGGGCCAGCGATCGCTAGACCCATTGATTTTGTGCACAAATTAAGGAAAGCCAGCGACCGCTGGCAACTCAGCGGTCGCTGGGCGGCAGTTTTTGACGCGTTTTAAAAGGCAAATCAACACATTCTGGAGATCCAACTCTTGGATATCATGGAAAACTCGAAAACTTTCATTCCTAGAACTCTTATTTAGCACTTTTATCTTGTATTTCAACTTTGGAAAGACAAATTAAGGTGAAGATTGATTGCCCGATTCCATAGTGTAGACATTAGTAAGTTCTTGTTTTGAGTTCTTAGTTTATATTTATGTATTGGGTTGACTAATTGATCTCCACTAGGTTGTTGAATTTATATTCGATCGTTTATGTTATTAGTAAATCATGTTCGTTGTTTAGATTCGTGCTTATTGAATTGTGCCGATTGATCACCGTTACAATGTGTTAGACGCGGAGTGAGGTTGAGAGACGATCTTTGTGTTTGATCAAGATCCAATCAACTTCGATTATAATTGGAAACATGTCAATCGAGTATTCGCTTGTTAACTAGGATTCTTAATTGTGTGGCTAAATATAAAAGTTATAGTCACGATCTAATTATCACATATGAAGGTTCAAAATTAGATAGCTCTTAAGAATTCTAGATGAACATGTGAATGTGTGTTTTAATAATATCATGTAATGAATGAAGTGAGTGTTCAGCTCCTAAAGCCTTATTCCGAATTTCCATTATTTAAATCGTCATTAATTAGCTAGATTAGTTACTCGTACATATGCTATCTAGTTAGAATGTTTAGAACTAATTATTTATTCGTTAGGACTTGAATTAGGAAGCCTTCTTAAGCCTTCCTTGATATACGACTTAGGGTCAGCTTGACACGTATTACGACACTCGTTTAATGGCGAGAACTTGAGTATACGTTTTAGGTTGAACTAATATGATTATTTAATATATTAAAAAATAAAATCAATTAATTCGATTCTATTTAAATATTTCATAACGAATCGAACCGAATAGTGTGATATTCAATTCGATTCAATTTGTTTACAAACCTTACACCCAATTTTAAAAAAAAAAAATTAAATCATGGGTTTTGTAGCTCTTATTTTTAGATGATTATTTTAGCACCGTACATTCCATATAAAATATTAATTAAATAATATTATGTCCGTACTATTTATTATCCATAACATGATTATTATATTAATGTGTTCCAGCGTGTGCGCCATGTGAGGATTTTTGGGGTTTTTCTTAATATATAATACTCCATCCGTCCCTTAAATGCGGCCATAAAGTATCCGGCATGGAGATTAAAAAAATAAAGTTTTTGTGTGTTAAAAAAGTAAGAGAGAAATATTTTGAAGGTAAAATTGTTTCATTTTTTGGAAAATGGCCACTTTTAGTGGGACGTACCAAAAAGGAAACGTGACAACATTTAACGAGACGGAGGGAGTAACTAGTATGTAGCCTCGTGGGATGCACGTGTGATGAATAAATAATTAATAATTTTTTTGATCATAAAGTGTGTATTGTAACGAAATTGACACAAATTTTTAAAAATATAAATTATTTCAAGTTTTTAGTGGATAAAGAACACACCAAATAGAATATAGGTAAGATTTAAAATATTGTGTTTTATGTAATCATGTCCAAAAAAATAAAACAACATACTACTACGACTAAAAATAAGAACACATTTTTAATATACGAAAAAAGTATTGCTTAATTTGAATAATAATTAATTGGTTTTGTATAAATAAAATTTTAATATATATATATATATATATAACTATAATAAAATGATGTATAAGAATCTATTTTCACGCGAATTCTTACATGTTTAAAATATTTCTTTTTTGGATAAAATGATCATATTGCATTGAATTATCACATCGCGCTTTAAGTCATTTTGGATCAAATCGGGTTAGCCTGAAAATCAATCGGATTTTTATCTTCACAATCCATAACTATCAATTTCCAGGTCGTCCAAGTCATTTTTTACGGCTCTATGCATACTTTTAATGGATTAGTTGAGTTGTTGTTAGTAGAATAAGAGTCTTATACTCCTTCTGTCTCAGCTCAAAAGCCTCACTTTATTATTATAATACACTCATCAGAATATAAAGTAAGACTTTTGAGATGAGACAGAGGGAGTACTATTTATTAATTAAATACATGTATTGTAAATAAAATAAAAATTTGTAATTGATTAATAAATAATTTAAAATATGGTGAAAATTAATAGATGATTAATAAATGAATATAATATGGTGCGAGTTTAATTAATAAGATCCGCATTATCTATACTTAAATATGTCATGAACGATATAATAATTAGTGATATGTCAAATAATTATAATTAGAGTAATTAAATAAAATAAATATATATTGATGATAGTATTCAAAAGCATATATTTGAGTATTTACTGAAATAAAAGTGTGTATACTTTTTGTGCAATAATTAAAATGAATAAAGTGGACCCGTGAAAAATTGTTATCTTCATGTGTATTAAAAACATAACTTTAAAGTGCAGCATGTATTAGCGAATTTTGACTATATATTGATTTATTGATAATAATTGAGTTGTTTGTAGTTGTGGGGACTCACAAGATTCATTTATATAAAACCATCACATATAAAATTCAATATATGTATAATAAATGTATATATTAAATTTTTTTTAATTAATCAGAACATTTTTTCATATTAAATTTGTTTATTGCATATCATATATCAAATTAAAGTTTTTTTCAAGACTTTTAGTTTAACATGCATATTGCATATGATTACACGGACGAAATTGACAAATTTTATTTAAATAAAATGATGAAGGGAAGAGAAAAACGTGTTAAAATTAAATATGATGATTGCATATGTTTACATATTCTTTTAAAAATAAATGCTCCATATATATTGTTTGACGCTAAAAGTGATTACTAAAATCTCATTTTTATTAATAGATAATAGATTGTAGATGTCGCTCAAATCGGGAGAAATTTAAAAAAATTAAAATTATGCTAATAGTGTAGATTGTATGCATGATCATCTATTTAACTTTATGTAGATAATCTAATTAAGACATGTACGGAAATCATAAAGTTATGGCATAATTTTAATAAATATTATTTAATACATACATTCATTATTAAATTATAGTGTAGTTAATCTAATTAAGACATGTAACGGCAAATTATAAAGTTATGTCATAATTTTAATAAATATTATTTAATACATACTTTTATTATTACAAAAATAATAATAATAATTTAGGCAGAAATTTTTTTTGTCATTGATTTTGTGTTAATATAGATATAGATATAGATTATATCTGTAAAATACAAAAAGATATTTTGATATAAGTCATGACAGTAAAAATTTGGAAAAAAAAAATTGTCGATTTCATTCCTTGTGTATTTCTTGTGCATACCAAATATGGAAATCAAGTATATTTTGTAATTGCATTCCTATTATCAATGATTCATATTATGATTGTCAAAATTTACTGAAAAAAATAATATCGTCCTTAATGTATTAAAAAATAACAAAAAATATCGAATATTGGCTGAAACAAAATTTTTGGTAATGTATGACACTGTATTGAACTTTTCGAGACGCTAAATGTATAAATTTACTAAATATTGAGGCATACCAAATAATACATACCATGGTATATACTAGAAATTCGATATATACTATCATACTGGTACATTATGGGGTGTGTAAAAATATAACCGAATTAAGAAAACCGAACAAACTGATAGATTTTGGTTTGATTTGAGGTTTATATTTTTTGGTTCGGTCAATAACCGAACCAACCAAAATATGGAGTAATATATATATATATATATATAATTATATTATATTTTGGTAAAAAAAAAATACTTATATACTCCCTTCGTGCATGAATGTTTGTTACATTTTGACTCGACACGTATTTTAATGTAGTATTTTAACTTTAGATGTAAGAGTGTAGTTAGTGGAATTTGAGTCCCACTTATTATTATTATTTAATTGAAGTGTGTGTGATATAAATGGAAAATTTAAAATGTAACAAATATTGGTGGACGGTTCAAAATGGCAAAACGTAACAAACATTGGTGGACGGAGAAAGTAATATATTTGAGATTTATAAAATATAATATTAAAAATATAAATTTTAAAGATGAATCATATAAATTATTTATAAATTAAAAAGAAATATTGTTTCAATATATACTCTGGTCCACAATATATATTGAAAAAAAGTGTGTGTCGAAATCTTGGTTCAAACCTGTATATATTTATTTATGTGTATATATATATTAAATATTAATTGTAAATATAGTTGTTTATTCACATATAACGAATCGTTTTATTAATTATAGATAAATTATAAAATATATGAATTTATTGATAATTAAAAAAAATTAATAAAAATTATAATAATTAATAATGAAATAATTATATGATTTATTAAATTATTGTTTAAAAGTATCATATAATTATAAAGTATATACTCATAAAATGATTTTAAATATTTATTTATATTGCATACAATCACTAAAATTAAACCTAAAATCAACTGTGGTGGGGGCAATATTGCGTTGAAGGATATGACTATATGTGTGTGTTGAAAAGTAGGTACATTAGAAAAATGAGAATGAGTCCCCCTTGGCTTGAAGTAGTATATAGAAGCGACAACCATATTTGTTGGAAAAGTCAAGTCTTTGACTCTTTACTGGTAAATGGTAATGCATCAATTATTGATAGAATAGAGTGAACAGAAGGTTCAATCTAACAATGTTATGACACATAAATGATTGGTCCGAGTTTCTTTCACAAAGTCTTCTTTTCTCTTTATGCCATTTTTCAAAGTCTCTCTTTATTTCTATTTTTTTTTTCATCAAGTAAACGACCCTATTCAAGGCAAGGCTTCCCACTCCAACTCTTCAATGATTCATCACTATTTACTCTCTCTCCCTCTCTGTAGAAATCTATGATTAGGCAGGTTTGCAGAGACGGTTTTTGAGATCAACTTGGTGTCTCAACAACACTTACAACAAAATAAGGTATGTAAAGACTTTATTCTTTTTATATGATCACTTATTAATGCAGTAGCATACTTAAATTGGTTCTAATATACTAACTTTTTTGGATTCATTCCATTAGCATAAAGGTAAAGGATCACTTTTGATTACACTAGTTTCTTAGGACATGGATGGTTGACTTAGGTTGTTTCTTCTACTTTCTTATAACTTTGTTTCTGGCCATTTGTTTACTGCTTCTTCTATGTAATACTATAATGTTTGATTATGTAATGAATGAGCTTCACACCTTTTAGTTAATTTATGATTCAACATTGAACAATTTTTCCAGCAATGAAGCTGGTAGGCTGCTTGGTAACAGTCCAAGTGCTCTCTGTCCTATGCTTTGCAATAACAGCAAGTGTTGCAGCAGTATCGTTGTCGATGCCCGGTTGTCAAGAACAGTGCGGAAACGTCACCGTTCCCTATCCTTTTGGAATTGGTTCCAAATGCAGTGCCAATTCCTCCTACACTATCATCTGTCAAAATTCAACTAGTCCATTCTTGAGCAGCATCGACATGGAAGTGCTAAGCATATCGCTGTATGGCACAGTCATAGTGAAGCAGCGCGTGCCGCCTACGAAATGCAGTGATGTGCCAACAACAGAATTCATGCTCACATCACTTGAATTTCAACCGTTTACCATCTCAACACACCACAACAGAATGGTTATATTAGGCTGCAAGAACTCGGTCTGGTTTGAATCTGGTAATGATCCGAATGCAACGGATGTCTGCACCTCCATTTGTGATGCCAATTCGACTGAGACCAGCTGCAATGGCGTGAACTGCTGCCAGACCACAATCCCACAAGGAATCCGAGGGATCAGCTATACTTATCAAAGCAAAATAGCTACCAACAATACTATTACTAGTAGCTACTGTGGATATGTTTTCCCTGTGGATACCAAATGGTTGCAAAATGACTACTATCAAATTCATCTCCCAAATCCACTTCATCAAGAGTTTGTATCTGTGCCATTGGTGATTGACTGGGAATTTGGGAATGGAGGTGTCTTATATGGCAATTGCAGAAGTGAGGAGGATGACTTTCCTGCTTATATTGGAAATGAATATGCATCTTCAACCAGATATTGCTACTGCCCCCATGGATTTGAAGGGAACCCATATCTACTAGGATGCCAAGATATAGACGAATGCAGCAACGCAACACTGAATTTCTGCATGAGTTATGCAACTTGCATCAACATGCCAGGTTACTACAAATGCGTGTTTCCGAGAAGCAACAAATATCGGATCAAGATAGCAATGATCAGCATCTCCACTGCAGTGGCTGCAATTCTTCTGCTTCTGGGATTATGGATGGCTTTCAAAGCCATTAGTAGAAGAATCTACCGGAACCGGAGGCACAACTTCTTCAAGAGAAATGGAGGTCTGCTGTTGGAACAGCACTTATCTTCTACTCAAACCGGCTTGGAGAAAACAAAGGTGTTCACTGCTCAAGAGCTGGCTCGAGCCACAGATCATTACAACGAAAACCGTATACTTGGTAGGGGAGGCCAAGGCACCGTCTACAAAGGAATGTTAGCGGATGGAAGAATCGTGGCGATCAAGAAGGCGAAGAAGTTAGACGAACGCGACCTTCAAGTCTTCATCAACGAAGTGGTGATCATGTCGCAGATAAACCACAGGAATGTGGTTCAGTTGTTGGGATGCTGTCTCGAGACCCAAGTGCCCCTTCTCGTCTATGAGTTCGTCCCTAACGGTACCCTCTTCCAACACATCCATGATCCCAGTGAGGACTTCCCGCTGACTTGGGAAATGAGACTGAGAATTGCAAGAGAAGCAGCGGGAGCACTCGCTTACTTGCACTCATCTGCATTGGTTCCCATCTATCACCGTGACATCAAGTCCACGAATATCCTCTTGGACGACAAGTATCATGCTAAAGTTTCGGATTTCGGGATGTCGAGATCTGTTATTATTGATCAGAGTCACGTGACTACGCGAGTAGTGGGGACGTTCGGGTACATAGATCCGGAGTACTTCCAGTCAAGCCAGTTCACGGAGAAGAGCGACGTGTATAGCTTTGGAGTGGTATTGGTGGAGCTTCTGAGTGGGAAGAGAGCAGTGGCATGCATTAGAGAAGAGGTGGGGAGAAGTTTAGCCACAGACTTCTTGGTTGCGATGGAGGAGGATCGAGCGTTGGAGATGGTGGACCCGAGGGTGGTTGAAGAGGTGGGGAGTAGTGAAGAGATTATGGGTATGGCAAGAATTGCAAGAAGATGCCTGCATTTGGATGGTAGGCAAAGGCCAACAATGAAGGAAGTTGCAGTGGAGTTGGAGGGAATTCAAATGCAGAAACAAGGCTCACAATCTTGTTTGCAAATTCATAGAGATCACTGCCATTCTATTTCTGTTCACTCTGCGGATTTCTCCACCATCTCAGGGCGTTGATCATTCACAATTAATTCCAGATGCTCCTTTTTCTTTTCTTTTTCTTTTTCCAAAACTCTCTAATTTACGTATTATATTCTTGCAAGGATTTATGTATTTTCATGCTAGAATAAAGTTTATGCTAGTAAACTGCAAAATTTTCACCAACCTACACAAAATACTGTTATTCAGTAAGTATGAGCTTAAAGGTGAGACCATGAAGAATCAAGACATTTTTCGCTAAAACTTTATGAGCTCTATAACACTATACAAGTTATTTTTAAGAAGACTAGTGGTATATGTTAAGTTTGACGCACCTAAAATATATAGATATATTTAATTATATTAATTTTTGGAATTTAAATATAACGAAGAAAAAAAAATGATTTCTGAATCTCTACTTGGATCATATTGATTGATACTTTTCATCGAATGAGATCCTCTATATTGTCTAATGGTTCATATAACATTTTTTATTAATTATATTAATAACATTATGACATGTGATGTTATTAGAGTTCAAAAATTAGGATATCTATATGAAAAATATTTATTTTATATCTTAAATCATTAATTATGTTCCGTATCATAATTTCACCATTATACAATAATGATAATTTAAATAATTGAATTATTATATTGATTTAGAATAAATATATTAGTGATATATTTGTTAATATACTAATTTTGTAAAAACTAGCTAGCTGTTCTATAATAATAATAACTATTAGTATTTATTTATTATTATTGTATAGATATAGTTTAGAAAATGAATCCAAATTTTTTTTATCATTATTTCAAGAACAATGAGTCGACAACAATTCAATTGTGCCGTCAAAAAAAAACTTTATGCTGCAAATGTATATAGATACATGAATCCAAAATTAATAACCGAAAAAAGCTTTATATCTTGATAAAAACCAGAAATGTAAGTAGAGTAGTAGATGGTATAATATATAAGTGAAGCTAGCTCAACTCATTCCATTGGATACTACACTTCGAAAGTGACTACACCCACGCACCAGGACAGCAACGTCTACAAGGTTCCTTCACAAATGCATGCAATATACACCAAATTAATTGCGTATACTCATATTATCTACGAGGCATGTCACATCGTTCGCGAACGTATTAACCTCGTTCATTGTCGGCAGGTGAGCATTTTTGATATACAAGATTAACGATTTATAATTAAGGACATGTAAAATTAGTTATTAATTTATCATTAAGTGTTCACCTAACCCTAATTTGAATATTAATGGGTGACTAAACATCCTTTAATTAATTTCTATTGAATATATATATATATATATATAGGGGTAGAGATGTATGTATATGTTAGGATGGATGAATTAGGTCCACTGACAAAGGAGTTGCAACTTGATGGGTGCATGCTGATATATCCACAAGTTGGGACTATGCCATATATATATATATATTCTTTATAACTATATATATCCTTTGTAAGCATGTGATTTATATTCACAGGCCAATACCATTATTAATGCTCTCACTGTCTCATCACTTTATTATCTTCTTTCCTTTTCATCAATAACTTTCATTTCACACAGAATTCATCTCAGATTCTAAATGCAATAATTGGCTTGACATGCATTTTTTGTTAGGGTTTCATTATACATACATGATTTAGGAAATAGAGGGACGAAAAATATCAAATTTTATCTCTATATATTAAGAGTGAACAAGTTTCAAATCTAGAATACACACTTTTAGCTTTAATTTATACGAAACACCAATCAATAATTTAATTTGATACCAAAACTATATAATTGAATCAATAGTACAATTTTGGGTACCTTGATTGTTGATTTTCCGACACATATGGTGAATTAATTGGATTTCTCCTCCACGTACGCCAAAATTAAAAAAGAAAAAGAAAAGGCAAATTAAAGAATATATATATCGTATATTAATTAATTAGTTAATATTGTGGCATTGAGAGCAGTGGGGCAGACGCGGGAGTCCCGGGCAAGGGCGGGCAGGAGGGACGCGAGGGAGCGTCTGGCGCTGTGGGTGGGCGACGCGGGCGGCCGGGCGCTGGGTCTAGCATCCGCCTCTGGGCGCGGGCGTCTGACCCGGTTCTGGCGCTGCGCGGTGCAGCCTCCCGAGTTCCTATATATATATTTTTTTGATATTTTGATTTTTCGTTTTTTTTTATTCTTTAATTCATCTATAAATATCATATTTCAATCTCATATTTTCACACATCTTCATCCATTCTTCAATCTTTCAACCATCTTTCTTCAACCATTTCTATTACAAGTTAGCCAAAAAAAATGGATGAACAATTCAATAAGTTTCTATACCGAAGTCAAGGTGGAAGCTCCGATAATTAAAGTTCGAACAATTTATCGTCCGAAGTTCCGAATTATTAAAGCCAAAATTCTCCTTTCTCTTCCTCTTAATTTTCACCCTCTCTCAATTCAACCCTCTTTTCTACTCTACTCCTTATCCCGGCCAAACTTATTCGGGCCAACAATTTCCATTTCTGCCGTATTCACCCTAATTTGCTTCCCAACCATCTCCTACATTCTCAACCGCTTCCTCCGGGGGAGCCGGAGGACTCTACAAAATTAACTTGAATGATTCCTTCGACAATGCTTCGGACAAGACTCTTGCTCTCACTATCTCCAAAGGTGCCGCTCGAACAAAATGGACGTTGCCTACACCGAGGCGGATGATATTGTACTTTGCCGTACTTGGCTCGACACAATCCAAGACCTCATCGTCGACAACAACCAAAAAGCCGATGCCTATTGGAAACGCATCACCGACTCCTTCAACCGACAACGCAACCAGCTGAAGCCTCGCAGTATCCGATAGTTGAAGTGCCATTGGGCTCGTATTCAAAATACGACCCGGGGGTTTTGCGCCATCTACAACCGGTGCACTGATCAATAGGCAAGCGGCAACTCCGACCACGACATCTACCAAAAGGCGTTGGCGGAGTATAAACAAACCAAAAAGTCGGAGTTCAAATACCGATATTGTTGGGAGATTTTGCGAAACACGCAAAAAATCCAACGCGCTGTTCCAAGCATCCCCGCCAACAAAAGGGGCAAAAACAATATCGGGGAAGGGTTCACAAGCGACTCAACCCAAGGAGGCGACGCCCAACCTGAACCCGAGGAACGTCCGATGGGGACGAAGGCCGCGAAAAGAAAAGGGAAGGGTAAAGCCTCCGCCTCCGCCTCTGAGCAACTAAGTAACGAAGCGTTGGAAGCTTTGAAAGTAAGTTCCAACGTAATTACAACATTCACGTACGACATAACAAAACTTGCTTATTACAAGATCTTATTGAAGGATACGTCGAGGATGACCCTGAGCAACTCGAGCTACACAACACGATATGTGATATGTGCTCAAATTAGAAGTATGTTTGATTTCTAGTTTAATTTTTTTTAATTATTGTAATTTTCAATTCTAATGTTGTATTTTAATTTCTAAGTTAGGATTTAAATTATATATTGTACTTTCTATTTCTAAGTTAGGATTTTAAATTATGTATTGTACTTTCTATTTCAATTTGAATGTTGTCTTTTAATTATTCTAATTTGTATTTTAATTTTCGTTTCTTAATGTTTTTTTTTTCGTTTTTTTAAATTAAAATTTAAATTAAATAAAACATATTAAAATAAAAAAGTAAAATTTAAATACATATTTATTAATGCATAACAAATATCCAAAATAAAAAAAATGCATATTTATTAATAAATATTTTTTTTGTTTTTATTTATTTATTTTATATCACAAATTTAAATTAATAAATTAAATTAATATCATTTTTCTCAAATTCAATCATTTTATATATAATTATTAAAATAAAGACTTTGGAGTCGCAAAGTGAAAGTCTTCTACTGCTACCTACCAACACAATCTCTCAAAATCCGCACAAAAAAGTTTCATTTTTTTACGGTTTTACCACCGAGTCTCTCAAACGAGAGTTTCCTTTGGGGATGCATTGAATAATCTCCCACTGCAAATATGTTCACAGCAGCAGAACTGTCATCCAAAAGCCTGAATGCATGCAATGGAAGAAAAAGTCGTCATTTTCTGAGCACTTAATTATATTACAATTTACATATCGACTAATGGAGTAATAAACAAACCCAGCTTTTATTTCGTTTCAGTTCTTGATATCCAAAACTTTTGATGAAGACAAGAGATTTCTGTTTCTTACCAACAAATATAACAAGTGCCATTAAAAAGTCACATTCTAGAAAATAAACGAGTGTCGACTCTAGCTTTGCACACTTTATAGTTCTCTGACAATCCATAAACAGCAACAGCCAGTGCAATAGTAGTAACTATTTTCTTGCTCCCTCATCTTCAACAAATGGAACTGATATCAATTAATTAGATATTCAAATCTAATTTTATCAAACAAAATAACAGCAACAGAGATGCAGTTTTATTTTCTTACTATCACACACTACTATAGTCTATAGCTAGCTAGATACTACCCTAACTAGCTAGTAGCTAGCTTAGGTACCTACTTAATAACTCATCAGCGGAGTAATTGTATTAAATGGATACATTATAAATTAATACTCCATCCTCTCGCCCTAAGTGTTACGTTTTACATTTTTTAGTTGTCCCAACATAAGTGTTACATTTTTTTTAAAATAATTTTATTACTCACACAATTTTAACTAATATATATTTCTACCATCATTTATATTACTTTTCAACTCTCCTTAAATCTCATGTCCAAAAATAAATGTAACACTTAGCTTGGAACGGAAGGAGTATTACTCTTAACATAAATTAAAAGGTACTACTACTTCTATATATAACCGCCATCTGCTTCTGCTCATACATTCCCTGATTTGAACTCATGAATTTGTTCAGTTTTCTGCCTATTTCTTATAATTTGCTGCGATAAAGTATAGTATATATATGCATATAAATCTAGCAAAATGCAAAGATTAGATTATAAGCAAAATTACAATCCATCTATTCAAAACAACACAAAAATGGGTTCCCAAAGAAAGCCTACAGCAAAAATATAAATCAAGCAAAATTAATGCTTGAACAATTACACTCCAACAACAGTTAGGTTCCTAAAAAAAGAATCTTAGAACCAAAAAAAAAAAAAACTGCAAGAAAAAAAAAACAAGGAACAGCAAAAAAAAGCCAAAAGTAGTCTCATGTTTACAGAATCACAAAACTCAACCTCAGTTATTAATTACAACACTCAAAATGTGACTCAGTTATGTAAGTACAATCACGAATAGTATTAATTCAATCCCACATATATGTCAACTGCAAATGTATATCTCTCTGCAGAAAAACAAAAATAAATTAATACATATAAAAATGACAGAAGAGTCCCTAATTACTTTGTGTAGCATTTGTAAGCTGCCAAAAAAAAAATCAATTTCTCTTCCAAAAATAAGTATGAAAAAATTAAAAGCTTATGGAAATAAAATAGTATGCACCATAACCTTGATTAGTCCTCTTTCTCCGATGATTTGGAGTCCACATTCAACGCAAACGGCCTCATGGGAGAGGTCATGAGATGAAGGGCCGTCGAGAACCCAAGATTTTGCTGCAAATTCTCCATTGAAGGAGGCAAGTATGGAGGAAATGGAGGGATAGTAGTTGCTGCTGCTGGTGCAGTAGGGCAAAAGTAGAGATCCGAACTTGAAGACAGAGATTGATCTTCTCCTTGATTAGGCAGAAGGTAAGTTCCACCAAAATGGGACAAGGACAAATTGGGATATTGATCCCAATGAAAATAAGGGTTGTAATAAGGCATGTTAGGGAAGCCAGGAGATTGGTGATGATGTTGACCTAATGGGAAAAGGTTTTGTGCAGAGAGTTGAGCCACAAATCCCCCAAAACCCTCATTATGATGATGATTTTCTTGCTCAATCCTCTCATCACCATCCATCTTCATCATCCCATGCTTTGAAGAACTAATCCCTAAATTCTTGGAATTTGAAGCAAGAAACTCGGATAAAGAGGATTGAGGGTTTGGTGTTGATGCTGAGAGTGATTCGTTATTAGGGTTGTAGAATTGTGTGATGGGGAGTGGTGGAAGCTTCTCGATGTCGTCCTTGGTGGCATCGAGCAACCAGTCGACAACCTTGCTAGGCTGGCTGAGGCCGAGCTTCTCTTGGAGGTCGTATAGTTGGATGGCCGTGGGTATGGACAGCCTAATCCGACGATCCTTCAAGCCTCGTACGGTGCAGACCTTGCTGTGCCGGTCTTTGCCTCCGAAGGTGCGCGGCACGCGCACTATTCGAGGGTTTTTGTGCCTGGACCAGTGCGAACATCTTGATGAGGAAGGGGCTGTAGTGATCTCCTTGTAGTTGGGGTTTCCTTCTTGCTTCACTTTCACCTCTCTTTCTCTTGAATTCATCGTCGTTCGGGGTCGGGTTCGGGTTCAGGTTCGGACTACTTCCTTCCTCATCGCTCTGCAACAAATGGGAGGAATAATTTGAAAAATTAGGTCATCAGTTAGGTTTTCAAAATGTAAGAGGAAAGTTTTTCTAGGTCATACAATTTTTTTTCTTTTCCATTTATCTGAAATGAAACAAGAAAAAAAAACTAATTCTTAGAAGTGATGAACATACTATTTTTGACAAATTTCATGTAAAGGAAAAGTTTAGCAAAAGAAGAGGGATATATATATATATATGAATCCAAGATTAGGATCAACGGAGGAACTAACGCTTTGTCATATCTTAAGGCGAGGATGAATTTTCTTTACAATCTGCAGAAGATGTTGAAGATTCGTGGTCTCCTCTTTCAGCTCATTCTAGCAAGAGATTGAAAACCCTATTTGTTGATGCAAAAGAATAAGAAATATTTAGCTGGAATTTTGGAAGAAGAGAGAGATGATGATGATGATGGTGGTGGTGATGTGATGGAATATTTACCAGTCCATTTTGCAAAAAAGATAAAGGCAGGCATGGCGCAATTGCGGCCATGTGGAGTAGTGGATGCATAACAAGACAATTAATTAATGATTGTTAATTAAGAAGGTTAATTAATTCACCAAAAAATATAGATGGGAAATTAATTAATTAATATATTTCTTCATGACTTGTACAAGTACTCATGTTAATGCAATTTGCAACCTGCTGCAAATAAATGGTTAATTGATACTTTCTTGCTAAAATATAAATGGAGTGGTAAACAATTGATATTGATTAGATTAAAAAGGGACCAATCTAGATAGCTAAGACCAACATACTGCTTTATAGCCAACTACAAATAGCTTTATCAGCAACATTTCATAGTATATATGAATGGAATGTATTATGCATGCCGATGACAAGATCAGACACACACCCACACACACACACAGATGTGTGCCCTATAATTATAATATTTTATTGCATGCTAATGATCAGGAACAATTAATTTATTTACTAGGACTGAATTAATTAACTTATGATGATGGCTTGTACGGGCGAAGATGGAACAAATTGGTGGCCTATTTTACTGGTAGTAACTAATAGTCATCTGTTAGTTTAGTGGATCTTGAAATATAAAGAGGGGTTTGAATGCACAGTAAGTTTGAAGTGAAGAAAAGAGACATATACAAGGAGGAAAAAAGATAATGCAGGACTGGACTGGAGATGGAGAGTAATAGTAGAATATTTGACAGTTAAAAAAAGAAAAAGATTTATGAGAGATAAGTTTGGAGGAGAAAGAAGGGGTTGATGAGTGAAAGAATGCATTATTGATGATGCATGTAAGGGTAGAGTAGAGAGAAATTAAGAGTAATAGGTAGAGGAGGGACCAATTCATTATTCATTATTCATTATTCATTATGTGAGAGAGGTTCTTTAAAGCCTTACTTGTGGGAGGACCACTTCCTTCTCAATTTTGCAGTGAGATTGCATCAATTGACTTGTACCCCCATAGCCATTGGATTTTGGCTTCTTTCTTCTTTTCATTTCTTCTCTCTTTTTTTTTATAAGAACAATAATAATATAAGTTGATCTCCCTTTCTCCCTCTTCCCTCTACGTCAATACACTACAAAAAAAAACACATTTTATAGTAATGGAATAGTGACATAACAATTCTCTATTTCAAAATTTTAATAAATTAACAACGAAATTGTTATGGAATTGTTGTTTCAATTTTAGTGACGGAATTATCCATTATTAAAATTTAGTAACAAAATTTTCCGTTACAATTCCGTTACTAAAATTAAAGAAATCATTTTATAAACGAAAATTTCGTTACAATTCCGTTATAAAATAACGGAATATATTTCGTTCTTAAATTTTTTTAGCAACCATTGATATTACTTCAAATAAATCCGTTACTAACATTTTTAGTAACGGAATTTCTTGTTTTAGTAACGGAAAATTCCGTTGCTAAATTAATTTTTTTTAAATGATAGTTGAATTCGAGTAGGGACAAAAAATTTATACACAAAATTGTGATCTTCAGCCCACTGCAGACCACTATATGGAACTAACTTGTCAATAGGCGGATAAAACTTGAGCCAAAACCGTTAAAATAATTATGATTTTGGAACCGAAACCGAAACATTAAATACCACGGTGGAAGAATGGCTCAAGAAATAAATATATATATGGACTAGCTAGTGGCCTTAGCCCAATTCTATCTCTTGCCTTGACCCTGTGAGGCTTGTAATCTCGCCTATATATCTAGCTAGCTAGGGTTCAACTTGAAATTAAGTCACCCAAAATGCGAGCAACGAGCTAGCTAGCTAGGTTTATCATATACTGTTGGAGTACTGTTAAATGTCAATTTTGAACCAACCACTTAATTATTTGGTAACATATATAACCATGCATGCTGTATTTACCCATTTCCCTATATATAGCTAATCTAAACCCTAAATCATAACAATCAATATTCATGCATGTTTGTGTTAATAACCTTTTTTCTTAATGTTCTTTATTTTCCTTTACCTAATTAGTTCTATTTTTTGCATTAATTCCAAGTGACTAAAATCTTTAAAAAGTGGCTTTAATTAGGTTGGTTAGTAAGCCTTGAACACATCAACGATAAGCGACTTTAATATGCATTTATTATTATTGTACCATTTATCAGCAAACACTTCTTTCTTATTTAATTTGTACGAAAAGATAACTATACTATGTACTATCATCTATGTATTCGAAACAAATTATTTAGAATATATGTAATTTTTGGTCCTATAATTCTTTTCACATTTTAGTAATGTACGTAGGTAGATAAAATTTCAATGCGACAATTTCAGTCAACGATATGAATAACATTTTTCTGTACATAATTGGATTTCAATCCCAATTTATATTGATTTCAGTCTCGAAAGTTATTTACGAGAACAGTATATTATAATTTGAGCAGTCAATAAGATTTTTAGATACAGATACATATATATAAAAATAAACTGCTTATGCTTAATTAGTTCATCAAATGGAATGTACATTAAGAATCTTTATGCTTAATTAAGACAATTAAATTAAAATGAATGGCGTCATTATATATATCTTGTCAATTAGGCAGATAATAAATATTTATTTCGGCATATATAATATAATGATTCTAGGTAATTAAAAGGGGCTGCATTATTAGCTAAAGCCCTAATATGATTTATGTAGTGCATAGATAATTCACAAGCAATTAAATCATAATTATTTGTACTTTGTCATTGTTATCTCAGTTTTTTCTTTTCTTTTACAATTCTAACATGAAATATTTAAATACTTCAGACACTTAATTAATTCATCATTCATGACGTGGCAGAATTATCTCATATATAAATTATTTTAGTTTTGTCATTGTTATCTCACTTTTTTCTTTTCTTTTTTCGTTTTCCGCAATTTTCATATTTAAATACTGCAGTGCAACCCTTTTTAATCTTCTTTAAGTAGTGAGAATTATGGTCTTAAAAGAGTCGAGTCGAGCCAATGCTTGGCTTGCTCAAATTTGAACTCGTTTTATAAATGTCAAGCTCTATTGTTAGTATAATTAAAATTTTATCTCGATTAAATTCGTTTAGACTCTTTTAAGCTCATTTAACAATAGAAGTTATAATTGTAAAATCATAATCTAGGCTCTATTAGACTCGCGAACCTATTGAGCTGAGTATCACTGAACTCGAATTCAGGTTCAATATATATTCGAGTAGCTCGAGCTTTGCTCGAGACTCGATAAATATCAAGTCGATTTTGATTTTTTCTCAAGTCGATGATATCCCGAGTAGCTCACGTGCGAGTTATCTCAACTCACTTACCCCCTAATGAGAATTAACTAATGTTTGATAATAATAGCCCCTTGATAATGAGACTTGCATTATTAAGGTTCTTATATATGTCATGCATGTCTTCCTTAATTTTCTTTTTTTTTTAATTCATAATAATATTCTCTCTGTCCCACTAAAAATAGCCTAATTTAACCAAAATATTCTCACAGATTTGGTCAATGAGCTATCTCATTGATGTGACCATAAATTAATTGGCATACATATATATAAGAAAAAAAAATAAAGAATACATATTTGCTATAAGCAAATGATTAAAATTATCATATACTAATGTATTTTATTTCACAAAATAATTTTAATTACATGAGCTCATGAGAAAAATTTTAATATTTTCATGTTGTATGAGTTTTTTTTAGGGTTGATATATCAAAGTAGTGCATATTCAAAGAAAAAAACTAAATTTTAGTCATTTATAAAAAAATATGTAAAATATAGCAACTTTTTTTTAAAAAAAATAGAAAATTATCTCAACCTACACTCCATTGTCGTCACCATAATCATCACTAGTGATGCCGCCGCTGCTACCACCACTTCCGCCACCGTTGTCATTGTTGTTGCCGTCACCTTGCTCATTTTCTCTTATCCTTAATGTGTAGTCATGCATACAAAGTGTTCGTGAAAATTTTACAAAAAATTCTATATTACACAAGCACAATCATTCTAGTCGTGCTTATGTAATTCTAAATAATCAAACAATACATATAAATTACACAAGCATGACCAAGTGACAGTATACTTATTTTGGTCACACTCATCTAATTTTATGGAGGGACTATATATTATGGTAAGAGTTGCCTCTATTATTACTTTTTTTTGTTTTTGTTTTGGGATCACATTAAAAAATGCATTTTATAGTAACAAAATGGTGACGGAAAAATTTTCCATTTCTAAATTTTAACGTATTAACAACGGAATTGTTATTCAATTTTTAATAACATAATTAGTGATGGAATAATTCGTTATTAAAATTTAGTAACAAAATTTCTCGTTACAATTCCGTTACTAAAATTGAAGAAATGATTTTAGAAACGAAAATTATGTTACAATTATGTTGTTATATAGTAACAAATATATTCCGTTAATTTTTTTTAGCAACCATCAATAATACTACGAATAAATTCGTTACAAATTCGTTACTAACATTTTTATTAAGGAAATTTCTTGATTTAGTAACGGAATTTCCGTTGCTAAATTATTATTTTTTTATAGTAAAATTGACTATTTTAGGAAGCTCTCTACTTTTTATTTTTTATTTTTAAATAAGTATTTTTTATCTATATTTTATAAAAGTGAGTAATTTTATTTATTAACGGATCTAAGTGAATATTACCCGAGAATATATAAAATTAGAATTAAGAATACTTTATTTCCTCGTTCAATAATTATATATTGGACTCATATATTAACAACACTTTGTTTAATTTGTTATCAACCTAATACATATATACTCTATACATGAATGATGAAGCTAGCTATATATCATAGCTAGTAAAATAAAATAAATATATGAGCTTTAGAGACATGCATGAATGAGAAACCCTACCCACCCTCCTTAACTTCAATTTCTGTGAATAAATTAATTTAGGATTATAATTTACAATAAAGATGCAGATATACTATAGTTGTTGATCCCATTGTTGGTGGCATCAACCAGGAATCTTGAGTAAATTCTAGACCTAGCTAGTCTTCTGTCCAGATCAATATTTCTAATTTATGTGTGTTTGTGTGCAGGGGGAGGGGGATAGGGGGGGATCCCGAGTTCTGAAAGGTTGCAACAGATGCAGAAAGAGCAGAGATAATGAATTGAGAAATAATGCAATATTTCTTTCTCTCTTTTAACGACTGTTGCAGTTGGCCTCTGCTCATTGCAGCAATAACTGTCACACTACTTCTAACCTTTTTCTTTTTCCATCATCTCTTAGTGAAGTTAAGAAGTTTGGATCCTTATTAATTAAATTGTGTCTAATGATTAGAGAAGTCTATTATCGATTTATTAAAATAAAGAAAAAATTAAATAATAATTTTGTAAATAGATAAAAATAGTAAAATAAGTAACAATTTAGTAGTAGACAAACAAAGTATGAATCAATCGAATGCGATAGCAGCAATTTTTAGTCGAGGGGAGAAGAGGACAGATGTGATTAGAAAGATTGATGACCTTATTATGATTAGAGTTATAATTGTATCGGTTAGATTGTTATCAGGTCAATCTTTTAATGATATCGATTCAACCTGTTAAGGCCGAAGCCGAACAATCTGTTAAAGATATAGTAAATTCAAACATAACCCAAACTGACACGCTTTTATTTTTATTTTTTTCAGGTTGACCCGATAACAATGACCCAACTTAATAATAATTTGATAACTACTCGATACTATACAATTTTATAAATAATGCAAAAATAAATTAATAACTGATACTATAATTTGTAAATATGAGAAGCGTTACTCCATAATGCATACGGGAGGGCATGGTTAATGAAAATATCAAACATGAGAGGTAAAGATGAAAAGTGAAATCCTTAGACTAAGATACATTATCAATCATAATGTTAAATAATACAATTAAATATTTCATATAACTTGAATCCAACTCTAACTTAATCTAAAAAATTTTGGTCTTTATTAAGTCAACCTAATAAGAACCCGAATCAAATAAAATTTAACCTAATACAATTGATTTCGTATCGAATTATCGTGCCATTTTGAAAATTGACATCATTCTCTGATCCACACTAACTTATTTTATCAGCGAAAACAAACTGAATTGCGTATAAAATATTTGTAATTGCGTTAATTGATGTAAATTCATTTATTTTTATCGAATAATCGTGCCGTTATTTGAAACACGTCTTTAAATTTTTTTATTTTTACAAGAATTTATTGATCCACACTAACTTATTTTATCGAATTATCGTGCTGTTATTTGAAACACGTCTTTAAAAAAATTTATTTTTACAAGAATTTACAAATTCTAATGTAATTTTATAAATTATAAATAATTAATTAAAATATGGATATAAAAAATTTATTCTTTTCGTCCCCCAATACTTTTAACACATTTTATTTTTTGTCTGTCTACTAATGTTTTTAACATTAGAAACTTTTCATTTAGGTTATATTCTCTTTGATGGATAAATTTATCTCATGAAAAGGTGGGATAAAAGTATAATTACTTTTTAAATCTTTTCTTTTTTATCCATCCATCATATCTAAATTATAAATTCATCACTGTTTTTATCCTTGATTCCACTTTAAGTAGGAAAAATATTATATTCCAAATTTGGATGGATAATATTATCCCTCCTTAGAGTGAATGAAGGAAAAAAATAATAATGAATTTATAATTTAAATAGGAGTTATGAATAAAAAAGAAGGAATTTAAAGACTAATTATACTTTTATGCCACATTTTCATGAGATAAAATCATCCCTTAAAGAGAACATATAGCCTTATAGTAAATGGGTTCAGTTCAGTCAATACACACAATTCAATTAAAAATAATAAATCACGTGACACTCAAACTTCACTCAATAAACACATTTCAATTAAAAAAATAATAAGCGAGATCCAAACTTCACTTACTACACTTTCTCACACATATTCAAAAACACTACATTAAAACACGTATCAGGTCAAACTGTTGAAAACATTTATGGACGGAAGGAGTATCAAGAAATGTTAAGGAACCGCTAGTTCATGGTTTCAAATATTTGAAATAGAAATCAAACATTTTCCTATATAGTTACGATTCAAAATTCACTACAAAAAAACATCAAACTGGCGACGGATCTAACGACGGATTCATATTCCGTCGTCAATTGGCGACGGATCTCCACAAAATGTCTAACGACGGAATATTCCGTCGTTAAGGTTAACGACGGACCTAACGACGGAATATTCCGTCGTTAACTTTATTTTTTTATTTTTTTAATTAATGGACGACGGACTTTTTCGTCGTTAAGGTTAACGACGGACCTAACGACGGAATATTCCGTCGTTAACTTTAATTTTTTATTTTTTTATTTTTTTATTAATGGACGACGGACTATTCCGTCGTTAAGTCCGTCGTCCAGCCCTTTAAATCGGATTTCATCCCCATTTCGCGAAAACAGAATTTCAGAAGCCAAAACACCCTCTTCTCCGGCGAAATTTTCCCCCCACCGGCGATTGGAAGTTCCCACCGGCCAAATACGTTAAGGTATACCTATTTCTCCCATTTTACTTCCCCTCTATCTCTATCTCTCTCTTTTTCTAATTTGTATGGCGAGGTCTTCTATATGTTTCTAACTCAGGTAATTGTAGTATGTATATCTTCATATTAGGGAGTGACTTCAGTTCTGTTAGTGCTACTATGTCCTCTTGCACGTTGTTGGGCATTTTCCAGTGTTAGGTGTATGGAAGGTGATTGATTTTGCGGAGAAGGAATTGAAAATGTTAACAGGATCACTGGATAACAAAGATTCTTGTCAGTCTATCTATCTCGCTACTATTAGTTTTCATTCTTGCATTCATGTCCATTAATTTAATCTGCTTCTCTCATCAAGCAATTTACGTAATAAGTGGATGGATTGGTTGAGCTGTGGTACTTCAAGCTTTCTGCGTGTCTTGGGAAGCAATATTCACTTGCCCACTTAATTGCCAAGTTTACTCAACATGTAATGAGTTTTTGATTTGTCTTTTCTGTAGCTAAGGACCACTAAGATTTGTTGAAGTTGTATGCTCTATAGTCCACCTTATCTGGTGGGCGTTTGAGGCCATCTTTGCTGATAGGGAAATCTGTAACAAATGCTTGAGATTCAGTTTGACAGAGGAAGTTTGTCAGTTTTATACTTCAATTGATTGTTATAGTTTGACAGAAGAGTTTATCAGTTTTTTCTACTCCAATTGACGGTTACAGTTTGACTGAGGGAGTTTATCAGTTTTTCTACTCCACCTGATCTTCTACCAGGACTTTCACCTTGCTTATAGTTTTGGTCTTCTATTTCCAGATATCTAATCTTCGTGGTTCTATCAATTTTCATTAGGAGGCAGTTCTGATGTGATGATCTCTTCGCTTTTCTCTGGTTATTTCCTGTTTAAGTAACATAGATGTAAATAGTGTTTCCCACTTCACCATTTGACAGGAGATCTTGAAGTTCAGTAGACTACTGAGGGTTATTACTTGAACATCTGTTAAGGTGCTCCCACATAATCATGGTGTATTTTTCTTCATTGCCATTGCTAGGTTATTTTTTGTCTCCATTTATTTAGTGTGCAGCTCAGATTACAGTGAATTAAGGAGATTTAAGTGCTATTATGTGGGTAAGGCTAATGTCGGTTATCTAGAATGTAATTGGTTGACATTATTTAGATTAACATCTGCATTGTCTTTGGATTTTTGGCGTTTTTTGAGGTTGTGTTTTGTGCTCACATTGTCTATAATGGGTGGACTTGGATTTCTTGGTGAAACAGAAGATCTGCAATGAATGCCTGATTAATAGTGGCAGAGGGAGTGTAGTATTTGATTTCAACTAAATCATTTCTTCTATCTAGATGTTTCCACATCGCTTACACTTGTACTATTCAATCTACAGAAGTCGATCTTGGATGGTTTTCTATTCACTCTCATTGAAAGGATGTTTTGGTTTGCTGCTTGGTTCCCTTTCCACATAGATTTTTTTTTCTTTTTGAAATGTAGACGTGGATATTGTTGAGTGCCTTGTCACATGAGGTGTGCTAAGATGTTCTGGTTCCATAGAAGATGAAAAAGTTCAATACACTGTTGAGGTTCATGCACCCTTCTGTTTAGGTTCTGCCAGATTCTGGTGTGTTTGTTCTTTCCCTTTTGATTAGTCTGTAGCTCTTAGTCGTGCTATGCTAGGTTACTGTTTGTCTACTTCGTATATTTGATCTGCAGGTTACATTAGTCATGGTATTTGTAGCACGGATTCTATGAGCACCTGAATTTCTGGTCCAAATTGGTGAATGAAAAGATGTAAGTAAATATATTTAAGGTGAATGGATTATCAATTAGGCTTTATGACAATTTTAGATTTGAAATTATAAAATCATGTTTTGCCCTATAGTTGATATATTTTACTATTCTAATTATCTTTATATGTTTACAAGTGACATTACAGAATTTAAGTTCTTTTTTTTTCATCTTGCAGGTTAATTAGGATGATAATTACTCGAGACTTGTTCGTATCTTGACACCATATATGTGTGAAGTGAAGTTAGTTGCACATTATCGTTTGTAAATAAACATCTTTGTATTAGATAGAATCTTATGAGTTTGAAAAATATATTGTAGGAATTGTTAACTTAAGTACGAAATTTTAAATAAATTTAATTACTTATTTTATTAGCCCAAGTTATCTATTTTACATGTATATTTGTTTTCATTATTAATCATAAAAAAACAAAAAAAAAATAATAAAATAAAAAAAATTTAAATTTAAAAAAAAAAATTAAACTAACGACGGAAAAATCCGTCGCTAAGTCCGTCGCTAGATAATCCGTCGCTAAGTCCGTCGCTAGCTAATCCGTCGCTAAGTCCGTCGTTAGCTCTCCGGCGACGTCGACGACCACCGGAGGCAATCTAACGACGGAATCCAATTCTGGACTTTAATTTCCGTCCTTAGTGGTGCTAACGACGAAGGAAATACAGACGGAAAATTCCGTCGTTAGGTCCGTCGTTAGCCCTCCGAGACGACGGAATTCTCGGGCTAACGACGGAAAAATCCGTCGCCAGAAACCTTTTTTTTTTGTTGTGATTGTAACAGTCTTTGATGATTCGATTACTAGAAATGTTGATTACGATTATTTTGAACACCTATAATGATAATGAGTATTAAAATCATTTTTTAATATATTTTTAAACGAGTATAAGTATATAAAATTTAAATATGTTTTGAAAAATTAATAAGTTGTTAGTACGAGTTTACTAATAGAAGTGTTTATGAGAATTTAATATTTATGACGGATATAAATCTATAAGTTGTGAAATTATTTTATACTCCCTTCGTCCCATTAAAAGTGATTTGGTTTGACTAAATATGTGAAAGTTTTATAGTCAAAACAAGTCACTTTGAGTAGGACTTAATTTTGAGATAATTATAAATTTATGATAAGCAAATCTACATAATTAATAATTTTTACTATATGCATTTAATATATAAACGAATAGTTTATATATATATATATAACAACAAATAATAATAAACAAAATAAATATCAAATAATTTTATAAAATATTTAACTCGAAGAGTAACAATCTAGTTATTATAAATAATATTAATATTCTAATTAGTCGCAAGTTTTGTAATCCGTCTCTAACTGAGATTTTCATTGACTCATCGCTAATTGTAAATTTAAATATATTCTTAATTAAAAGTTGTCTTCTCCCACAAGTGGTCTGCTATCATTGTTTAATTTCTGGCCTAATACACCAAATTATCCCTTTATAATTTTAAATGTCGATAGTTGGACTAAACAAAGTATTACAATTAACACATTATGACTTTAAATTTAAATCATAAAAAATTCACACCAAGTCGTGAATGCAAATTCTTGAATTTTTTGCAGTTAAAAGTTAATCTTAATAAATAAATATCCTATCATCAGTTCACAACATTTTCTTTACAATCCAACCATCTCTTTTCCTCAAAAATATGTAGTGTAAAGAAAGCCAAAATGGAAATGGAGGGAAATAACTCCATGGATGTAGAACATTAAACTCAACTATCCAAGCTACTTTGCAGAGACTTTGCGGCTGCCTCTCCACGCACAATCTCATCTACTAAATCTTTAAAAATAAGACGTTCAATGTCAAGAACAACGCCTGAGATATCAGCATCGAAGTTCATCCAGTTGTCCGACTGGAGCAGCGCATCATGGCAGAAAATGTTTTTCCATCCCTCATCTTCTTCACTGTAACTGCATTTTGAGTTCTTCGTCTCCAGCTCTTCAATATCATAACACAGTTCTTTGAGCAGATTCTGAGCATTTGGCAACTTTGTTGCTAGCTTAAAAGGCCTTCTTCGTCGCGGCTCAGGCTGTGGGCCTATAGAGGCCAATTTTCTTGCGAGCATTTCGTTGACGGCATCAAATATCAGCTTCCGGTGAAATTTTTCAGCAGTTGTCATTTGAGTTGGGTATTCGTCTTTTGATGAAGAGCTGGCCTTTGTTTGTTCCAAGACTAAGAACAGCTCGGGGTTTATAGGATGGCCGGATGGATGAAACTGGAATTCTGTGAGGCTTGAGCCAAGGTCTTGAAGAAGGAGGCCCGAAGCCAATAGAATCTCAGAAATGTATCTGTGGTCAGGATTGGCGTTCTCACACAACAAGGCTATGTAGTCTGAGCGCGCTTCATCATGACTGGAGTTAAGCCTTTTGAGCTTCTGAACTAAGGCATCAATGTAAAGCTTTCTCTTGTTATAGTCAAATGTAGAACCAGACTCCATGGAGCTGGAAACGAAGCTCTTCGGTGAGCTCTGCTCCACAAGTTTCGAATCACTCTCATTAACTGAGACTACGTCCACTGAAATAAAGAGACAGTCAGCTTCAGTCACAAGTAAAAGAATTAGCTTCAGCCAATTTTTGCTTGCATTGTACGAATAGTTGTATCATCAATGGCATTTCATTAATGTTAATGTCTAAATATGTATTATATGGACAAAGCAGAAGAAATGCATATGATAATGACACAAAATTATTCATTTGGTGACTCAAAAAGAAGATATAGAATATAGCATTGTAGTAATGAAAATATTACCTTTGACAGTCTTCCCTGTATATCTTATAGGAGAAGGAGAATCATGTGCATACGCTGCTTTGTCGAGAACAGAGACGGGGCTCGAGTACTCAGGAGGAACATAACCAATTTCTGCTCTCTCTTCCTCACTCAGCACAAGGGTAGAATTCTGAATAAACCCAAAAATGATATTATAAAGGAACACGGCAAATTTTCTGAATATAAAGTATAGAAAGTAGGACGGACCTTTATGTCAGATAGTATAGATTGTGAAGCCTTTGAAGATGAACTGTGCAAGCTGGTTGCCCCCGGAGATCTTTCAGAACCATTAGAATCGACATTTCCAGAGCCGTGAATGCTTGCTTCCCTTGATTCAGCCGACGACTCCATTTCAGGGGAATTTGAATTTCTTGATTCAATGCTTGCCTCACTCATTTGCTCATCACTTTTCTGAGGACAGCTATGCTTTGGTCTTCGTCTTCCACCAGGAGAATTGGACACTGCCTGCTGCTTGTTTGACTGTTTTGTTGATTTGCTTAATTCATGAGAGGGAGGTCGAGATCTTCTCGACAGCTCAAGTTTTTTTTGCTGCATTATTGGGCTTACGGATCCAGATATCTTACCCGGCCCGGCAGAGCCCCCCTTCGCCAACTGCTGAGACTTCACTGAAGTCGGTGTAGTCCTTAAAGTTCTGTTGTTTTTCGCATCGACTGTACTTAGAGCAGTTACTTGTTCACTAGACTTCAGAACAAGATCTTTGGATGTTCTACCACTCTTTGAATTTTGTCTTTTGTCAACGGATTCACAAACCCGAAGATTAGGTTGACTAGAAAAGCCACCAAGTGAAACAGAACTAGCCGGTATACCAGATTTTTCTGCCAGTTTAGCTGGTTTCATTATCACAATAGGAGAGTCATGATTTTGTGCAGTGAGGGACTTTCTTTTTGTGATAGCAAGCACTTGATCAGCCTGTAGTTTTTGGTCATCGACTGAGCTTTTGGAACTTGAAAATATTTCATCATGATTTTGATGATTCTTGAAATTTGAACCTTGGTCATCATTTGGGGTTTCCAAGAGTCCCTTAGCTTGCATTGCTTCCAGTATCTGTTTGAGTGCTCTGAGATCTTTCCCTGACTGCGTGAACTCAAGTTCACCCAATCTCTTCTCTATCTCACTGTAAACAGAAGGAAACACGGTAGGAGATTTCGCAGAAGCTCTCCCACTTCTCGATGCTGGTTTCTGGGAAGCCCTCGCCCCGTCATTCTGCTTCCACGGTGCTGGTTCAATGGGAAGCCACGACAAAGGTTTCATCGAACCATCAGAGTTTCTCCAACGTGGTGACGTGGGCTCCTTCCAAGAACTCCTCGAGGGACTAGAAGGTTGAACCGATTTGATTTTCTCTGTGTTCTGGAATGTGCTCGAGAAAGTAACCAAACTCTCATCTAGGTAACTCCTAGTTGATCCCAAATCATTGCAGTCACTGGATGAAACGGAATTGGGTAGTGAGTCCAAACCCATCAACTTTGCAACAACACTTGAGGGGCGTGATTGATTTCCATTTTCTTGTTTCTGATTCTGACCCTTCTCTTCAATCACAACACTATCTTTCGGCACAGATTTTGAGAGGAAATTGGACCTTGAGTCGGCACCTGAACTCCGAATCGAACTCTCCCTACTGTCCAATGAAAGTCTTGGAAAGTCTTTAAGCTTCATAGCAGAATTTGAACCATCCCGTGATTCAAAGGATGTCCGGTGTGTTTCCCTTCCATCATAAGAAAACCGAGGAGTGTCTTTTGAAATTGAAAATGATGATCCATCTTTGTAACGGTATGATGATGATCTCGAAAGTTCTCTAGGTTCATTACTACAGTGAGGAGCTTCTTGAAGCTTAGCAAGAATTCTAAGGGACTCCTTGATGTCAGAAAGTGAGCTTTGCTTTTTGTCAAGATTTGAGCCACCGTCACCGGTCTTTGATTGCAGCCTCAGCGAGTCTCTGTACACGGAAGGAAGTGCATCTCCCTCAGCAGGTTTTGCTTTAACTGATAAACCTTGAGTATCCCTATAAATTGACTCCTTCACCAGATCTCGAAGGTCAGCACTCTGTCGACTGAATTGGGGAGGTGATGTATTTTGCAGGCTCATTGCGGGTTCCCTCAAATGAGTTTCGGGAAAAACCATTCTGTCAAAGGACCCTGCTTCCAACTAAGTAGCTTTGTTACAGTCAAGAGAAGAGAACGAGGATGAACGAGATGAAGATGAGAAAGAAGGCCTCAGAAACTATCTTTGTCGATCTTGCATATTCTTGAAAGAATACTTATCCTGAAGTATCAAATGGCAGAAAATCAGTTAGTTTGAGTCATCCACTTATCATTTCATTTGAAGAGTGCAATTACATTTTAGCATTCATTAGTGCAAAACCAAATTAACCAGAAAACTGGTGACATTTCAAGTGTTGCATTCTCAATGGTGAACAAGATTAATTGCATAAGATAATTACAGGGGAAGAAGCAAATCAAGGACATCTAGCTTCTGAATATAGCAGATTGCACTCACATAATTTTGTAAAAATACACAACTTTCGTCATGGCTCTACGTGAATGCAAATAGACGTATTGCAGTCACGTAATCAAAAACTTAATCTTCCTCTGAAAAGTGACATTAGAAGCCTTCATATAACTACTAGAACAGTAGAACCATGATACTAAAGACATAATAATCAAAATAAGGCTGAAATTCAGAACAAGAATGGTAGCGTGCAACAAACAGATGGCGACATTTTCTTATCTTAACTATAAAAGGGCATATGCAGAATCTAAAAGGATTATTGAGCTTGTGTATTTCAGAAAACCAACGTCTATGCTAAGCACAAAACGACAGTCGGAACTTACAAAGATAGAATAAACTTTTGGTTATAAATCGCTTTGTCAGCACAAGAAAACACACACTTATACCACACTCTACAGCAACTGAGTAATGTGCAGTATATTTCCTTAACATAATAACAGTATTTCAGCGGCTATACGAGCAATGAAGACTTCATGTTCGTATCATTAATTATGTGAGAATTTCCTACAAGAAAAATATTATCCGTTGCTAAGATAATTGCTCTAAATCTTATCAATCCGCAATAATCAAGAGTAGAACACTCAAAATTTCACAATAACATAAGACAACATCAAGAATGGACTCACAAGGATAGAGCAGAGAACAAAGTCACTAATAGAGCATTAGCATAAATTAAACCAAAACGCGAACATAGATGGATAAATGTTCATTGATCTAAAACAAAAACTGTCAAAGATAGCAAAAAAAAACCCTCCAATCAAAGATTTATCATAAAATAAAAGGTTAAAATCTTTACCATGAGACAGCCTCTTGGAGCTGTGGCTTAGAATGCCCCTGCTGCTACCACTAAGCATATGTTGACGATTAAACATTTGAATAATACCATTCATATACCCTATTTGCAAATCTGGAATTTCATCTGTTAAAGAATGCAAAAGCTTTGCTGCCATCTCTATCGATGGTATAACAAATATATATACAAATGCTTCAAGGTCTAATTTATCCCTACCCTTTCTTATCCAATTGAATTAAATGCCGACTAATTGTGGCTGTTCATCACCAGCTCTACATGCCAGAATTTTCCCCATATATTCTTGCTCCTCCAGAAGACGCCAAAACAACTTTAGTAAGTAAATAAAAATCCTATAATAATGCCTTACAGCATTGCAATTTGCAAGCAGCAATCTTTAACACAACCAACCATTCATAATACATATTTGAGCCAGCAACTTCCACCTCATACACACAGTCACACACCTTCACATCAATTTACTGCTCAAAACTCACTTAATTCATCGTTTCACCATCACCACACATAAACCCAGCTTCCTCAAGGGAACCCAGAAGTCAAATACGGATAATCTACCAAAATCCCTTCGAAATTGAACTCATAATGATCCAAGAACCGATGTACAAAATAATCAAGAGAAAAAAAAATCAGATCTTTTTCGTGAAATTACACAGTTTGGACAGAATCTCCAACTGGAATCCGAAGAAGAAAGAAATATATGAGTATCTAAAGAGAATCATGCTCCTGAAAACAATTTGAGGCAGTTAAGGAAGTAAGAGCAAAGGATTACTACAAGAAAGAGCATTTCCAGATCGAAGAAGGGAATGCGTTTGATGAAATGCGTAAATGAAAAGGACAGAGAAAGAAAGAAAGAAATGCAGAGAGGGAGGACTGAGGAGAGGTGGTATCAGTGTATGGAAGAAGGCATGGTCCATGATCCATGTGTAGAGGAAGCCATGATAAGAGAGAAAAATGGTAGGGAAAGGCAAATATGGAAAATTAAAGAGTAGTAGCAGTAGTAGTAAATACTACTCCAGGACTATATGAAAATACTAGTAGTACAGTAAGTATTTAATGATGAAGAAATGAAGATGGATATATCTGTAAAATGGGTGGGTACTACTTACTACTGCATCAGCAGGTACATGTGATTTTGTCAGGACTTGTAAATTTTGTATCAGCACATTAATTATATTTTTTTTCCCTCTCCCTCTATGTTTCTAGCACTTTATTTTATATGCAATGCTGATAGTATTTGATATGTCTAATTTTTTATAACATGTTTAGTATGTTTAGTATATTGAATTGTCATAATAATAATGACTTGTTTTTATAAAAAAAATATTTTACCTTTTAAAAATTTATCAATTTTATTGTGATCTATTATTTTAGATACAAAAATTATTTTCTTAATATTCGTGTCTCAAAAATAATGTGTCATAAATAACGAGATAAGGGAAATGAGGGGGTGACAGGCCAACCATGCATCCCAGGTGCAACCATTGCCCTTGTCTTGATCTTCCTAGCATGAATACACCGTACGAGCAAAACGGCGATTGACTGGTCGGGGTCGAGTTTGTTGATTCTCCTCTACGAATTGTCTCTCTCTTCGGGTAACTGAACTCGCTTTCGAGCAATCAGAGTAGGGATCTCTCTTCGATGAGTCTGAGATTTTGAATTCGAGACCCTGGGTGGTTGCAGAAAGTCCCGGTCGGTGCATCTCTGAATAGCTCTTTGGACAGCTTAGCTCGTTCGAACGCGACACTTCACCCTTGTGATATTCCCCTGTACTCCACAGGCCCGCTACATTGGCTTCTCTGGTGCATTACCTAGAAAAACTTGTCTTACAAAGGGTTTTGATAGAATTCAGTCTCTTCGTTTCTGCAGTAAAGAAGCGAGCAAATGCAATAGCACGAGAATGGGTATTTGGAGCATTTGATATCATATTCTCTTAAGTAAACTTTTTTCCATAATGGCTGTGTTTTCGTGGCCAAAACCACAGGCAGAGAGAGGAAGAAATAAGGAAGGAAGAAATAAGGAAGGGAAAGAGACTTCTAAGATAAGGACCCCATTGCCTCACAACAATTGTGATACATATGCTTTGGACTAATCATGTACCTTCTTAACATGTGATACAAATTTTAGACGAAATTCCTTTTTCATATTACATAAAATAGTACATAGATGAGGATATACGAAACCCCTTTACTTTAATGTCAACAATTATGAATTAAAAGTTTATAAATGCAAGCTATTGATCTCTTTCTTTTACTTGGCAAAATCTTGTTATATAATACATTGAGAATCATAGAGCAAATCAAAATAAAATCTCAGGGACTATTTACTTATCTCTCAATGTATATAATGGTCATATATCACTAGTCACTACCCTTTTGAAAATGATGGGCTCATTAGTCGTATCAACTTTGAATTTACATTACATCACTTATAAAAAAGACTAGCTACAAAATGTATTTTGAGTTGTTCGTATTTAACCTTACATGTAAAAGTGTTTTACACTGAGGCCCGTCCCTATTTCCTGTTCCACATATGTTTGGTAGTTTACAAAGGGCTTGTTTGGTGGTCATGTTTGTTTGGTGGTCATGTTTTGGCAGGATAAAATAAATTAACCTTCTGAAACATATGTTTAGTACCCTTGTTTAGTTAACTGCTAGGCCCGACTTTACACTGAAACTCGTCCTTATTTCCTGTTCCACATTGGATAGTGTAACCCACTAATTCGGTAGGTTAATTTTATCTTGACTTTAATTTTATTGTATTCCAAAAATAACCTTAAAATCATTCCCTCCTCTCTCTTCAACATTCTCACAATCGCGTTGTTGCCGCTGTGTCTACACCACCAACACTGCATCCCTCCTCCTCTGCATCGACGCCACCACCATTATCGCGCCTCCTCTCTCCTCGTATATCTCTGCCTCCAACAAATCGTTGCCTCCTCTCGCCTCTCTGCCTCCCATTCCGCAAAACCACCGCCTCCACCAAAAAATACATTTGTGCACTGCTGCTGCTCACAAAATCACTGCCATTGAGATTTTTTTGTTTTCCCCCCAGAAAAATCCCTCCTTTTCAAAAAACAAATTTCCAAGTTTTCCCTCTTTTGTTCCCCAAAAACCAATGCAACAAGAATTTTCATTTTTTTTTCCAAATTCGATAATTAAAACACAAGAAAGTGATATCATTTCTTGTTTGTTTAAGGCATAAAGGATTATCATGTGTTCAACATTCATTCGTTTCTCCCTATGCGCCACGATGTTTGATATCTCTCTACCCTCTGAATTCTAGATTGAAAACTTGTAATTTTGGCTGGACAGGAAAGTGGATAAGACGATGATGTTTGTATTGATAGGGATAATAATGTAATTTTATAATATAATTTTAAGATACATGAGTTTTAGAAATTGTCTACCAAACAACAAAATAACAATCTAATTTAATTTTATCTCATCCTTCTAGTTAGATTTTAACCTAACTGAACGAAAACTAACTTGACTACCAAACAAAGTCTTATGGTACAACGGTGGTTACAATGGTTTTGGTTCTCAATTGATAGTTCCGAATCGCCCGTTCTTTTAAAACTACTTTAAAATATGTACTTTTATATGAATTTGTAAGTGAAAATATACTTTTATGAGTTATAAACAATAATTATATGTAATACAAGAGATGAAATTAAATTAGATATGGAAAAAACTTATTATAATAAATGTTAAGAAATCGATGGTTCACGGTTCTGAACATTTGGAACCAAAAACAAACCGTTCCTACACGATTACGGTTTGAATACGATCCAATTTCGACAGTTATGGTTCTTTTAAACACCTCTCCTTACATGTATAAAAAGACGTTATGAAACTTGAAAGTGTATCTCAACTGTATATCACAATGTTAACGCAACACTCGTCTGGTGTTCAGCCCTTACTTGTAATGGACGAATAAAAGAAGTAAAAAAGATCAAGAGGCAGAGATTTCCTTTTTGTGTGGATTAACGAAAAAATTCACACGGCCTTACGGCAAAATTACTAAATACCAAACAGAGAGTGTATAGATTACAACGAGGCTTGATCAATCTATACTAGACACTCTCACCAAATACTAAATTTCACACAACACCTATCAAGAACAGTTCCTTTTAGGTGTTGTAAAATACAGAAAAAAAAAACTCTCAAGAACACAGTACTTTCTCTCTAGTGTTGCACGCCTTCTTCTTCATGATCTACATATATATATTACTCATATGCTTGACTTCCACCGAGTGTTGTTTTGAACGTGTAATCGTGGGAAGTCCACCATCCATATGGTTTGAGACGGTTGGGACTATTCTGTCACTCTTGTTAACTCAGTAGCGGATATTTTTCAATAGAAAAAGGACTCCTTATTCGCACTTCTTGCTCAGTCCACGTTGTCACGACAACGGATTTTTTGGAACAGAAACTACTTCTCTCAAACTCCTTCTCATTCTCACTTTATGTTACCCAGTCCACGATGTCACGATAGCAGAATTCTCATAACAGAAACAACTCCTTTTCAGTTGAGATAAATCCGCTTCATTTGTTGTTACGATAGCGGAATTCTCGGAACAGAAACTCCTTCTCATTCTCACTCATTTCAGTCCACCTTTTGACCGTGTATATTGATCGCACTGTTTTAAACACAAAAATAAGTATAGAATAGAGCAAGCAAAGTATCGCATCCACGAGGACTGATAAACAAAAATACACTGAATAATTCACGTAGAAATCCAATTATTATCTAGGAAAATAAGAATATGAATATGATCGAATCAATATGAAACAATAATAGAATAAACAAGTAACGAAGAGAAGATTCCAGGGATAATGTATCGACACTAAATTAATTAACGGATTCAACAATTAAATCTAATTACCATATTTTAATCATAATGCATGTGAAAGTTCGCATAAATAACCACATACTCTCAGATAGGGCAGTCTATGATAGTGGGCTAATTTAATCCCTGTCTCCGCTAGGTCTCAAGATAATTAAATCAGTTACAAAACGCACACAAAAAATATCCTCCTACAGTTCTCCTATCTCCGCTAGGTCTCAAGGGGAACATGTATTGTGATCTATGGGATCGACTATGAATTCAATTCCGGATAAGATATCAAAATCATAACTTACATACAATAATAATGGCCAATTATCAAAGCATGAGAATTAAAATCATAAATCACAAATATGCATAGGAAGGAAAATTAGGAATTAAAACAAATCCATTAACCAAAATAGGTCTTACAAAATCCCTAGAATCTCAAGGCGATTAGCCACACATAATGAAACTAAAAACTACATAGAAATAAAATAACATGAAAAACCCCTTTGTAGAACTCTTGATCTTTAGGTTGTCAATCCTTGATCGCAAATCTCTCCTCTGTGACGTAGAAAACTAATCTAGAAGTCAAATCTATGTGAAAACAAAAGTATGGAATGAGAAAAGAAGAAGTCTAGGGCTCTAAAATGAAGCCCTTATATAGTGTTTGGGCGTGAATGAGAGATAAGGTTGAAAATCCCGTAAAAATAACCGAAAAATGAGAAACGTGCGCGACTTCGGTGATCGCCGCCCGGGTTGCCGAACATGTTGTTCTCCCACGGCGAGCCCGGAGCGGTCACCGTTGTTTTGCCCTTGAGTTCTCGCCCGGGTCGCCGAACTTGCTGTTCTTTGGCATGAACTTCTTTTTTCGGGTCTCGTGCACTTAGGCCTCGACTCTTGGTCCAAATCTTGGTCCGTTACGCATCTTTGCACCTTGGTTACATCATTAGACTTCCAATCAACTTATTTATGCTCCAAAAACCGATAAAACACGACAAAACGCAAAGAGAACACAAAATATAACAAATGAAATACGACACGAAATACTCTAAAATCCGATACGAGATGATATCAATCACATCAATAAAAGCATGCAAAATGAGTGTTTATCGTATACCTATAATTGAAGAAAAGCAAAACAACCACATCTACATTATGGGTAATAAAATAATAACTTTAATTAATAGAGTTAGAAAATAACTCTATCAAAACTAAGTAATACTCCATAAATTTGTGGTGAATGAAATACGAGTCTGTTTGGAAGGACAAACTAAGAGTAATAAAATAGAAAAACTGGCATGCATGTGTTGACCTAGTGGTAGTCAGGTTAATGTTCGAGGCTAAAATCTCGGATTCGAGATGTTAATGTAATCTAATTTTTAAAAAATAGAAAAACCTATTTTTTAATGAGATTACTTTTTATGGACTCTCAGAAATAAGAAAACGAAATGATCTCCCACGGAGAGAGTAAATAATTTACTCTATAATATATGTGTGAGTTTTGATCTAAAAGTGGTCAATGTATAAAACTAAATATATTAAATTAGAGTGTATTATGACGTGGTCTTAATATAATTGTTAATAGATATAAAAAATTGCACTATATATATGTAATATCATCTTACTACATGTTAGTAAGGTTTATTACTTGTACATGGTTTGTGTTTGTCCCAATATTAAAAGGAGAAATGAAATCAAGACTCAAGTGACAGAACAAATAAGCTTAATCAAATATGACATCAAACTCCATTTAATTACCCCTACATACATGTGAACATTTAACTTTATATTTATGTCGTGCATGGTTTGATTCTTTCATTTTCTCACCGATATATCGACTCATTTATCAGAAAAATAAAAATTAAGGAAAAGAAAGCATCTCCCGCCTAATCAATGGACACTTTCTATTTCTAGTTATTATGGAATAAAATATACTCAATCCAAAAGGAATAAAACCAAATATTAATCCCAAGCGTGTTGCAATGCATGCAAAAATATATATATATATATATATATATATATATTAATGGCGTATGTTTTAAACGTTCCAATTTATTATTTCTTCCAGAGACTGGGAAGACAGGTTGTGGTTGGCAGTGGCCACTGTCTCTCAAAATTGTATTATAATGTCAATTAATGTCATTAACTTAATGGCGTATGTTTTAAACGTGCATGGTTAATGTATTATAATGTCAATTAATGTCATTAACTTAATTTAAATTCATCATGCATACTATGCTGCATGCGCTTTTTATATTTAATGTACCAAACATGCACACTACCTATGTCCATGCATTTTAACTATTTCACTAAGATATATAGTTTGCATCTTTGTTATATGCTTCATCTAATGTAAGTTCATGTCATTATTTATACAATAAAAGTTGGTTACTATTTTTGTATAATTTATTTATAATCCTATGACTTATATTATTTTACCTATAACCGGAAAAAGGTGTTTTCAATTAATACATACATGCTTTTTTACAGGTATACAAATTCAATTATGATCTTTTATTATATAATGACATGACACCTTCTATTACATTAATAAAATCATGACGCATGTTCAGGGCCGGTTCTGAGATTTCCGGGACCCTAAGCGAAAATTAAAAAAGAGACCCTTATACGATGATACATTAAAAATTTATATTTTTAATATATATTGTAGTGTCGTTTTTATCATTTATACATGTTTTATAACAAAAATCATGTTCTTGATTGATCTTATATAAAAATAATGGAACTAATACTAAAATTTTAAACAAGAAATAAAGCTTGAATAATTTTTTACAAATAGAAATAACATATGATGATCTTACACGCTTTTCATAATTAACTATTAATTATAGTAAATTATAAAAGAAAGACAAATATCATATAACTATATCTATAATTCATATTTTCTTAATATTTTGAGAAACAAAATTATTTATAACATTATTAAAACCAAAAACTTTCACTACATCATGTTCAATACATAAAATTGCTAATACCATTTAATGTTTATTGAGACATAATAAAATATAAATATTGAGAGTGCAATAAATTTTTTAAAATATACAAAAATATTTTTTTAAATATTAAATAAGATATAAATTAAATTCTTTTTAAAAAAAAATTGGAGCCCCTCAAATTTGGGGCCCTATATCTTTGCCCCACTTTTATACATTAGGGGCGGTCTGCATGTCATAATTACTCCCTCCGTCCCCAATAAGTGTCCCCTAAGGAAAAATTTTGTGTCCCCCAATAAGTATCCTATTATAAAAATTAAGACAAAAATAATATTAAATTTCCAATTTTACCCCTTTCATCATTGAATTACTTTTACTTTTTATATTTTTTATACAATTATTAGGAGTAAATAGTGGAAATTATTAATTGTATTGGTATGTGGGTTTTTATGTTTGGGGACACTTATTGGGGGACGGAGGGAGTAATAATTTAAGATATAAAATATATATATTTTTTAGTATACTCAACTATAATAGTGACATGTGTCAAACGTCTAGTTAATGCATTTTCTCATAATAGTTTTTGAAGAAAGAAACTGATAGGCTACTTAAAAAGAGGTCGTGTGAAATCACATGCAACTGAAAAAAATAAAATGTAATATCCTGCAATATAATCATGTGACTCCTATAAATAACACAAAAAAAGTATGTGGCCTACTAAAGGAACACTCACTTTTTGACCTCCTATATTTAATAGATCATAGTATAAGTATGCATGCACGAATCAAATCATTTCATTTTTTTTTCTTTCTCATTTCCAAATATTATGATTTAATTTAATGCATATTCGTTTGGCTTAATAAGGCTCTTGCTATTACAATAACATAAATGTATTTAATCATGTATAAAAAGGAAAACGAAAATGTGTGCAGAGAGAGATGGGAAAGGACGACGCCATTTGATTTGTACGATAACATATATAAATAATGTTTTGCATTGCAATTTATTTTTCCTGCTCAAATGATTAACCATATAATTAATTGCTACATGTCTTATGGTTTTAATATAACTAACAACCCTACTTTTTAAAGTACATTCATTGTCCTTCTAGATACACATATATAATGTGATTTTAATCATTGTAAATACCTAATACTTTAATTTAATTGGTACTAACATATAATCTACTATCAATTATATATACTAAAATAGATTAATTGTTTATAAACATCCCATCAGTCCATGTATGTTAAAATTAACGATTCTTAATTTGGACATATACATCTGGTTTTATTATCTCTTTAAAAAAAAAAAATAGAGTGGACAAAGTTGCATTCTTGAAAAATAAAAAAGTGTAGTTAATCTTCAAGACAATATATCTCAGATTCAAATCCCTCATAGACCGTATAATTTAAGTTTAATGTCATTTAATGTTTTTTCAAACAAAGAAGTCAAAGTACATGTACATCCCAATTTATTGAGCACTGTCATCCAGAAATAAATAGTAATGTTGGTGTGTATTTAATTTAGCAGTCTATATAAATGACTTTATAACGTATATATGAACCAGTTAGGTTCAATGTTTTGAAAACCGGACCGAACTGGCCGGTTCGACTGGTTTAACCGCGAACCGGCCAAGTAACAGGTCCAGTTATATAATTTGGGGGTCATTCAATTGACCCAGTGCGAACCGCTAAAATCCGGCTAGAATCGGTGAACCGGGAACCCTGTTCTCAAAAATTTTTTGGAAAAAATGTTAAAATTAGGGTTTGAACCCTTGACCCCACATAACAATGACCAATTGTATAACCATCTTAGCTAGATAAGAGATTTATATATTTAGATTAAATTATTAAACTTAACATAGTATTATATTTGTTTTATATAAATATTTAAACTCCTAATATTATTTTTATTTGATTTAAAAAATTATTAAAATTATCATTATTAAACTTTAAAATTATTATAAAAGACATTAATAATTTTCATTTGATCCTATGCAACATTTTTGCATATAAATTTTTAAAATAGTATCTTGTCCTATATGTATATTTGTTAGCAATATTAATAATTAATAACTATTAGTTCATTAAATGTAAAAAATTGTAAAATTAAATTTTATTTAAAATATTCATATTCATATATTTTAAAATATAATAGTGTGTATATATTTATATATATATATATATATATTACGGATCATCCGATTTTTTTGAAACGGTTCAACCGGTTGAACCAGTGATCCAGTGACTCTTTTACGAGATCGGTTCGATGACCGGTCCGGTTTTTAAAACATTGGTTAAGTTAGGTGCAATGTAAATTATAATTGGTGAGACACATAAATTTAAACCACCAAAATTAAATAGGTGCAATGACGGAACTAAGACAACGAGGCCCTTTGCAAAAATTTTAAATGGATCATTTTTTATAATCTTTTTAAATTACGATATTAATAAAATATCACATTACATAAAAAATATTATACTACTAGCAAGTTTTGAAATAAGGAGTAAGACATAACCTTATTATTCTAAATAAATACGTTGCAAATTAATAAATAGAGAATGGATAAATCTTATTATTCTAGATGTTACAATATTTTTATTTTCCAAACATTATTAATACTGTCCAAGAAAAAACATTATTTATATGTATAATTGAAGAGCCCATCAATAACAAACTTTTAATATTTTAAAGCCTATTTGTGTACTAACAAAGCCTACTCAACTACCCATTAACAAAAAATAGATATAGTCCATGTTATTTAGACAGCCCAGTTCCTTGAAGCATAATACTAATATTTAAACAATTGAGTATCATTGTGCATGATAATCAATGGGAAGAATATGAAAGTGATAATCAAAATTAGCATTTTTAACTAGTACAAATTTACAATCGCTCCTCTGCTCACCACAACATTTTTGACTAATACGTAGATAAATAATAAATTTTTAATTTTTTATTAATTTTTACTTTCAACTAAAATTTATTAATTAGAATATAATTAATATTTATTTTTATAAAATAATAAAGAATGAATACTATAGTGACTTGTATGTTTATGTGATACTAGTTTGTGCACCCGTGCAATTTACGGTAAAAATAAAACTAATAAAATATTTAACTGTAAATTAACTTTCATTTAAAAATTTATGTGAAAAATAAAAAAATATTTCAATCATCTATTTTTAATAAATCAATAACTATGATTTTCGCTCCAAGTTAACTTCCATTTAAAAAACTTTCATACATTTATAGTGATGAAAATTCATACATATTTTTTTTAATATGACCCAACTATATATATATATATATATATATATTAAAGAGATCAAATATAATTAGTTTCACACGTGTTAATTAATATTAAACTTGAGATGTTTACCTTATCAAAATTGATGGTATGACAGTCATTCTTCATGACGTAGGCACCATACAATCTTTAGGTTGATCTCTCTTTACGTGTACTTCTTGGGATTCAGTGCCCTGACTGAGGTTAGGATTTGCATGATCCTCAGTTCAAGTTCACTGATTGACTATCCTGGCATCTGCAAGAAAGCATCAAACTTTTGACATTCAAGTGTTAGCTTATTTTCTTTAATTTTCTCAAAACCTGCACACATTTGCTCAAGCGTATTCCACATGTCTTTTGAAGATTTACAATGTTGGACATGAACGAGCATTGGTCGCTCAAGCGTTCCTGAGATGATGTGCTTTGTGTAGTCATCTAAGCTTGTCATCTTCTTCTCATCGCTCATGTATTCTTGCATTGGCTTAGGAACAACACCTTCAACTGCATCATCACGTGCTTCAGATGTAGCTTGAGGGTACTTGACTAGTATCCTAATAGGTTCAGTCGTGATAACCTGCCACATCATCACATGATGTGCCTTTAGGAATGAAGATACCCTGTATCTCCAGTAGCCATAGTCCTCGATGGAAAACATCGGCAGCCTGGTTGTGTTTTCCATGGACAAAGGTAGATATGCAAGTGAACAAGTAAGATTTTCTGAAAGATCAGTTTAAAATGACTTTGGGTTCAAGAAACAGTGGTTGTTAAACACACTGCTCTGATACCACTTGTTGGTCCCGAAACGAGTACACTGAATGTAATGGGGGGGGGGGGGGGAATACACTCAGTTAAAACTTTTTCAGATTAAAAGAGAGTTTAAGTGTGAGCTCAAATCTGAAGGGAGGTAGCTTCAGTTAAAGATTTACTTTAGATAGCAATCCTTCAGTCTACACTTAGTGTTTTACTGATGGACTAATATCTTAAGTATTCAGTGCGGAAGTGGTGGTTTGAAAGCTTACTCGTTTATCAGAAAAATTTAATGTTATAATTCAAGTTTGCACTTAATCAGTATTCAGTATATGCAATAGCGTTAGAGAATAAATACTAAAAATAAATAGAGAAGACAAATAATTTGGTTTGCGTGGTTCGGATATAAAAACTCCTACGTCCACGTGTCTCAATGTGAGTCAAGAGTTTCCAACTAAATGGAGTGGTGTCTTAGAGTGATCAACCTTTGAAGGTTAATGAACAATGAAGTCTGATCACTTCTAGCTATGAACTAAATCTAAGCTAGATCTATTCTTCGGTTACAGATTTGTATCGCTAAGAACACACTAGTGGATATTCAGTGAGTGTAGAGGTGTTCTACTCTGAAAGCTTGAGTGTAGAAGAAAGCTTGAGAGCAATAGAGAGTTTGAGCGTATGAAAGCTTGGTAACAAGTGTTTGAAGCGTTTGAAGCAGCGGGGTATTTATAGAGCACTCTCAAGAATATATCCGCTGTGAGAGAGAGATTCATCTGTAGCATTTGAAATTCTTCCGTTGTAGTCGCCGTCCTTTTTACCATTTTTGGTGTCTGCAATAAGATCTTGCTTCACCTACTGAGATCTTTTCCAGAAGTGGTAATGCCTATAAGAATAGCATATCACTCAGTAGCAAGCGTAACTTTAATGTCAGTTGAGACTTCAGTGCAGAACTTTAGTAAGCGAATTTTTCTTGCTTCAATTTACTTCAACTTCAATACTTCAGATGACTTCATTGACATGGTTCTTCAGTATTGGCTTTGATAACTGAGTTATAGACAACTTCAGTACTTGTCTTGAAACTCCAGTCTTGAATCTTTCAGGTATTGACTTAATACATCTTCCAGCAGAGGTTTTAGAATCTTAATCAAAACTTTAATAAATATTTCTCAATATTAAAGCTCTTATCGAGATCTTTAATTTAAGATGCATGTTGCATATATTTTCGCAGAAAAAATAAATTAATTTTAGTGAAAAAAAAATTATTAGAGAAAAAAATTAAAAATAATTATTTAATTTATATTTTAAAACTATTTAATTTAATATGTGTAACTACATATTAAAATTATTTACTAAATTGTCATTCAAATTGAAGTTCATTAGATTTGGAAAATGATATGAAAAAAGGTAACTAAATGTTTACCCAATTTCTATTTCTTACGTCTCTTTTTCTCTGATCTTTTCTTCTTTTCCCAATGAGATTATCTATTGTTTTTTGATATAAAATTTTCTATTTCATATTGCACACTATATAAAAATATATATTTTTTATATTTTAAATTATTAACTATATCACATATTTTTTCATTTTTATAAAAAAATGTCACCTATTATACAACGAAATATCTGAATTGCTTCTTTCTCAAGCATTTTTGTTAGTTTTTGTTATCTTTCCATTGAATTGCTAATTAAAATACACAATTACACACAACTTCTCATCCCATTTTACAGTTACACGTGAGTTTAGCATAATACTAACGGGAACATAATCAAATAAAATTTTTAAATCATTAAAACACATAACACTAATATTTTTTACTTCCTCCGTCCCGCCAAAGTTGAGACATTTGTTTTGGGTACGGTAATTAAGAAATGTATATTTAGAGTAGAAAAGTGTATAAAGTGATGATAGAAATATATATTTATTTAAACATGTGTGTAATAAAAATTTCCTAAAAAAAAAACGCCCCAATTTAGTTAGAACGGTCCAAAATGGTATACGCTACAATTTAGTTGGGACAGAGGGAGTACTTTCTTATTTATATGAGTTAACTTTTAATTTGACTCAAAGATACACCATATCGTAATTTCTTCTCATTTCTTTTCATATTCTCAATTTCATTCCAATAAATTCAATAAAATGATATGATCTTCTATAAAACAACCTCACTTTATAATATATACAACTATATCATTTAAATAATTGAAAAAATACAGCTCACAATCACCACTAGCTCGATTTCAATTTGGGGAAAATTGGAACTTATATAAAAGTAAGAAAAAAAAGTCAATATATATATACATATATATATTAGCATTAAATTAATTGATGATGATATATATTAAACTATTTATGGAATTTTTATTTATTCATCAAATAATTTTATTAGAAAAAAATAATACAAATTATTTTTTGAAGATCAAAGTAAGTATATAGAAAGAAGGATAATATATTTTGATATTATTATTATTATACTTCTTATAACTTTTAAATAAAAGGGTATGTAATGTAGCGTTTGCTTTCAGTTCACTGCTCCCTCTCTCACTCTCTCTATCCACCAACAGATTGCAATTTCTCGCCGTAGATCTGAACTTTTTTGCTCAGGTCAGTCCATTTTTCCTTTCTCTCCTCCTCTTCCTCTTCTCCTCTCTCATTTGTTACGGTATGTTTCTATTAAAGTTTATTTTTTCGATTTTTTTATTTTTATTTTATTTCTGCTGTTTGTTGCCAGATCTACCGTTTTGTTTTCCGATTTTTGTTTGCAAACAATGTTTGTGGCAATCATTGTCTTTTTCTTTGAATATGTGTTTAGTGCCGATCTTTGTGGTGTTGTATTATATAATATTCTTATTTGCTAATGTTATCATCCTTATTTCGTTTTCCGCTTTTTGATTTTATTTTAATTAGTTGGATCTCTTTCAATCAATAGTAATGATGTAAATAATATATAAATTATGTTCATCAGTTGTTGAGTAGAATTTAACAAGGAAACATAATTGTGGAGCACTGATTGGTGGAAAAGTAGAGGCGTAATAAGAAAAGCAAATTACTTTTTGAAGCGAAGATAAAGCAAATTATTATCTACTATTTGTGATTTAGGGGAATCTAATTACTGAAGCTCGCTCGGATCAATGGTTTTTTAGGGATTGATGTTCGAATTCCACAAGCTTAATTTTACTTTATAAGTATGATTGATATGAATTAAGGCTAAAGGGAGAGTTTGCTGTTTCTTTTTTTTTTCTTTTGATGTCTTGGCTACCATATACCATAATGTGATCTGATCGAGTCTTGTATGGCTGGTAAATACAATTCAGAACTTTGAAGAGAAAATGGGTCGTGGTGTTAGCAGTGGTGGAGGTCAGAGTTCTCTGGGTTACCTCTTCGGAGGCAACGAAGCTCCAGCACCAAAACCTGCTGCAAGGAATGTCGAGGCTCCACCTGCTCCAAGGAATTCAGCCCCAGCAGCAACTGTTGTGGTTGCAGAGAAGTCATCTGCTGCTGCTGCACCATCTGGAGATGCTCCTAAGCAGATTCCGGCTGGCATACAGGGAAGCGCGAAGAACAACAACTATTTCCGGGCTGATGGCCAAAACACCGGCAACTTCCTCACGGTATATTTTTCTGCATTTGTTGTATTGGATCTTTCATATGCTTTGATTACTGATTACGCTTTCGTACAAGTGACACTGATGATCAGTGTGTATTCTTGAATCATGATCTGGTATTATTTCCACGGAGATTATTATGTGGATAGTTTTTATTGAGTCTGATAGCATACTTGTTCTTTACGTCTCTTTGTAGTTAGAAAACTTCATAGTTAGTTTTTTGTAAATTTTCATGTTTAGCAAGTCTAATGAGTAATGACTATCCAGTAAGTCTGCTGAAACTTATGACTTGTCAATTTAAGGGGAATGCCAGTATGCAACTTAATTTGTATGATTATGGTGCTGGTTTATTTATCTGAATGCACATTTCCCATCTTTTGAGAAATATGAGAATTCACATTTCCATCTTCCAACGGATTTCTAATTGTACTGGTGTTTCCTTGGCTCTTAAATTGGAGTTTATGCAATAGGAACACCTATTCATCAGTATCGTAGCTGGTTTGATCGCAATATGTGAAATTTCTTGTGATGAGTCTGATGACTACATCATTCTTCAGCGTTTTAATCTATAAACTTTCTTTGACAGGATCGACCATCAACCAAAGTCCATGCTGCTCCAGGAGGCGGATCTTCCCTGGGATATCTCTTCGGAGATGGCAGCAAATAGATGTCTTTAAACTCTTCAATTCGAAGATAAAAATGTTGTTTGCTGTGTTTGCCTTTGAAGTAGGGGGGGCAACAAAATGCTCATCTAGTAGCTTAAGACATTGTGAATTGTGATACTATATGTTATTTCGCTGTCCTAAATTGAGCGTTGCTTCCCTGCTCCTCAAACAAAGAAGTTACTTCTTGTTGCCCGGAATGTTAATGGCAGATTATTAATTGTAATATTTTGGTTTTCATATTTCTATATAGATTGTGTTGGATTTTTTAGTAATTTTGTCCTTCCAATCAAAATGTTTTCTTCAGTTTATTAAGGATGATATATTATTCATTTTTTCAACGTTCATCTTATCTTTAATATATCACAAAATAGTACTCCATTTTATATCCCGAGAAGTTGCGTATATGTTTCAACCCAATTGAAACTAATTCACCGACACTATATTTATAGGCTCGCCCAGAATATCATGAGTTTGGATGGGTTTGAATTTGAAAAATAGAAGTTCAAAAAGATCAGGTTAAGAAACCCGACCATAAATAGTCTTGGACTTGTCGGGCCTTGTTCGATAATATAATTATAAAATACTAGTTATTTTTATTTGGGATTGTTGTTCACTTGTTCACTTTAAATTATGAGTGCTATGTTTAAAGTGTATTTTTAAAATATTAGTTGTTCTTTTAAAATTATTATGTATTTTAATTAGGGTTGTATAATTTTGACATTTTTAATTGTTTATATAGAATTTTATTATCATTAATATTTATAAATTGCATGATTTTACTTAATGAATGTCAAATTATCAATTCATTTTTTATATAAATACCAAAGGTCCATCCAAAAAGTACGGCGGATGTTACTTTTACCAGATCTAATTAGAATGACAAACAAAAACTCATACATAAGGGTGTATTTAATTGGGATTTTGTTTGATTTTTTTGAACTTTAAAAAGTCTATTGATTTAGAAAATCCATAGACTTCGTATAAAGTTTCACAGACTTTTTTTTTTTATTGATTTACATGAATTTTCATAGATTTGATATGATTATAGAATACAGTTTTTACATAGACTTTCATAGAATACGAGGCTAGGAATGACAATGGGTCGGGTTGGACCAAACTTCATATGCCCAGTCTCGACATGCAGTTTTGTGGATGAGCCCAAACCCGGCTTATGGTCCAACCAAACTTGTATTTTATTTTTACTTTATTATTTTTTTAACATAATTAAAAATATATATATAATTAATTTATTTTAAAATATATTTTGATATTCATTAATATGTCTATTAATTTATATTTATTATACATTAATAGCAATGATGATATTTATATTATTTTACTAATATATTTTATTTAATATGTCTATTAATTTACTTTTATTATACATTAAAAATAATAATTATATTTATATTATTTTAAATTTATGGTTTAATATAAGACATTTAAATATTTGGGTCAGACTTGGATATGTCAGGTCTAAACATTAGCCTAAACCAGAACATAATGTCATCCGGTCGGGCTTGGATAAATTTGAGTCAGACTGTGTATAATTATCATTCTTAGTAGGGGCTCGAAATTGGAGAAAGTGGGTCGGGGGATGACAACGTGTCGGGTTGGGCCGGACTTTTCTATGCCCAAATCCGGCCCGCGGTTATATGTACAGGCTCATGGCCTAGTCAGGCCTGAAAATTAGGCCCATGCCTAGACCCATATGAATCGTGTCAGGCCCATGATTTTTTTAATTAATTTTTTAAAATATTTTAACATTTATGATATTTTTAAATGTAAATAAATATTAAATTCAAATTTATTTAGTTGTATATGTTATTTAATATATATATATTATTTATTTTTATTATATATTAATTTATATTTATTATATATTAATTATAATAATAATATTGATACTATATTTAATTTATAATTTATATATTTATTATATTAATGTCAGGTTAGGTTTGGATCGGGCGGAGCTAAATTGTCATTCCTAGTCGAGTTTGTAAATTTTTTTGAGAGAATCCGTTGAAATCTCTGATTATTAAAAGAGATTTTGTACAGTACAATTTATGTATATTTTTGAAAGAGAATCCATGAAAATCCATAAACTATTAAAGTTCATAGATTGTTAAATACTTAAATATTTTAATTTTTTTTTAAAATCCGTATTGAATAACTCACGATTTTGAAGGACTTTTTAAAATCTAAATTGAATACCTCAAATTTTAAAAGTCAATAAAAATCCCACAGAATCTGTAACCAATACACCCCGTTACATTAAAAACTGAAGTCTGAACGTTTGGATGTGAATAAGCATACGATAAAATCATCTGTGCCTTTAGTGCATTTAGTACGGCTATTATGGTTGTTAAACATAGATGATATAAAAAAGTAATTGAATATGCATATGTATATACATATTGATTAATAACAATGAACATAATTATAGCACATCAGAAAACAAAATCAAGGGATAATAATGTAACAAGTATGGAAAATTATAATACAAATCTTAACGTTAAAATGAGCATCATTAATGATTGAATTGCAGAATTACATATATATTATAATATAAAAAAGAGTTTAAAAATATATTTAATTTTCATAGGGATTCGAGGCGGCCACTTAGATTAGAAGTGAAGTGAAGTGGCATGGCATATTAACTAAGGGGATAATTAGGATGGGACTGGGAGTCTCGATTTTGATTCCGAAATTTCAATATCGAAAAATACCAAATTTTTATTCATGATCGAGATATCGAGACTCGTGAGTTTCGAAATTGAAAAATTTTAAGTCTCGATTGCGGTTCTAAATGGTCCCAAAATTTCGAATGGGACTAAAATTTCTCGATCTAGACAAAATTTCTCGAATTTTAAAATTAATTTCCAAAAATTGGGAGTCCCGATCATAATTCGAGACTCTTGAATCCTGAAAATTATAAATTTCTCAATCCCGGTTTCGATCCCGAATCCCGCTCGAACTCGGGATGGGACCGAGAAAGTTCCAAGTCCCAGTCTCAAATTCTCACTCCTATGCATATATATATATATATATATATATATATATATATATATATAAAAGACGTATATCATATAGAAAGTGATTTTTCAGTAAGACATATGAATTTAATCTTGACCGTCCATAATTGAGATTCTATGGCACACAATTAACTGCTTAATTTCGAATTGTAAATAAATAAAATATTGCATAATTATAATTAGAAGGTTAAATACGTAATTTGTGCGATGAAAGAGAAATTGATACCTTAGGATTACAGTTACCATATTGGAGATTTTTGATATTTAGGAGAGATAACATTTTGTAGAAACTTAGATCTCTTTGCCACCTCATTCTCGTTCATGTGCACCTTCACCACCGACGGCTTCAGTCGCTGCCACCTCCCTCTTCGCTCATTCTAAGTGTCTTGGATCGACCGACGCCGACATGACGGCGGATGAGGCGGCGGCGTGACGCTTATGGGTGGTTGTGTTTAGAGGATTTCGTGATGATAGTAGAGAGAACCAAAGAGGAAGAGAAGCAGAGCGAGTTGAAGGCGGCATTCTAACTGTACGCAGATGACGCTCCGGAGAGTTTGAAGAAAATGTTTAGCAAATTAGGGAAGTGGACAAGTGGGCACGAGCATCAACTCGAACAACAAAAATAAGCATTATAAGACCAAAAGCACAATAGAAACGAGACCGAAAATATATAAAACAACCTCCCCACACACAATACCTTGCTTGTCCTCAAGCAAGTCTAAGCTTAACATAATACGGAGATTTCAAAACAAGAGACAAGTATAATCACGCAATAACAGTCATATTCATCATGAGTATTCAAAAGGGATCGTAAGACTATAAATCAATCACCACTATGTGTTTCCCTTGAAGGCGCAACTTCAATCCGATCAAACTCAATAACATGTGCAAATTTGGCTTTTTAATTACTCACAAACTAGACTTTGAATTGTTATATTTTCAAACTCAATTGTTTAAGAACTAAACCGCATAGAATTTTTAGTGATATATAGAGCATTGGTCACTAGGTGTGATCTTCGGATAAACCGAGTATCCTAGTATGGTTTCCCATACCCATTCCTCGAATTCAAAATTTCCTTCAATTTCATAGAGGAAGAGGGGTAGAGTTCCTATCACATATTCAAACAATTCAAGCAATTCAATTTCAGTTATTAATGTCATTCGAGCCAGATTTCGAAAGAGTGGGTTATATGGCCAAAAGTTACGAGATATAAAACATTTAAAGGTCATCTAAAGTGTTATCGTGTGGTTTTCCCATGCTCATGGTTTCCAGAGTAGCAGAAGTCTCCCAACTCAATCTCACAAACACAACAATTAACAACCAAGTCTAGCCAATGAGCAATCTTAACCAAATTCACAAAGCTACGAGTTATCACATCAATTCATTACACAAAGAGTAACCCACGACAGTTATGATCAAAATATACGCTCATACCCAATCGTTGACTCACAACGGCAATTCATGTCATCAAGCATAATCAACAAGTTCTCGTCAAAATCGATAACTAATCATATCAAGCTCCAAAATGCAATTTGACAAACATGTATACACAACTACATAAGTCTAAAAATACGCCGCATACTACAATTTTAAACATGCACACCCCCCTCAACATATAGATAGCAATGTCATCATTGCGACAATAAAAACAAGAGTGAGAGGGAGAGAAACTACCCGAAATGGGATGATGCGGCGGTGGTGAAAGCTCGAGTAGTTATAAAGAGTTAGACCTACAAAAGAAACACCAAAAGAAACCAAATCAGCAAAATAACAAAGAAATAAACTAAGTGAAAACAACCCGGACACACGCAAAAAGGAAAAGAAAGAAAGCGTACTAAACAGCAATGAGAAGTCACTGCTGATCCGGCGGCGGCAGTGGATGATCATATAAAGCCTAGTTCGACCACTGGGCGTTGAGCTCGTCCATCTGACGGTTGTTCTCGAGTATCTGTTGATACTGGAGAGCCGACTGATCCTGGGACAACCTCCATTGGCGAGCTTGCTCAGTCATGAGATCATGAGTAGCAGTCACCCGCTCCTCTAGCTTCTCTTGACTCCGAAGCATGGAGGAACTAAAATCCCCAAACTCCCGGTAGAAGGACTGGGCCTCGTGAGCATGCGTCCCAAAGTCTTGGGAGAAACTGGTGAAGTCCTGCCGGAAGGTGGTCCATGCCACCGGAAGAATAAGAACCGGCGCCGTAGTGATACTGGCCGGCGCCAGTCGGATATGAGGAAAGGTCGGGAGAAAAGGCATCCGACATCGGGGCATCCTCGTAGGCCTCCTATTCAGCCACTCGGGCAGCTGCACCCAAGTCTCCGCCAGCAGCAGGTAAGTTGGCGACAATGGCGGCCAACTCGTTGGTGTGGTTAACCACACATCGCCGAGAGGTAGAGGGCACCCACGTGTAATCAGTGGTGCAGATACGAGCCTGCCAGAGCTCAGAGAGGTCAATCATCGAGACATAAATAGCATCTATCGGATCGACATTGTCTGGATCAAAAACCTCAAAATGTCAGGCGATGGCACAGATGACAAGTGGCAGGGTGGCGTGATATCGGACTGTGGCTAGCATATTCTTAAACGTGTAAAGAATATAATAGCCGGCGCACACCCTTGAGCCCTGAGCGGCGCTCTGGAGAAGGAAAACTTCGGCCTTATTCACCTTGTTTGCTTGTTCTTTGTCGGTGATGCCGTAAGACAGAAATTTGTGCAGAATCATCAGCACGTTGTTCTTGAGGAAGCCAGCCGGCATCCCACCGGCTTGCCAATTGTGGAAACCCGTAAGGGATGTCCACGCGGCATTAGTGTTGAAGTGGGATGGCGGGGCTTGATCCCCCACATTCTTTCCGTAAAAACCCATAATCCTGCACAACAAAGTAATAGACAAACGGCGGGGGACTCCCCGCAATCTAAACGTGCAACAGGTAAGGTCAGCAGGAACAGTCAACGTAGATAAGAATTCATGCGCAAGCATCTTCGAGCATTTAAAATACATATGTGCGTATTTCCTAAGTCCTAAAACATCCAAATAATGCTCAAGTTCCCTAACACAACCTAGATTATCTAATAAATTCCAATCAAGTGTGTGTGGAGGAGTTACCTCATGACGAGTCCAGCGCTCGTAGAATTGCCCCTCCAAGTGTGATTCAAGAGGGAAAGGGCAATTATACTCCCTTTGGAGGTCCTTGGTGGTAGAGTGCTCCGGTTGGGATGTGCTTGCCGGTTGCTCACTGGCACGATGCTTGGTGCGCGCCATAGGAGTGGAGAATGGGAGTCGTCGGAAAAGTGGCTGGAAGTGGTCGGCGGTGCAGAGGTAGTTTCGGAGAAGCGGTGTGCCGGAGTGGAGAAGGAAGAAGGTGAAGTGGTGGAATTGGTGGTGAAAGAATGAAGGAGAAATTAGGGTTTGAGAATTGGGGATTTTGGTTTGGGGTTCTAGGGATTAGGAGATGTAGGAGGTAATGGAGTGGAAAATTGATGGAAGATGATGGTAAATAAGTTTGGGAAAGATGGGGAAGGAGAATTTGGGGTGAAGATGGAGTAATTGGAAGGATAATTTGAGAGTTTTGGTGAGGAAGGGGTTAGGGCGTGCGAGGGGGAGGAGAGAATGAGGAAGAAGGAGATGGGGTTGAAGAAAAATTGTGGGGAGGAGAAGGGTGGAATCGTGAAGAAGAGGGACATAAAGGAGGGGTAGCGGTCGCTAGGTGGTAGAGACCGCTACCTGGGCGCGGATGGCGTAAGGGATAGGGAGTAGCGCTTGATGGACAGAACCTTGGCCTAGCGGCCGCTAGGGTATAGCGGTCACTAGCCCCTCTTTTTTGCCGTATTTCCACTCGTCTCGTGCTTCTTCCCGACTTCTCCTGCACATAGAATTAACTTAAAATAAGTTTTTCTCCAACTAAGTGTGGAACATTAGCTCGACGGGAATAAGTGCTTAATTGGAGAGTGGATCTTCGAACAGTGTGGACTCCACCGTCAAGTTAGTAGGCCATCCCTCGATGTACAGCTTCACGCGATGCCCATTCACAACGAATGAGTCATCATCTCCTTCCTTTGTAAGTTCTATCGCCCTGTACGACTTCACGTCCTTCACCACGAACGGACCGCTCCATCTAGACTTCAATTTCCCAGGAATTGAAGAGTAGCACCTTCATACCGGGCTTCAAATCCTTGTGTAAAATTCTCTGGTCATGAATAGCCTTTACCTTGTCCTTGTAGATGCGAGCATTGTCGTACGCCTCGTTCCGCAACTCATCTAACTCTGACATTTGGAGTGCACGATGTTCCATTGCCTTGTGCAAATCAAGATTAGAGGCCTTAATTTCCCAATAGGCTTTGTGCTCAACTTCTACTGGAAGATGGCATGCCTTTCCGTACACGAGACGGTACAGACTCATCCACAACACGTTCTTATACGTCGTGCGATACGCCCATAGAGCATCTTTCAACTTGAGGGCCCAATCCTTCCTCGATGGTTGAACCGTCTTCTCCAATACAGTCTTGATTTGCTTGTTGCTCGTCTCGGCTTGGCCTGACGTCTGTGGGTGGTATGGAGTCGCAATTTTATGGGTGATCTCATTCTTTTTCATAAGTCTCTCGAATAATCTATTGTAAAAGTGCTTTCCACCATAGCTAATAATAGCACAGGGAAAGCCAAACCTGCATATAATATTTTCCTGCACAAACTTGAGCACAATGTGAGAATCACACGTCCTCGTGGGGATAGCCTCAACCTTCTTAGACACGTAATCAACGACAAGTAAAATATATTCATATCCATGAGACATCGGAAAAGGACCCATGAAGTCAATACCTCACACATCAAAAATCTCAACGACAAACATATTATTAAGAGGCATCTCATTCCTATGACCTATAGTACCAACTCGCTGGCATCTATCACAAGAGAGATAATAAGCATGTGCATCTTTAAACAAAGTAGGCCAAAATAAACCTGATTGAAGAACCTTGTGTACCGTCTTTTGACCTCTGAAGTGGCCGCCACAATGAGCCTCGTGGCACATCTCCAACACCTTTTGTTGCCCCTCCTCTGCAACACATCTCTTAATTACCTCGTCTTTCCCGAGCTTGAAGAGAAAAAGGTCTTCCCAAAAGTACTGTCTACACACGTGAAGAAATCGCTTCCTTTCTTGGGAAGTGAGGTCAGACCTTAACTCGCCACAAGCCAAATAATTAACTATGTCAGCAAACCAAGGCACATGAGTAACATTATAAGCATGCTATAAGGAAAAGACTCGACAACTAAATCATGAGGTGAGTGAGAAGGAACATGTTCTAAACGAGAGAGATGATCGGCAACGACGTTCTCACTCCCTTTTCTATCACCAATCTCAATATCAAACTTTTGCAACAACAAAACCCAACGAATCAACCTAGGCTTCGCCTGAGGCTTTGTCAACAGATAACGCAATGCAGCATGATCACTATGAATAATAACTCTAGATCCTATAATATAAGCACGAAACTTATCAAGAGAAAATACTACAGCTAACATCTCTTTTTCGGTAGTAGTATAATTAATCTGAGCAGGATTCAAAGTGGAGCTAGCATAATAGATCACATGCAACATCTTGTCAACACGTTGACCCAAAACTGCACCTATAGCAGAGTTAGACGCATCACACATGATTTCGAAAGGAACAGACCAATCAGGACCAACAATAACAGGTGCACTACATAATTTCTCTTTCAATGTAGTAAATCAGAAAGACAGTCAGCATCAAAATTAAAAGGGGTATCCTGAGCAAGTAAATGACAAAGAGGCTGGCAAATCTTAGAGAAGTCCTTAATGAATCTACGATAAAAACCAGCATGACCCAAGAAACTTCTAATTCCTTTAATATTAGTCGGTGGAGGTAATTTTTCAATCACCTCTACCTTAGCCTTATCGACCTCAATACCTTAGACACGACATGTCCTAAAATAATTCCACTACGCACCATAAAATGACTCTTCTCCCAACTCAAAGCAAGACAAGTCTCAACACAATGTTCAAGCACACGATCAATTTTAGCAAGACAGTCATCAAAGGAGGAGCCAAAAATAGAAAAATCGTCTATAAAGACCTCAACAAAGTCACTAATCATATTAGAGACAATAGACATCATAGACCATTGGAATGTACCTGGCGCATTGTAAAGTCCAAACGGCATCCTTCGAAAAGCATACGTCCCGAAAGGTCTAGTGAAAGCCGTCTTTGCTTGATCCTCCGGGTCGATCGCGATCTGATAGTAACCTGAAAAACCATTAAGAAAATAGAAATAGTCATTACCAGCAAGCTTATCTAACATTTGATCGATGAACGGTAAAGGAAAATGATCCTTTTTCGTAGCTGCATTGAGCTTTCGGTAATCGATGCACATTCTCCATCTGGTAACGGGTCTGGTAGGGACAAGCTCCTTTTTCTCGTTCATCGTCACCATGATCCCACCCTTCTTGGGTACGACATGGACTGGGCTCACCCATTCACTGTTAGCGATCGAATAGATGATCCATTCGGCAAGAAGCTTGAAGATCTCTTTCTTCACGACCTCCATGAGAACTGGGTTAAGCCGTCTTTGTCCATCCCTCTTCGGAAGGGAGTCGTCGGCGAGCTGTATCTTGTGCATACACATCGCTGGGCTGATACCTCGGATGTCTGCCAGACTCCATTCAAATGGTAACTTGTGCTTTTTCAGCACAGTTACCAACTGAGCCTGCTGGGCATCAGTTAGATCAGCCGAGATAATCACCGGCTTCTGCTCGTTCTCCTCGAGAAACACATACTTCAGGTTCGCAGGAAGCTGCTTCAACTTCAATTTCTCTGGTGCTGGTGGATTCGCCAGCTGCATCGGCGGCGGCTTTGCGAATTGGGCCTCCAAACGGAGTCTCTCCTCCATGTCGGCCGATCTTTCAAAGATCTCTTCCAAACTGTAATCCTGCACAAAAGAAATCTCGGTCAGAGCATCAATCGAGTCGATAAAAGAACAATCCTCAATAGAACTAACAGAAGGCATAGCTTTGTGCTGATGCACAGAAAACAAAACTTTCTCTCCTAATACAGACATTTGAATATTCTCATTCTTAACATCAATCAAGGTGTTAGTAGTTGCCATAAATGGTCTACCTAGCAATAAAGTGTGATCACGTCCATTCTCATGCACATCACCTATCTCTAAGACAACGAAATCCATAGGTACAATCAAACCACCAACACTCACAATAATATTTTCAATAATACCTCTAGGATATCTAACAGAACGATCAACTAACTGTAAACTCATGCGTGTAGGTTTCAATTCACCTAACTCTAATTCCTTAAAAATTGAGTAAGGCATAAGTTTAATACCAGCACCTAAATCTAGCATGCATGTAACAGTATTACCATTTTCAAGAGCTATAATATAAGGCATAAGTTTAATACCTCGTAGTTTCTGAGGAAGAGGTTGCTGCATGATAGAACTGGCTACCTCGGACACCATGACGGACTCGTCGTCTGCAAATCTCTTCTTCTTGGAGGCTAACTCCTTGAAGAATCTCAGGTATGCCTGTACGTTGCGGATCACGTCCAGAAGCGGCAAATTGACATGAACTTGAGACAGCATCTTATAGAATTCCGCGAACTACTTCTCAAACTTCTCGTTCTTCAGCCTGCTCGGAAAAGGAATAGGTGGCGTGTACGGGTTCGCCGTTTTGTGCAACTGAATGGATGGCTGCTCCGACTCCTTCCCTTTCTCGGCGTCCTCCACCTCTTTAGTTGGCTCATCATCCGGCATAGCCACCTTGTTGTTTACCTGCTTGCCATTACGAAGAACAGTAATGGTATGTATCTGTTGCGCTGAGTGCCCCTGCCTGGGTATCTTTCCGATCTGTTGCTGCTGATACATTTGATTGACGGCTCCAGAAATTTGCTCGACTTGACTCTCGAGACGTTTGATAGTAACCTCTTGAGCTTCTCGAGCCAGTTTGCTTTCCTGTATGAAAGCTGAAAGACTGTCCTCTAGCGACGATTTAGGCTGAGCCGGTCGCGGTCCAGATGGAAACTGTGGCTGGAATTGAGGAAGCGACGACTGGGGTGACTGCTAATAATGAGGTGGCGGCTGCTGATACGGTGGAGGAGGTGGATAATAGCCTGACTGAGGTGGGTAATAAGGCTGCTGCTGTGGATAATACACATGCTGAGGTGGGTAACACTGTTGTGGAGGTGCTCGGCGGGCAGGGAAATTTGAATTCTGCCCTTGATTCGGCCCCTTCCACGTAGAACTGTTCGGCGCTCTCCATCATGTGGTCCGCTAAACTGGATGCTAATCGAATGACGGTCATGGTGGAAATCCCTGAGCAGCGTAGATTTCCGCCTCTCCTTCAAAAGTCATCTTCGCCATTCTGGTGTAGTGATTCTCATCGTGAGTGAGATCACCACAAATCGGGCATGGCTCAGATGCCAGCTCCGGCTCGGGTTTGGTCGATGCGGGACCCTTGCTCATCTTTAACTCTTGTAGCTATCTCATCATGTCAGCCATTTGTCTCTTCAAATCGGGACTCACTCCAATCTCTCTGACTTCCACTCTCTTGGATCGAGAGATTTTCTGCTGTGAATTAGTGGCTAACGTCTCGAAGATCTCAATTGCTTCATTGGCTGTCTTCTCGGATATGTTCCCTCCAGCTACTATATCCACCATGAACTAGTACGTATGTTGTAAACCATTGTAGAAGATTTGCCACAGGAGTTCTGGCACAATCTGGTGGTGTGGACACTGTTGCTGGAGCTCCCTGAATCTGTCGAGTGCTTCGTGAAAAGGCTCGTCAGGTTCTTGAGTGAATTGCATGATTTGAAGCCGGATTTGTTGCGTCTTGTGATTCGGATAATACTTGAGCAAGAAGGTGGTACTCACAGCCTTCCAATTGGATAAAGATCCCGCTGGAAGCGAGAGATACCACGACTTCGCTCTATCCTTGAGTGAATAGGGGAAACACTTCCTTAGCAGCTCATCCTCGGTCAACCCCTGAAGTGGAATAGAGTGGACAGCCGTGCAGAACTCTCTGATGAATAGGAGTGCATCTTCGTTAGGCAACCCGTAGAATGATGGAAGCAAGTTGATGAGATTGTGCTTCAGCTCATAGTTTCTCCCCGCAGCAGAAAGTACAATAGCAGACGCTGTGATGCCAAAGGTTGGCCTGGCGAAGTCTCCGAGCTTTTTTGGTGCTTCTTCTTCGGCCATAATCACCAACCTTTCTTCAAATAGAGCGGCAAGGTTGACGACGTCCCTGTATCGCTTGCTTTATCCATTTTTGGTCTCGTTTCTCTCGTAATTTAGTCTATAGTATCACTTGTTGTCGTTCGATATGATGCTTTTGTATTCTTTATGTTACATCTCAGGTAAAGATCGACACACAAAGTGGAATAATGTTCTAGAAGAGAAACGAGGGCGAAAAGAAGTGAAAAGATGAAGAAAAGAGTGGAGAAAAGGCAGAACGCATGCCCAGCGGTCGCTAGCCCCTAGCGACCGCTGGCTTGAGTCACAAGGAGAGACAGAACGTGGGGCTAGCGGTCGCTAGCCCCCAGCGATCGTTGGCTCCACGCAATTCCAAGGCACAGAACTTGGGGCTAGCGGTCGCTAGCCCCTAGCGACCGCTGGCCCCATGGAATGTTTGAGAGACAGAATAGTGGTATAGCGCTCGCTACCCCCTTAGCGAGCGCTACCCTGACGCGATCTCCTTCTTCTATTTAAACCTCCTCCGCGATGCAAAGAAGAGACTACTTCCTTCACGTTTTTATTTTCTAGTCTAGGGTTTACACCACGAGAGAAAACACTTTAGTCTAGATCTTTATTTCTTGTTCGTTCTTCAGTTTCGTTGTGGATTCATTCGTGATTCAAACCCGGAGTTTTTAATGCATTATTTTCCCTTTCAATCAGTGAGTTCTTTTACTGCTTTCTTTCCTGCTTTATGATTTATTTCCTTTCTGCTTTGCTATTGTTTAATTTCCAACTCAGTAATATAAATCTTCAATCATGTTAATTAATCAAATTAAGGAATGTTTAAATTCAGTTTCTTTAATTCTTCGTTCTTAGATTTAGGATTTAATTGCTTATTTAATTTTCGCCTAGATAGATTAATTAGATTAAAAATCCAAAACCCATTCTTTTTAATTGCTTTCTGTTCTGCAACATAGATAAAGCCCTGTTTAGTCTTCCTTGAGAATACGACTTAGGGTTAACTTACTAATATACATCGAACTCGTTCTCTTGCGAGCTATTTAATAATAAACTGGAAGTATATTGGCTGGAAAAATTCCTCGTGCCCGATACTGAGTCCCTTTATCGGACAGTGGGTCTGGTCTAAACAACTCCACGTACTACAGTTAAAAATAAGTAGGAACAAATTTTGGCGCCGTTGCCGGGGAAGGCTTTAGGCATTTATTTGTGTTGCATTTTATTTTTGTTTATTTGTTTTATTCCTTTGCTCCCGCAAGGTGCGTTTGATCTTCTTTTGGTTTGTGTATGCTAGGTCGCCAAAGCTTGAGACAAGAGTTGATACCCTACGTCGACAACATCAATAGAAGAGAAGCCGTCCGTGAGGAGCAATCTAAGGACGTTGTCAACCTCGCCACGCTATTTGAAGAGCAGTTAGTAATAATGGCCGAGGAAGACGAAGCCCCTAGAAAACTTGGAGACTTTGCCAGGCCGACATACGGCATCACTGCATCCGCCATCGTGCTCTCAGCTGTGGGGAGAAACTATGAGCTGAAGCACAATCACATCAACCTGCTTCCCTCATTCTACGGGTTGCCGAATGAAGATGTGCTCCTTTTCATCAGGGAGTTCTGCACAGCTGTTCAATCCATCCCACTCCAGACCATCACTGAGGATGAGCTGCTTAGGAAATGCTTCCCCTATTCACTCAAGGATAGGGCGAAGTCGTGGTATCTCTCCCTTCCAGCAAGATCATTACCAATGTGGAAGGCGGTGAGTACCACGTTCCTACTGAAGTACTACCCAAATCACAAGACGCAGCAAATCCGACTCCAAATCATGCAGTTTTCTCAAGAACCTAAGGAGCCTTTTCACGAGGCCCTTGATAGATTCAGAGAGCTCCAGCAGCAGTGCCCGCACCATCAAATTGTACCGGAACTCCTCTGGCAGATCTTTTACAATGGATTGCAGCACACTTATCAGTTCATGGTAGATACAGTAGCTGGAGGGAACATAGCTGAGAAGACTGCAGATGAGGCAATTGAGATTTTCGAGACGTTAGCTACCAATTCACAGCAGAAAATCTCACGATCCAAGAGAGTGGAGGTCCGAGAGATCGCAGTCAGCCCAGACCTCAAGAATCAGATGGCCGATATGATGCGGGAATTACAAGAATTGAAGATGAGCAAGGCCTCCACAGTGACCAAGCATGAGCCGGCATCTGAGCCGTGCCCGATATGTGGTGATCTCACTCATGATGAGAATCACTGCACTAGAATGGCGGAGATGACATACGAAGGAGAGGCAGAATTCTATGCTGCACAAGGCTTCCAGCCACGCCCGCCATTCGAGCAACATCCACAGGAGCCTTCAGGGTGGAGAGCTCAGAATAACTCGACATGGAAAGGGCCGAATCAAGGTCAGAACCAAAGCTTCCCTGCCTGACGACCGGCTCCACATCAATATTACCCGCAGCAGCCATACTATCCACCTTAGGCAGGATACTATCCACCACCTCCTTATTAGCAGCCGCAACCGACATATCAGCAGCCACCGCCACCTTAGTTTCAGTCACAGTTCCCGTCCGCGCCGCGATCAGCTCCATCGAAACCTTCTCTTAAGGACAGTTTTGCAGCTTTCATGCAAGAGAGCAAACTGGCTCGGGAGGCGCAAGAGGCTACTATCAAACGCCTCGAGAGCCAAGTTGGCCAGATCTCAGAAGCTGTTAATCAGATGCAGCAACAGCAGCAGACCGGCAAGATACCCGGGTAGGGACACTCAGCGCAGCAGATTCAGGCCATTGCTGTTCTTCATAGTGGCAAGAAAGTTGATAATAAGGTGGCTATGCCGGAGGATGAGCCTACTAAAAAGGTGGAGGACGCTGAGAAAGGGAAGGAGCCGGAGCAACATGCTACTCAGTTGCACAAGACGGCAAATCCGTACAAGCCGCCAATCCCTTTTCCGAGCAGGCTTAAAAATGTGAAACTTGAGAAGCAGTTCGCGAATTTCTATAAGATGATGTCTCAAGTTCATGTCAATCTACCACTCCTGGACGTAATCCGAAACGTACCGGCATATCTCAAATTCTTTAAGGAGCTAGCCTCCAAAAAGAGAAGATTTACAGACGATGAGTCGATCATGGTGTCCGAGGTGGCCAGCTCTATCATGCAACAACCTCTTCCTCAGAAACTGCGAGATCCAGGTAGTTTCGTTATCACTATAGCACTTGGTAATGGTAAAACTGTCACAGGCATGCTTGACTTAGGTGCATGTATTAATCTCATGCCTTATTCAATTTTTAAGGAATTAGAATTAGGGGAGTTGAAACCTACACGCATGAGCCTACAGTTAGCTGATCGTTCTGTTAGATATCCTAGGGGTATTATAGAGAATATCCTAGTAAGTGTTGGTGGTCTGATAGTGCCTATGGAATTTGTTGTGTTAGAAATAGGTGACGTGCATGAAAACGGACGCGATCATACTTTATTGTTTGGTAAACCATTCATGGCAACTACTAACACTCTGATTGATGTAAAAAATGGTAACATACAAATGTCTGTGTTAGGAGAGAAAGTTTCATTTTCTGTGCATAAACACAAAGCTATGTCTTCTGTTAATTCTGTTGGTCCCGAAAGAGCAAGGTTTGGTGTATGGGGGGGGGAATACACCAAATACAAACTTTTCAGTTTACTTGACTAATTAAATCTGAGAGATGTAAGCTTTCTGAAACACAGATTGCTCAAGGTGATAGACCAGATTGATTTTCTAATCGATCTTGTTCTATCCAGGTAAAGTCTCTCAAGTGAGTGATACAAGGCAGAGAGTAAGATTTAGACTTAAACTCTAACAGTGTATCGTGTGCGGAATAATGGTGGACTTAGTCGGTGCTCTTGTTAAGAAAATCTTTAGAGAACTTAACCAAGAATTTAGGAGATTGATTAAGAATGCAGATTTGAATGAGTATGATAGATAGAGAATAAAACAACTGAATAAAAATGCAGAATTTAAATGACACAGTTATTTTTACGTGGTTCGCGAAACCCCCTACGTCCATGGTCTAATCCAAACTGGATTAGATATCCACTACTAGGATACTCTTCTTATTTAACCTCGCTGAGAACGAGCCACAAGTTCCAAGTACAATCTAACTGAAACTTATGCACGAATAAGGGTCGTGTCCCTTTACAACTTACAGAAAACTACTGTAAACAGATTATCTTCACGTTAATCCACTAGAAAACTACTAGCTAGTGAAGATCTCCTTCTTCTCTCGATAAGACAGACTTGAATCGAGGTTGGGTTGATGTGATTACGATCACGAACTAATTGAAGCTTTATGCCTGATGAAAGAATGAAGCGCTTGAATGTATTTCTGTGATATATCTCTTGTTCTATCTCTGACTTTGAAACTTCAAACATATATAGGCTCTGAATTTGAAATTCTAG
>JAPKLX010000011.1:3541856-3777931 GCA_026898415.1 Leonotis leonurus
CAGCTTTCTGTTTGAGACTTCTTCCATCTTTCTGGTTGAACTGACTTTGACTATCTGGTTTATAAAAACCGAAGCAAATAATACAGAACATGAATAATACTAAGTGTGACTTTGAGAGAACATCATCAAAATTTAAAATATTAGTGGGGCGGGATCATCAAAATTTAAAATACTAAGTGTGACTTTGAGAGAACATGAATAATACAGTCCACGTTGTACCCAAGAAGGGCGGGATCACGGTGACGATGAACGAGAAGAAGGAACTTGTCCCTACCAGACCTGTTACCGGATGGAGGATGTGCATCGACTACCGCAAGCTCAATGCGGCTACGAAAAAGGATCAATTTCCTTTACCTTTCATTGATCAGATGTTAGATAAGCTTGCCGATAATGACTATTTTTATTTTTTTGATGGTTTGTCAGGTTATTATTAGATTGCGATCGACCCGGAGGACCAAGCAAAAACGGCCTTCACCAGCCCTTTCGGAACTTATGCCTTTCGGAGGATGCCATTTGGACTGTGCAATGTGCCAGGTATGTTTCAGCAATGCATGATGTCTATCTTCTCTGATATGATTAGTGACTTTGTAGAAGTCTTTATGGATGACTTTTCTGTTTTTGGCTCTTCCTTTGATGATTGTCTTTCTAAAATTGATCGTGTTTTGGATCGTTGTGTTGATACCTGTTTGACTCTGAGTTGGGAAAAGATTCACTTCATGGTGCGTAGTGGGATTGTCTTAGGACATGTCGTGTCTAGTAAGGGAATTGAGGTCGATAAAACTAAGGTTGAGGTAATTGAAAAATTGCCTCCACCGACTGATGTTAAGGGGATAAGAAGTTTCTTAGGGCATGCTGGTTTTTATCGTAGATTTATTAAAGATTTTTCTAAAATATGTCAATCTTTGTGTCGTTTACTTGCTCATGACACCCCCTTTAATTTTGACACCGACTGTCTCTCTGCTTTTACTACTTTGAAAGCAAAATTATGCAGTGCCCCTGTTATTGTTGGTCCTGTTTGGTCTGTCCCCTTTGAAATTATGTGTGACGCATCAAACTCTGCTATAGGTGCTGTTTTAGGTCAACGAGTTGATAAAATGTTGCGTGTGATCTATTATGCTAGCTCTACTTTAACCCCTGCTCAGATAAATTATACTACCACTGAAAAAGAGATGTTAGTGGTAGTATTCTCTCTTGATAAGTTTCGTGCCTATATTATAGGATCTAGAGTTATCGTACATAGTGATCATGCTGCTTTACGATATCTGTTGACTAAGCCTCGGGCGAAGCCTAGGCTAATTCGTTGGGTCTTATTATTACAAGAGTTTGATGTAGAAATTCATGATAGAAAAGGGAGTGAGAACGTCGTTGCCGATCATCTCTCTCGCTTAGAGCATGTACCTTCTCCCCTATCTTATGATCTAGTTGACGAGTCTTTTCCGTATGAGCATGCTTACAGTGTTAATCATGTACCTTGGTTTGCTGACATAGTTAATTATTTAGCTTGTGGCGAATTAAGATCTGACCTCACTTCCCAAGAAAGGAAGCGTTTTCTCCATGTGTGCAGGCAATACTTTTGGGAAGACCATTTCCTTTTCAAGCTCGGAAAGGACGAAGTGATTAGGAGATGTGTAGCGGAAGAGGAGCAACCAAAAGTGCTTGAGATGTGCCATGAGACTCATTGTGGCGGACACTTTGGAGGCTAAAAGACGGCACACAAGGTTCTCCAATCAGGTTTATTTTGGCCGATTTTATTTAAGGATGCACATGCTTACTATCTTTCGTGTGACAGGTGTCAGAGAGTCGGTAATTTAGGTCGTAGAAATGAAATGCCTTTGAACAATATTCTTGTGGTTGAAATATTTGACGTGTGGGGAATTGACTTTATGGGTCCTTTCCCTATGTCTCATGGGTATGAGTACCTTTTGCTGGCCGTTGACTACGTTTCTAAGTGGGTTGAGGCTATCCCCACTAGAACGTGTGACTCTCACATTGTTCTTAAGTTTGTGCAGGAAAATATTTTGTGCAGGTTTGGCTTCCCACGAGCTATTATCAGCGATGGTGGCAAACACTTCTGCAACAAATTATTCGAAAAGCTAATGAAGAAAAATGGGATAACGCACAAGATCGCGACCCCATACCATCCACAAACGTCAGGCCAAGCCAAAACGAGCAATAAGCAAGTCAAGAATATCTTGGAGAAGACAGTTCAGCCATCTAGGAAGGATTGGTCGATAAAGCTGAACGACGCTCTTTGGGCATACCGCACGGCATATAAAAGCGTGTTGGGGATGAGTCCGTATCGTCTCGTGTACGGAAAAGCATGCCACCTACCTGTTGAGGTGGAGCAGAAGGCCTATTGGGCAATCAAGGCCTCAAATCTCGATCTGCAAAAAGCAATGGAGCACCGTTCTCTTTAGATGTCGGAGTTAGACGAGCTGCGAAATGAGGCATACGATAATGCCCGAATTTACAAGGACAAGGTGAAAGCAATCCATGACCGACGGATTCTCCACAAAGATTTGAAGCCTGGCATGAGGGTGTTACTGTTCAATTCCTGGTTGAAGCTCTTTCCCGGTAAATTGAAATCTAGATGGAGCGGCCCATTCATAGTGAAAGATATCAAGCCGTACGGGGCAGTGGAGATTGCTAAAGAAGGAGATGATGACTCATTCGTGGTGAATGGGCATTGTGTCAAGTCTTACATCGAGGGGTGGCCTACTAATTTCACGGTGGAGTCCACACCGATTGAAGATCCACCCTCTAGTTGATCTCATATTTCCATCGAGCTCATGACGTTAAACAAGCAGTCTTTTATTTCCTTTGATTTTGTTCTTGTTGTTTTATTTATTTTCGTCCCTTTATATAGTACTTATTGGGTGAAGAGCATAGTTTAAATCAATTTTCGTGTCACAGGAAAAATCGGGTGGGATGCACAAGAGGCCAAAAAAACGGACGAAAAAGAAGTCAACTGCGAGAGCTGGGCCAGGAGCGAGCGCTAGCCCAGAGTTCTGTCCCATCCAGCCTAAGGGGCCAGCGCTCGCTGGGGGGTAGCGAGCGCTACCCCCCCAGCGCACGCTCCCCTTGGTCCCTGTTTTCTTTCCCAGGCGGCTTGGGGTGGGGGCGGCTCCCCCCCCCCCCCCCAGCGACCGCTACCCACACTCTCTGCCCGATTAAAACACTTCTTCCCCTCTTTCCTTCTCCCACTTTTTCCAACTCTTCTTCTTCCCCAACTCTCTCTCTCTCTCACGCAATTTCTCCCCTAAATTTCTGCCACAAACCCAATTCCTCCATTACTATCTCCCATCTCCTCCTCCAATCTCACATCCTTCATCACTTTCATACTTCCTTCCACCCAAACTACTTCCCAAACCCCTACACTCCTCCACATTCCCAATTTCTTTCACACACAAATTTCCAAATCCCTAAATTTCTCAATTTCCCCCATTTTCTCAAACCTTAGTTCTTTCCCTTCTCTACAATTCACCTTCTTCCTTCCAATTCCGACCATACCCCAGCGATTCCGCTACGCCACAGTTGCACCACCGACCACAACCCCCTTCCGGCGACTTTCCGGCGAATTTCCGGCCACCTCCAATTTCTACTTCACAATGGTGCGCTCCAAGAATCGTGCTGGCGAGCAAGCCACAAGCACTTCTCAACCGGAGGAGCCTACCACTGAGGAGCTTCAAGAAGCATACAATTTCCCCTTTCCACTCGAATCACACTTGGAGGGGCAATTCTACGAGAGGTGGACTCGGCATGAGGTAACTCCGCCTCATACACTTGACTGGAATTTACTTGCTAGTTTAGGATGCGTTAGAGAACTCGAGCAATATCTTGATGTACTAGGTCTTAGGAAATATGCTCACATGTCTTTTAAATGTTCTAAAGTACTTACGCATAAGTTCCTATCGACTTTGACTGTGCCTGCAGACCTTACTTTCTGTACATTTAGATTGCGGGGAGTACCCCGTCGTGTGTCTATTACTTTGTTGTGCAGGATCATGGGATTCCACGGTAAGAATGTGGGGGATCAAGCCCCACCTTCCCATTTCAATCCAAATGCCACATGGAATTCCCTCACAGGTTTCCACAACTGGCAAGCCGGTGGGATGCCGGCTGGTTTTATTCAGAACAATGTTCTGATGATCCTCCATAAGTTTCTGTCTTATGGGATCACTGGCAAGGAGCAAGCAAATAAGGTGAACCAGTCTGAAGTTTACCTGCTCCAGAGTGCCGTTCGAGGTTCACGGGTATGCGCTGGCTACTATATTCTTAACACCTTTAAGAATATGTTGGCCACCATCCGATACCATGCCACACTGCCCCTCGTGATCTGTGCCATTGCTCGGCACTTCGAGGTTTTTGATCCGGAGCAGCTTGATCCCGCCGACACCCTCTATGTGTCGAGGATTGATCACTCGGAGCTCCGCCAGGCTCGCATCTGCACCATGGACTACACGTGGGTGCCATCCATCTCCCGGTGCTGTGTGGTTAACCACACTAATGAGTTGGCCGCCATAGCCGCCAACTTACCTGATGTCGGAGATGCCGAGGGCGCAGCTGACCGAGCAGCTGAGGAAGCAGCTTATGAGGACGCTCCTATGTAGGATGCCTTTGCACCCAGCCCTTCCTCCTATTCGACGGGTGCCGGCTAGTATTCCTATGGTGCCGGCTCTACTTCTACCGGTGGTGTGGACCACCTCACGTCGCAGTTTCAGTCTCTGAGCACTGAACTCGGCACCCTTTGATCCGACTTCTCCTCCTTCAGGCAGGACTTCACCAGCTTCTCCCAGGACTTTGGGGCCCATGCTCACGAGGCTCAGTCTTTCTACCGGGAGTTTGGAGAATTCAGCTCCTCCATGCTTCAGAGTCAGGAGCGGATTGAGGAGAGGGTGACCGCTACCCACGATATGATGTCTGAGCAGGCTCGTCTTTGGAGATTGTCTCAGGAGCAGTCGGCTCTTCAGTATCAGCAGATACTAGAGAACAACCGACAGATGGCCGAGCTTAATGCCCAGTGGTCGAACTGGGCTTTGTACGATCACCCACCGCCGCCGCCGGATCAGCAGTGACTTCTCACTGCTGCTTAGTACATTTTTTCTTTTCGTTTTATATTTGCGTGTGTCCGGGTTGTTCTGCATTTAGTTTATTTTTCTTGTTTTGTTGCGTCTTTGCTTTGTTTGGTGTTTCTTTTGTAGGTCTAACCCCTTGCATCCACTCAAGCTCTCATCACCGCCGCATTGCCTTGTATCGGGTATTATCTGTTCCTCTCTCTTGTTTTTATATTGCAATGAGGACATTGCTATCTTCACTTCGAGGGGGAGGGGGGTGTATACTTTATATTGTAGCATGCGGCGTATTTTTATGTACTCTTGTTTGTCTACTTGTATGTTGGAGCTTAATAGAATTAGTGATCGATTTTGATTGAGAAATATGTTGATTATGCTTGACGACATGAATTGATATTTTGAGTTGATGATTGGATAATGACCATTACATTTTGATTATTGTTGTCGTGGGGCACTCGATTGTGTAATGGATTGATGTGATAACTTATAACATGTGCATTTGGTATAAGATTGCTTGATGGCTAGACTTAGATGTTAATGTTTTTAAATTGTGAGATTGAGTTGGGAGGCTTCTGCTCCTCTGAAAATCATGAGCATGGGAAACCACACGAGAACACTTTAGATAACCTCTAAATGTTCATATCTCGTGACTTTTAGCCATATAACCCACTCTTTCCGAAATTTGGCTCGAATGGCCTTTAAAATTGTTATTGAATCAATAGAAGTGCTTGAATAGGTGATAAAAACTCTACCCCTCTTCCTCTATGCAATCGAAGAAAATTTTGAGTTCGAGGAATGGGTATGGGAAACCACACTAGGATACTCGATTTAACCGAAAGTACAATAGCAGACGCTGTGATGCCAAAGGTTGGCCTGGCGAAGTCTCCGAGCTTTTTTGGTGCTTCTTCTTCGGCCATAATCACCAACCTTTCTTCAAATAGAGCGGCAAGGTTGACGACGTCCCTGTATCGCTCTTCCAGTAAGTCGTCTCTCCTATTGATGTTGTCAACGTAGGGCACCAACTCTTGTCTCAAGCTTCGGCAACCTTGTATACACAAACCAAAATAAGATCAAACGTACCTTGCGGGAGCAAAAGAGATAAATAAACAAATAAAAAAATAAAAATAAAAGGGCGACGCAAATAAATGCCTAAAGTCTTCCCCGACAACGGCGCCAAAATTTGTTTCAACTTATTTTATTAAATTACTCGCAAGAGGACGAGTTCGTTATAGATTAATAAGTTAACCCTAAGTCGTATTCTCAAGGAAGGCTAAACAGGGCTTTATCTACGTTGCAAAACAGAAAGCAATTAAAAAGAAGGGGTTTTGATATTTTAACTAATCTAATTAATCTATCTAAGCGAATGAATTTAAAGAATTTAAAATATGAATTATCTAGGCGAAAATTAATAAAGCGATTAAATCATAAATCTAAGAACGAAGAATTAAAGAAACTGAATTTAAACATGCCTTGAATTGATTAATTAACATGATTGAAAGGTTTGTATTAACGAATTGTGAATTAATCAAGAAAAGAGCGAGAAGAAAAGAGATCATAAAGCAATAAAGAAAGCAGTAAAAGAACTCACGAATTTAAAAGGGAAATAATGCATTAGAGAACTCTAGGTTTGAATCACGAACGAATCCACAACGAAATTGGAAAGACTAATAACGGAATAAAAAATCTAGACTAGTAGTGTTTTCTCTCGTGGTCTAAACCCTAGATAAAATAAAAGGAAGAGCGAAAAAAAAAGAAGCAATTGCGCGTGTGAAGGGTTTTAAATATGGTTAGAGATGCCCGCTGGTGTAGCGACCGCTAGGGGGTAGCGTTCGCTACCCTCACGTTCAGTTCTTCCAAGAGTTGAAGAGGGGTAGTGGGCGCTAGGGGCTAGCGCCCGCTAGGTCAACTCTCGGCCAAGAATGCAATTTCCACCCTTCTTCGTCTTTTCGTCTTGTTTTTCTTGTCGAGCCTCGTTAATCATTTTTTTCGATTCTCACCTATAATGTAGCATATAGAGGACCAAAGTATCAACTCGAACAACAAAAATAAGTATTATAAGACCAAAAGCACAATAGAAATGAGACCGAAAACGTATAAAACAGGCAAGACTGCAGGAATATGATTGCCTTTTTTGATCTAAACGGCGATGGAGTTCTCAATTTCGACGAGTTTAAGATTATGATGTCGTGATTCTATTGTTGTTCAAGGTTAAAGCTGAGATTGCATTGTCATATACGTGAAAATTGCAATGTTATTTTGTTTAATAATATTTTGTTGCATTACACATACATATAAATTGCATTGACATATACATGTAAATTGCATTGATATTTAGATTAGAATGAAATATTCCAGTACCAACCAATTTATAATTTTTTTTACAAACTACAATGCAACAATAAATATAACGTAATGCATCAGACGTTTGATTGTGAATCAAAATGACGTAAATCGGTATTTCATGCGGTGAAGTGGTTTCGATTGCTTTCCCAATTAAAATTCATGTAATTCGAAATTAGGGGGATTTTTTCAAATATTTTTGGAAGATTATGTCATCCATAAAATTTTCCAACTATCAAAAATTAAATGGTAATACAATATATATATATATATATATGTATGTATAATGCAAATTGCGTAACTATACAGTACAACACTACATATATATCTAATGCAAATTATATGACTGTACGGTGCAACAATAAACAAACGACGGTTTTGTCTTTCTTCATTGCACTTGCGTTTTAAGGGATCCATTTAATTTAAATAATTGGTGTCAACCTATATGTAATTATAGAATTTTTCATATTAAATTGATATCTCATTTTCAAGACTCATGTTACCCGTCATCTACACATACCCCCACCCGACGGTTATCCGTGGACTTACTGCCCAATATCTGTGGGTGTTCATCACTTACGAAATATATAATTTTAATATTTAAGAGATACTATATATACTTATAGACAATAATTTACATATGATTTATACAAAGACTAAATTTATAATATATTAATAATTTATATTTTAAAATAAATGTAAATTTTAAAATAATTTTTTATAGATATTTGTGTTTTTTTTTTAATATAAAAATAAATATATTGTATAAATTCAAAATTTTTGCATTATTAATTTTTTTTATTATAATTTTTATGTTGTTTTCTCATATAATTTTATGTTTGTTCATGTCGATAATGTGTAGTATTGTTATCGTATCGTGTCAACATAAAATTACTGTATTCGTGTCAGATTCGTACATATTCAGATTTGAACTTAACAACCCTAATTGTTATCAAATTCACCTAATAACGATCCCACACTCATGATTTGACAGCTTAAGGAAGTATGGAAAATCATTTGTTTATCTTTAAATTATAAACAGAGAAAATTTAAAGGATTATGATAATAGCTTAATAATTTGTATCATTAATTGTGGAATTTGAAGGCTTGAAATCAGAATCCTAACATTTTCTTCGGGTATTAGCAGGCACGACAATACTGGATCTTCACAATATTCCTTTTATGTCAATACAGAAGCCAAATCGACATTCATATTCCACGCATGGAAAATAATTGTAGAATTTATTATGAGTGTTTTGATAAGAAATTTTTTCAATGCTTTTGCCTAGGTTATAAATTGTAAAAATATGTTAAGATCTAAATTTATTAGACTACTCCCTGACTTTCTCTCTACTTAAAATTTTAATTAAATTATTATTTTCATAACACAATATAAGAAGCAAAAAAGTCATGATTCCGAGAATGTTTAACCAATCTAGATCATGAAATTTCATAAGTTTACTATTTATTTTATTTATTTCACTAATTTATTATATTTGCATAACCTTCTACCAAAATCAATAATTTGGGTAGTCTTAAAAAGATGTAGGTTATGTTGACGGCTAACTTTTGCAGAGAGATGAGTTTCACGTGAATGAATAGTATAGGCGAACTAAATGAATATTATTATATTCCCGGCTATCAGCTAGGCGCATATTAACATAAAAATCATCCTCTCTCAACACTGTATCAGATCTCAAAAGACTATGTATATATCATAATCAATGCAAACTCTAATAATCAAACTAGAATTCACCAAAAAAAAACACGAATTAATAAAATGACAATAAATATAATAATGCATGAACGGTGTACATAGAGTCATAGAGATAGAGACGAGAGAGTAGACTAAAATTCAACTCCTCTATCTGTAAATTCTGGGAAGTAGCTGGCAGAATATGCGATTTCTTAACATTTCACAAAAAAATATAAAATTAATTTTTCGAGAAAATGAAGAAAAGTTACTTAATCAATCGTCCAATTAGCTAAGAAAAACGCAAAATCTGCACTTACAACGTATGATATAGCAATACAAGGGCAAGGACAAAGTGAAGCAAAGAAAAACGCAGAGAGATGAAAAGGGGAGAAATGCCGAAACCTATAGGAATGGGTGGAGTTGGAAATCAGATTAATTAAAACAAACATGTAATTGCTTTGCAACATCTATCGATTTCCAATCCACCCGATCCAACAGATTTCAGCTCGAAATCAACCCCCCTTTCAACTCTCAGCCATTTCCGCACTGGGTCTGAGTAGATGGATTTCCGAGGAAGATGAGAGCACAATATATTACTATATATAAAGAGAGAGAGAGAGAAGGGTGGGTATGATAGTAGGGTACAATGGTTTGGATAAGGATGAGGCGTGGATTTATTGGTTACTTTTTCAAACAATTAATTTATTTTTTCTTTCTTATTTAAATACTGCACTTAGTAACAAGAAATTGCAACGAATATAAGTTATATATATAGGAAGAGAGAGCCTTTTGGTTATATCAACTAACTATATATCAAGTGCTGCTGTTAATGTTATTACCTAATAACAATTAATATCTGGGGTGGTCCCTTTTCTTTCGGATAATACAATACTACTACTCTTTTATTTAAATTCTGGTTCTGCTTGCTACTGAATTCTTTTGTAGGAATAATAGCATTAGGAACCAAAGAGAAATGAGTATTTTAAGTTGTAAATATCAAATAAAATCAACTTATTTTTATATTTTAAATTAAATCTATATTCAATAATCCAGCTTGAATATTATATTAAAATAATTATATTTTCTGACTATCTTCTTTTTTATTTCCAACCAATTATTGATTCCTTTTAGTAACGACAGCAATTAATGGAATAATAATGGAAAAAAGAGAAGAATAAAAGAAATTGATTGGCGTAGAAGGAAAAACCCGACAACGTAGAGACAATAATGGGCGGTATTGACTTGTGCGCCCCTTGTTTTGCTAGAATGTTCCAAAGGATATCCTAATACCTATAACCAACCAATCACATCCTCCCTTTCTTTATTTATTTCTTTGCCTTTTATTAATTCCACCTGCCATTTATCAAACTATATGTCTTAATCACCGTTTTTCTTGGTATTACTCAAATCATTCATTCATACCGAATTAGCATCCCACACTATTTAACATGTTTACCACTATCATATTAATGTACGAATTTTTATATTTTTATATTTTATTAAATAATATTAAATTATACCGTATAAAGTATATCACGTCGTTCCCTAAACTTTTATTTTTAAATTTATTTGACAGCCACTAAAATGTGATTTTCTTTTTGTAATATGACATTTTCTTTTTATAAATGAGGGAGCGAGGTCAAGTTAGAAATCTTCTAGACGAATTATAATTTAAAAACTTCCTTTCGTCATTATTTTGTATATGAAGTCCTGATCATGTTGTCAGATTTTTACACCATGTTATGATTATAAGAGTTATCTATCTTCTAGATCAAGTTATGAACGAAGCTTTGATGCTTGCTTTAATTGAAAGTTTGTATATATACTGAAAAGTGAAAGTTTTATGATTAGTTGTATGCAATGTTATTTGAATTTACATCCAATTTTTTATTTGGTAAAATATGTTGTTATTATTATATGTTGCGCATCTTATTATCTCTGGAAAATGATGTATAAACGAAACGTCACATCAAATACAATTTATTTAGGGAGAGATATAGGTTTTGACTTTAGAATAAAGTCGGCAAGTAGCTTTTGGCTACTTGCTTATGTTTTCATTTATTTATGTTATATTCTATCGTACACAAATTTGTTATCAAGATTGGCCACATATTTGTAATTTTATTTTTTCTGTGAATGGAAATATATATTGTACACAATTTTATTAAATATAATATATTAAATGTGATTCAAATTTCATTCAATACAGAATATATATTAAGTAAAACTATTTTTTTTAAATAGTGTCGAATGAAAGTGAGTAAAAAGATAACAAATGGAGTGAGTAATATAATGATTAGCACGATATCTTTATTACTTAGTGAAGTTGTATGTTAATGGGTTTTCATTGTATGTACAAGAATAATGCAGTTGTTTTGATTTACCATGGGTGAAGGTGTTTATAGAAATCCAATATACTCCACACACACATATATATAAGGATAGGTTATTAAGAACTATTCTTTACATGAACTAATATCATCCATTAATATTATTAGAATTAATGATTGTGATTTAATCTTCTATTTAGCTAGCTTCAACGTTAGTTTATACTTTAGAAACTTTGAAGGGCAATTTTGGTAGCTTGCTCCCACCAATTCCATATAATTATGGAATTAATTGGATTCATTTATTTTTATATCTTATATTTATCCTTTACAATTTATCCTATTTTTTTTTAATACCAGAATTACTCTATCTATTACCTTAGGTTAAATAAAAATCACGACATTCATTTAAAAATGAAAAAAAACATTGTTATATTAATAATTAAGCATGATTATACTAATAAAAGGCATAACCTTACATCATGCAATAATATTGAAAATAAGTGGAAAGACATAATGAGATAAATAAATATACATGTAATATTGATTAAAAAACCCATATACTCTACAATAATATTGAAAGTAATATAAAAAAATAATTTGATAAACAAAAAAGCATGAATATATTAATAAAAAAACACATTTATACATCTGAAAACAATAATATTATAAAATAAGATATAAAAAGCATCAATTGATAACTTAAAAGCATGACAATATAATTGTTAAAGCATAATTTTTAGTAAAATTAAACCAAAAATTTGCATTATTTCATCCATATCATTCCTTGATTAATAAATAAAAAAATTAAAAACATGAATTAAATTTACATTATAAAATAACTAAAATAGTTAGAGCTATACAATAAGGGCAATAAATGCAATAAATAAACAAAGCTAGTCGTGAGTTATTCGAGATTATGTTTGAAAAAAGTTCGTTCAAAGTTTGATTAGATAGTAAACAAGCGTCGCGTTTGAGCGATATTTCGAGTTCGATACTTTTATCGAGCCGAACTCAAACCAGAACATACTTATTTTTTTATTTGCAAGCATGTTAGAGTTTGTTTCTTACGAGCCTTCTATCGATGCTTCAATCGAGAATTTAATCGTGCTTTTAATCAAACATATAGTTAAGTCTCAAACTAAACTAACTAATTTTATATAACAAAATATTCATACGAGCTCGGACTTGAGTCCAAGGCAGGTCTAAACTCAAGTTCCATTAGTATTTGTATATAAATATAATGTATAAATTATTATTAAATTATTTACTGAAATATACATTTCAAACTAATATATGATTAAATATATATTTTTTATATTCATAGAAATATTATTTAAATATTGAATAGTATATACTCTAACATATGATATACATTAAAATAAGAATATAACACAAATATCATATGCATACATAAAAATAAGAATATATTAGTTTGGGAGATATACCATAGCTACCCTATTAGGTAACATATATCCACAAACTACCCTAAGTGTAAAAGTTACACCAAAAATACCCAAAATGACTATAATACCCCCACTACCTAACACTATAAATTACCCAATGCCCATGTGTCAGCCAAAATCACTACAACAAAAATCGCTTTAGGAGGCACCGGGATTTGTTGGGACAAATAATCTATCACTACATCTAATTTTTGCCTACATTTAATTTCAATGTCGTCTATTCCAGTGTAGCAATAGGATTTCCCAACTATTACAACACATTAAATTGCCGTATTTGATCCATTTAAATTGGATAATATTTAGTTAAGAAGGCATCTATTACTGCCTTGAATAGTTAACGAGATTCTAATCTATTCAATTATATAATTATTTTAAGATATTAATAAAATAACTTTCACATTATTAAAAAATATAATGGTCATCAAAATAGATTGTAAATAAACAAAAATATTCTATTAATTTCGAAAAATATATTACAATAGTCAATTTCATAATACTAAATATATAAGAAAAGAAACTAAAACTAATACATCTCATGAACTAGCCTCATAAGTAAACACTAAACTCAACCTGAATTACAAGTAAAAACAAAAGTACAAGTTCCAAATCTACATCTAAGAGAAATAAGTAGCGGTGTACATCCAAGCCTTCAAGTATTAGCTTGAAAGACTTCTCTTTATCTTACTCAAGGAACATCCATATACACAACCTGCACAATAAGATGAACAATGTTGTTAAATATCAAGGCAGTGGCAACATCTCCAATGCGGGAATTGGATGCTTTCGTGATATTCACAAGGCATCACTTAGATGTAAAATATATGACAAAATTTCTTCACGACACTATGACAAAACAATGAAGACAATGAGCTAAAGATAACACAATTCTATCTACAAGAATGTAATTCAATCAATATTAAGGTAAATGAATCAGTCCAAATAAAAATTAGCAGCACTAGAGGGAAAACAAAAGCTTTAAAATAAGAAGTTTTTTATGTGCATATAAGGAACTACTAACAAGAGAAAAATGATCCACGAGATAAGCATTTAATACCTGGTTATGGGTTCTTATTGTGCAAACTTTCAACGTGTTACTGCACTATATCTTGAAAATCTACCAAATTTCATATTCCAAATTACAAAGCCGCATCAAGGAGAATTCGAACTTGAAACCTATTGCCTTAGTCAATAATCTCCTACCACTAGACTAACACAAACATACTGATTATTATCTTACATCCAGTCTTCTACTTGTAATATAAAGACTTAATCCAAACAACTAGCTAGCATTGCATATAATGAAAGATAAAACAAATTTAAACATAGAATCAATCAATTAAAAGTATCTCTCCATGTTGAGAGTTATCATGTAATGAGTAAAGCTTCCACCAAAAAAATATGAATTTACAATAAATGAAAGAACTTACTTGAATAAATTGCCTAAAATTAGGGTCGCCATCATAAAACTTCTTAGGAGGCCATTTTTTGTACACTTAAAATCATGCTATATGAGAAATGACCAAGAAAAATAATTAGATTAGTATGTACTCCAGTAAATACAAAAATGAGTTATCATGTAACGAGGCTGAGCTAGTAAAGCTTTCCACCAACAAAATATTAATTTACAATAAATGAAAGAACTTACTTGAATAAATTGCACATAATTATTGTCACCTTCGTAAATCTTCTAAGGAGGCCAATTTTTGTAATCACTTAGAATCACAATCTATGAGAAATGATCAACAAAAAGAATTAGATTATTAAATTCTAAATATAAAAATTCACTTCACAGAAAAAAGAACTAATTCAGAATACTCAAATTCATTTAAATATTAATTTTTTCCTCTTGTAATCTGAGACACCCAAAGCTTCAAGTCTAATTCAATCCAACAAGGTAATCAAAAGCTGATATGCAACAAACCTATTTGAATTCAGTATTTAATCGAAGAGATATCTGAAATGCAAACTATATTTCATTCATACAATGTTCAGAACGAATAACTGCACTACAAGATTAGGTGTAACCGATACTTGATGGGGATTCTGGTGGGACGAGGTCGCCTGTATTAAATTACATTAGAACAAAAAGAAAAGAGGCTTTGGAGTCGGTTAATTTTTCTACCTCCTCTTTGCAGGTTGGGGTCAATAGTAGTGGGTGAAAATGGGGATTACCTTTCTCTTTTGTTTTAGTTTTGGGGAAAAACTTGGGTGGGAATTTTGCCGCCGATATACAGTCGTAGAAACATACTTTTTCATTTTTATTAATTATTTTGCTTAAATTAATTGAAAAGATAAAGGAAATTCTTATCATATTTAGGAGATTTGATCTTGGTTTTGTATATTTTGGACTGTGACACCAAAAAATGACGTAATTGATCCAATATTACAACGTCCACCTTCTCTATGCCTTAATAGCATTAGTTAATTTTGTGTTTAGTTATATTAAATATTTGGATGTCGTCATACAAATATATGCCTACATACATGCTCTGGTGTCGTCAGAGTTGTGTAGTAATATCTATATTTTGTTGTAGTGAATTAGCTAATGTCGGCCAATTCACCCTCATAATCCGTGCCATGACTCCAACTCATCGCCAATGCATGCGTGGGGTCCTCGCGTCAGCCCTGTGCAGCCAGCTTTATGTTCTCTCAGTGCTTGTGTCGCCCAGAAATATGTTTTCCCCCGCTTCATGCGCTGCTGCATGCATTCCAGGTCAAACATGCACTAATTTTTATAAGGAAAGAGAGAAAACATGCACGTATAAAGAGAGAGTGATAGAGTTTTCATTTTTGAATATATTATAGCCGGGTTTTGCAAATACAGAGAGAGGGAGAAGTTTTCGCCGGGTTGCAAAGATTTTCGCCGGGTTGGGGTTATTTTCGCCGGGTTTTGCTCATTTTTTTTCAATTCTCCAGGTAATTAAAATTTATTTCATCAATTCTAGTAGTTTGAGTATTTTTAAATCCATGCTAACCTAATTTTTTTCAATTCATTGTATCTCCAGATTTTGTTCGTGGAGTTATTAAGTTCGAGAGAGAACTTTTTTGAAATAATTGTTCAAATTCAACGAGGTTTGCAAAATTCTTAATTATAATTGTAAAAAACATTAATTTAAATTTTATTTATTTTGAAACTTGAGTTTGATTTAAATATTTAGGCCGGAGAAGCGGGAGAGCAACGAGTTTTTTCGTGGAAAACAATAGCACAAGAGGTATTTTCTTAAAACTGTTAATTATGATTTATATTTGATAATAGAGATATTTATTGTGATTTATAAGTGATTATGATTAAAACACAATTAACGATTTTATATAAAATTGTATGATTATGTTTCACATGATTTTAAAGCATATTTGATTATGTATGTTATTTGTTTATTTCATTAAAATTTACATATTTAATTTAATTTGTGTACGAAAAATACATGTTTAGTGTTGATTATCATGTTATTTGTTTATATGTGATTATCTTGTTATTATATGTTTAGTCGTCATTTGATTACTGAAGTTGTTAAATAAATATAATATAGTTATTTTGTAAAAATAAAATAAAAAATTTGGAAGAATATAAAAACCCGGACGGTTTGGGTGGCAGATTAAAACCGTCCGGGTTTATGAATCCAACGTCCGGGTTTTACCTTTTCGCGACCGGATTTTTGGAATTCTTTTCTAGTAATTTCATTTCATTTATTAAATAACACATGAGAAATAATTATAATTTTCAACCTCTTCCCTATTACTATATCATAATATGTTAGAATATTGTCATGTTGTTAAATATAGGAGGGTTATTTTATAAAAATAAATAAATAAAGTATCCAAGCATAAATTGAAAAACATAAATAAAGTATTTAAGCATAAATTAAAAGCTTGAACAAATAAGATGTGTGCAAAAATAAAAAAAATATAATTGGGCATAGTTATAATAACTTATATGGTGAATAACATAATAAAATATATAAATTATATCAATTATATGATAATTATGTGAAAAAGTGTATAAAGAAGGTGAAAAATCAAAAACCCGGACGGTTCGTGTGGGCGACACAAACCGACCGGGTTTTAATACATTACGTCCGGGTTTTATAAAATCCCGTCCGGGTTTTTAAATAAAAAATAAAAACGTTTAATATATAATATTTATATTTATAATTATAGGTGCTAAGCATAAATTAAAATATTTGAGCTTTTTGCATTATTTCTGAATAAATTAAAATACTCATTTTGAGCTTTCTAAGAACGATTTTCAAATTTTGATGCTTACAATATGATTTTTCTATAACAAAACTTAATATTATCCAAATAAAAAATAAAAAATCCAAGCATACTCTTATGGATATGAGTATTAGATGAAGTTTGAATGATATTATTTTAAATTAAAATGAATGTAATTAGTAGAGTTTGGGTCTAAGTATACTAAAGATGAAGATATTATTAAAGAAAAAAAAAATCCGAACACTTTAATGGAGATTTTATTTTAAATTTAGTTCTGGTGAATTTGATGAGGAAATTTACTATATATGAAAAAAATTTCAAATGTAAATAAAATGTAAATCATTTTCAAAAATAGGAAATAGTATATCATTAAACAAGCTTGTTGCATCATTTCTCAACAACTAAGATTATTTATTTATTTTTTTAATATTCTGAGGTTTGTAAGAATGACTGCCAAATTTTGATTATTATAGCCGTGATTATTGGGATGATAATAGAGTTGAAGACATAAAAAATTAGAATGAATCCCATAGGTATATCGTGTCTGGATTAAATTGAAGACAAATTTATTCTCACGTGTAATTAATTACTTTAGAGAATCAAAATATCACTCTTATTTGATCAGATAAATGTGAACTGCCGTAATTAATTGATTCAGACAATATCAAACCAATTTCGTAAGTGTAGATTTGATTAAGTGATGATTAATTGAGTAGTTGTTTATTAAATTTAGTTTATTCCATCATTAACTGAGTAGTTGTTTATTTCATCATTAATTGATTTAATTTTATGAATAATTAATAATAGATTGCGTATTTGAGACCTGAGCTTGTGGACTCGTCTATAGTAGCAAGCACGTACTATAAGGAATCGATATTAGAAACAATTTCCAAGACATTAAGGCATGTAGGAGGTGAGGCTCTATTGCAGCGGTTCATAGATGGATGTTTCGATCATTTTGTTGACTGGAGACCGGGACAGAAGTGTTCCGGCGCGCTTTCGTATTTGGTGGCGCGAATGGTGGAGTCTGACGAGGATGATGACGAAGGTTTATTCTTCGTTGTGAACGGAGGTCGATACCGTTTCGGTGTAGAGGAATACTGCTTGATTAGCGGTCTTCGCTTTGGCCATTCAGATTTCGACACACGCCCTACATATGACTTAGGGCAGGTCGAGCTTTATAATGTGTTTTGCGGCAGATCCTCCGCGACAGGAGGAGCTGTACTAAAGACTTTCATGAACCTCTCGGTTGAAGATCCTGACGGTAATTTATACCTGAAGGCGGCCCACGTGCTCTTTGCTGCCTTATTTTTGCGTTGGGGCTGATGCGACAGTCAGGATCGACTCGTGGATGTGGTTGCTAGCAGACGATCTAGCCGCGTTCAGCCAATTCCCGTGGGGGGCTATATCCTTTCTTTGGATGCGGCATTATCTGAACAACATAAACTGGAATAATGTGAAGTACAATCTGTACGGGCCGTCATGGGCACTGTACGTCTGGATGCTCGAGGTATTTCCTTGAATGAGCCAGACATTTGGGAGATTGCGTGATGTGGAGATTCAGCCCAGATGTTGTCGTTGGAGGTTCATTTTCAGGATTCCAATTGACGTCATATACCGTATGTTTCATATGGAAGAGGTAAATTTTAATATTTATGAATATGAATTAATTTAAAATCAAATAAACGAATTAAAATTAACCCTTGAGTTTATAAAACACTTGAGTACAAATAACTCTCAACCTAACTCTCAACCTCACATAGACCGCCGGGGAAATCTTCTACACACATAGGGAATGTGTATAGGCTGAATAGCACTTCTTCTTGAATATGAAAAGCTCGAACACAATATGTCGAAGAAGTCTCTCTCGTGTGTGTTGTCTGCTGAGGCGTCCAACCAACTTGTTATATAGGACCGAGAGTAAGCCCTAGTATACTTGCCTTGTGTGGATATGGAAACATGAATCTTCCTTGCATGGTATCTAGAATAAATCATTCCTTGGATACTTTCCTTGTATGCGGATCCTTTCCTTGCTCATGGATCCTTTCCTTGTAATAGAACACGGAAATCTTTCTTGTAGCAGCGCACATGCCATGCCTAAAATACACCATAGTAAATATGAAAATTTCCTTCCATGCAAAGATTCGCCAGGTTGACGCGTCTGAGACAGTCCGTAAGACAGAAAACACGCCTGGTCGGGGAAGCTGTCTCAACTGGTTGTCTAACATAAATTAATCAACACTCCATGCACTCACATTATTCATACATTTTATTTTAGTATTATAAGAGTATTAAATAAGAGCAAAATGAGAAATATGTTATATTTCACTTTAGATTTTTGAAATATATAACATATATTATAAAACAAATAGAACACTTATTTAAAATTGGAGAGAGTATTATATTTACATATGTAATCTTATCAAATTATTTTATTTACACTTTTATAAATACATTCATACACTTTATTTTCAAATTATAAAATATTAAATAAAGATAAAATGAGAAGAATATTATAATTTTAGTTTAGAATTTTGAAATAAACACACGTTAAAAAAATCAAATCAAATCAAAATAAGATATATATATATATATATATAATAAATGAGGATGCACATATTAAATTGTTGATGAATTGAATATGCAAACAAGAAAATAATACTCTCTTTGTCCATGATAAGTGTATCATGAAGGGAGTGAACAAGAAAATTACGATGTGCTATTTTGGTGGAGAAGTGAGTCACTAAATAATAAGATGCGATATGATTTATAGTTTACGGAAATACGTAAGACTATGTACTGAAAAAAAAATAATACATTCTTTGTGAGGGGATGTAACATACAAGAAATTAACATTGGGTTATTTGAACAACAATGCAAAGCAAAGGACAAATAAAGTTGAAAGACATTGGAATTGGACGGCTGACGTTGAAATCGTCGTCAAACCAATTAAACGTTTCTTCCTCTCCGCTCTCAGTCTCTTGTCCTTTTCCCCAGTTCATTCAATCAAACCTCTCTTTCTTCACTCAATCCTAAGTTTTAACAACAAATATATTATGTCAACATTTGCAACATTTGTTGTTTCAACGAATTAATGTCAAACAACAAACTACCATATATCACAGTTAATGGCGATATTTTTAACCTACTAAAAGACAAGTAAAAGTTCTTCCAACTTCAAATTTGGATGGAATAATGCTGTTTGAATGAAGGTTACTGAATAATGGATTTTCAATCTACTTATAGAATGTCATCCAATATAAGATCAATTCGGTAAATAAAATCAATCCATGTTCTTTTATCTCATAGAAAATTAGAAGCTGAGTCGAAATTATAGAGCTACCTCAAACTCATTACCTTTTTCATTCTTTGGATTATTTTATTTTTTGACCTTTTTAACTTCACCCAAACATTAATTTACACGAATAAAAAAGTTATTATCATACTCTGACATAAAATAATTGGATCGCACCATTCAATTTAAGGGGAAATTGTTTAGATTAAAGTATGTTTTTATTTTTGTGACCATAAAAGAAAAGGCATGACAAAGTATACGTTTACATAAGGGGCATAAAATAATTTATTTCCCAATAAATAAAAAATACAACGTTAATTATACTAAAATATACAAATTTTATTTGAGCTTCCATATAAAACATAAAATTTTCCTTTTACATAAGTCATACAAAATTTATCTTTTTTTAATCTTTACACAAAATTGAATCTTATATTGACAAATCTTGGTGACGAATAATAATTGTATCTTGAAAATTATCTTTACATTTTTATCATAATTTTCAATTCATCTTTCAATATAAAATTTCCCATAAAACTGACTTGAAAACAAAAAAATAAATAGTTTTGTGTGAAAATAAAAAAAATCTAAAATTTAGTCTTTTTGTGAATTAATTTTTTTTTACTCAATTTGACTATCTTAATAAAATTATTTAACTTAAAGTATATTTTATATTAAATGAAATTTAGATCTGAATTCATTCTATTTAATTAATTAAATTGTATGTATAAATTAATTAATATTTTATTAAAAAAAAAGGATAAAAAGTTAGTGGGTAATTTATTTAAAATTTAATTTTTTAAATGGAAGTTGAAATGGAATGGTGTTATTAGTTGCGAAAATGAATAAGGTAGTTTGAATTAAATATAAGTAGCATTGAAAAACAAAGCACCACCCTTCCTTTAAAGCCTTACAAATTCCCACTCTCAAATTTCCCAATCAAAATCAGCATTGGAAATCACTCTCTCAATCTCAACAATGGCAGCCTCAACGCCGCTGCTCAAGGATGACCTCGACATCGTCATTCCCACCATCAGAAACCTCGATTTCCTCGAGATGTGGCGCCCCTTCTTCCAGCCCTACCATTTGATCATAGTCCAGGACGGCGATCCCTCCAAGAAGATCACCGTTCCCCAAGGCTTCGATTACGACCTCTATAACCGGAATGATATTAACAAGATTCTGGGGCCCAAGGCCAGCTGCATTTCCTTCAAGGATTCTGCTTGCCGCTGCTTTGGCTATATGGTTTCTAAGAAGAAGTACATTTTCACCATTGACGACGATTGCTTCGTGAGATTCTCCACCCTTTTCTCTCTTTCTGTCTGTGTTTGCCGGTACCGTTTCTCCGTTTGGAATTCTGTGGTGGTGTTTGTTAATCTCTGATTTGTGGAATCTGTCATTAGGCATTTTTGTAGGCTCTGTATGAATGTATGAATGAATAGATATGTAGTAGTATTTGTTTTATTGAGTTTCCAACATTGGATTTGTGTAGTAATAATTTCTTTCTTCTGTCTTGCACTGATCTGACATACTTTTGAAGATTATACTATTACTATTCTCTTTATTTTTTTGGATTCTGTTCTGCAGTTTTAGTGGTTTATTTGAACTGTAGTTGTATTGAATAAATATTTGTGGAAGGATTCTCAACTCCATTAATTTGTGTTTCTTGCTTGGTATAGTATTTATTTCTAATTGAAGATCTGAAAATCTTAATGCTACTATCCCTCTAAAACTGCTAAAGAATTTTCTTTCATAACTTAATTGTTTAGGTGATAACAAATTTGTTGAAACATATGCAAACGTACTTGCTATTCTTCTTTAATGGTTTATTCTATAATACACTTCAATCACTAGGTTGGTTATGTATGTATGTATGTTCTTCTAAGTTCTAACTGTGTGTCGATTATTTTTCTTGCTAGAATATGGATTTTAATTCTCGATAAAAGAATTGAAAACCGAAATCCTACAAGATTTTGTTGCTTTATTTAATCAAGTTTGAGATCTCTTGTGTTGCATATCGTGCAACTCTTGAACTGATGTGGTTGTGGTTAGGGTGCATATTATGGAGGGGATTCTAATCCTTGACTATCATTTTGTTGATCGATTTGTGTTTTTTTTATGTAAATAACCTCTAATTTGAGCACCTTGTTGAAATATAACCGTGGTTAATCAGTCCTGCATATAGTAATCGGAAGCATCACTTAAACAAAGGTGTTTATATATGTTTTCAATAGTTTCAAGTTTTAGGAGCATCGTTGTTTTGAATAAAACTATTTTCTTTATCTACTCATTTGTTCATGTGCAGGTTGCCAAAAATCCATCTGGCGAGGACATTAATGCGCTCGAGCAGCACATCAAGAACCTGTTGTCTCCATCATCTCCATTTTTCTTCAATACCCTTTATGATCCCTACCGTGAAGGTGCAGACTTTGTACGAGGATACCCCTTCAGTCTTCGTGAGGGTGTGTCAACTGCTGTTTCTCACGGTCTTTGGCTCAACATCCCTGACTATGATGCACCCACTCAACTTGTTAAGCCACGCGAGAGGAACACTAGGTATAGTATCCCACCCCATCAAGCTTCTCATGCTGCTGTATTTGTTAACATATTTATACGTGTCATTTTCAGGTACGTTGATGCAGTCATGACAATTCCGAAAGGAACCCTGTTCCCTATGTGTGGGATGAACCTTGCTTTTGATCGCGAACTAATCGGCCCGGCAATGTACTTTGGACTAATGGGCGATGGCCAGCCCATAGGGCGTTATGATGACATGTGGGCTGGTTGGTGCATCAAGGTAAACTCTACACACTACTTTTCCAACATATTAGTCCCCAAAAACTTGTGCGAGAGTGTCTTACATATCAAGATTAGTAAGATAGTATCTACATTAAGATGAGTTGAGCTACTTAAATATCGAATTTCTTAAAGCTTGTCAACTAAATGACCAAAGCTTGTCCACTGCAGGTGATATGTGACCACCTTGGATTGGGAGTGAAGACGGGTTTACCATACATCTGGCACAGCAAGGCGAGCAACCCGTTTGTGAATCTAAAGAAGGAATACAAGGGAATCTACTGGCAGGAAGAGCTGATTCCGTTTTTCCAATCCGTAGTCCTCCCGAAGGATTGCACCACTGTGCAGAAATGCTATATCGAGATCTCGAAGCAAGTGAAGGCGAAGCTGGGAAAGGTGGATGATTACTTCCTCAAGCTGGCCGATGCAATGGTGACATGGATCGAAGCATGGGACGAGCTCAACCCCTCGGGACGGATCGAACGCATTGCCAACGGTACTGCCTAGCAGAATGTCATTGATTCATTGGTAATAAATTCTTTCGGTAGATAATAATAGTCTAGTACCGGAATAGTCTGTTCTCTTAATTTGTTTTCTGCAAGAGATTATTAGCTAATAAACTGATTTATATTTAGTTTTGTTGAGCTGCCTTGCTTTGTGGATGCCTACCGTTAAACACACCTTTTATCAAGTCTCATTTACTTTTTTTAGTCTTTTTCTTGAAACTTCATAAATTCAACCTACTTGCTTGAGTTCCAGTTCTTCATCATACTTCCTCCTTTACTTAAAAGATGTACCATTCGACCATTACACATAATCTAATCTAAGGAGTTTTTATTTCTTTCTCTATTACTTCTCTATAGATAGATCCACAAATAAGGAATTTCTTTTTTTTTATGGGCTCGACTGTGCCAACAATCGAACTAAAAAAAAAAAGCAAGACCTCTTTGTGTTGATTTTGTTCGAAAGACCCTTGTTATTCTCACGACCCGGCCTGGTCAATACCTAGTTGGGCTCTTTTTTTTCCCAATAAATTATAGACTCGGCACATATTTTAATAAGATGTTGTTGACTTAAAAGATAGTGGATATTGAGATCCACAAAAATGTATTATTAAGTGTTTTAATTGTAGAAAGTGGATATTGAAACTCACAAAAAAATATTATTAAGTGTTTTAATTGCAGAAGGTGTATGTTTTTAATTAATTAAAGGTGAGACCATGTCCAAAAATAGAAGGTGCGTGTTTTTAAGAAACGAACGAAAATGACAAAAGATGCATTTTTTTTAAGAAACGGGGAGAGTAGATTAATTAATAAAAGCAAATAAACAAAACACACTGTAATCACAATGAATATAAAAGAGAAATAAATAATTATAATATGAATAGAAAGAAGAATGGAAATATGAAATAGTAAGAAAGAACTATACAAACATACATTCAGTGTTCCATTTTTATGTCCCATACTACCTGTCCTACAGTTAAATTAAATTTTATTTTTAAAATTTAAATATTTTAGTTTAATTTCATCGTTATAAACTAAAACATTTATATATATAAGTTTAATTTATAAAACCTGCTGACTTAACCTGCCGGATGGGCTGGTGGTGCTTTGGACCAGAAAAGCCCAATAACCCGGTATCATCTTCAAAAACGGGCCCACTTGGAATTTTCTTCACGTCCTTTTGTTATTGAACAATTATATTAAGATTAATCTATTTATTCTTCAAATAAATTTAATTGGTCCAGATATTAATCTACAACATCTTCATACTTAAATATGGACTCATAGATTGAAGTTAATGTTGTGTTGGGTTTGAGAAATTATTGTCGTTGAATTGCTCATGTTGTCGTTGCACCTAGTTACTCTATTACTCCTTTCTAATACAACTATTTCATCCCTTACATATATTTCTTCAAACAATGTTAATGGTAATAAAAGATGAAAGATATTGTTTCTTCTTAAAATAATTAAATCGACTTTTTTTCTCTTTAATAACAAAAGAAGATATTGAATATAAAGTAACTTTTTAAAATATTATTTATAATTTAGGAAAAGCGGATATTGAATTAGAATGCCTCAAGGAGAAAAAATTTGCATTAGAGGGAGATGCAATCCATTTCCTCTTCTTATTACCTTTCACCTAGAGTTGTTAAAAAAATCATAATTGTTGATAACAAATTGTAACTGAATCAAAATCAATGGTTTCAAAAAATCCTAATTCTATAGAAGACTATTCGATTTTGATAACAAAGGTTTAGGAATGTGAACTGTTGATTACTCAATATTTTCACATCAATGTCCTACTCCACTCCTACCTAAATTATTATAATGCCCAATTAAACCTATTACAAACAATTTGATGAAATCAAATCAACTTGGATAAGTAGTGGTATTGTTATGATATTAAACAAGACGAATAGGTGTAATTTACCTAAATTACCCTTGAATGAACTAGGGATTTTGCAAATTATATATCCTTACCTTACCCATGCCATCTACCACACATTTAACTAATATATATATATATAAAAGAGAAGAGAACAGAGGAGGGCCTATCCCATCCTATCTAAGTCCTAACCTTTCATAATTTGGTGACCGACACATATGTCGCATGGGTTTAGAGGACCCCTCAAATTAGGGTACAAAACGATTAATCCCTTCATTAATTTTGCTGCCAACGTCACAGTACTCAGTACTACTAGAGAGTAGAGAGAGACAACTACTTATTAGAGTATGTATGTATATATGATTATCAGAATTAAATACAAATTAATATAATTCCAAAATATTAATGGTGTTATTGCATGTATTGATGAAGCCACTCATGTATGGACAGCATATAAAAAGTACACACTTCCACGTGAAATTCGGAAACCTGGATGCCTGCCTCCACCCTTTATATATATATATATGAAAGAGTACGAAGTAGCAAGTAAATGCTTTAGTTTTTGGGAAATATATATCAATTTTTAACCATCATATCAGGGTTTTATTTCTTTTCTTTTTGGAGGACATATAGACAGTTCTAAATTTGGAATACACTTCCTAATATTAATTATTGAAAAAAGATCCATTAATTTAATTCTACAAATCCCGTCATCCAAAAACAATACACAGCTGAATCTATAGGATCCCTTTTGTTATAAGAAAATTATTATAAGTCCAAAATTGTCATTTTACCAAAAAGACATTCTCTAGTTTAACTAACATCAACTACAAAATAAGAAAATTAAGAAATTAAAACATTATAACTAAAATACTCAAATATATAAGCATTTGCGGGTGCGGCCAAAACACTAGATTAGGGCACATTTAAGTGCTTCCGTTAAAAACATTAATATTATATATGTTGATATGAGATAAAAATGGAACGATATTTTAGTTATAATGTTGAGTACAAAAATGACGTTGGGACATTAATAGATTTTGTATTTTCTTGGAACAAGTATAATATAGACTACATATATAGTATATATAGTTTTCTCTAGATCGACTTTGGTGTAAAAAAAAAACATAGGCATGCACAAGAAAACCAAAACTTTGTAATAAACCTACAGATGACCCCACCCCACCACTATCCACTATATATATATATATATTATAAGTAGTATAGTAGTATCAAATTAAGTCATCCTTAAATCCTTTTCTTCTTTCAGGTGGAATCTGTTCTTACTCTTCATTCTTCATATGTCAATAATATATAATATGAACGTTTTCCTGCTCCATAAGCTGGAATGAATGGATATTGTTACATATTCCTTATACAGTTTTTCTATACCAATTTATGATCGTCAAAAATATCATATTGTATAAAATATTTTAGAACCTATTAACTTGGTAGAATATAAGTATGATTTATCTAATTTTGATGAAGTGACGTAAAATTTATATCTTTGCACACCAAAACCATTCAGTTATTTATTTTCACCAAACCGGATCACCATTAAATGATTATATATAAATTTGTACCACAAAACTAGCGTTATTGCTATTAAAAAATAACATCCATTTCCCACATTACTTTTCACAAGAGAAATAAGAACCTTCACTTTTTATCCAAAAAACCTGGAATTAAGTAAAAGGAAAAGAGGGAAAATGAAATTAGCAAGAAAATAGCACTATCATTCATCATACTAGAAATATAATTAAATTGAAGAAAAATTTCTGTTACAATTACATCAAAGTTACAAAGGTAACAAAATTATTACACGTTGTGATAGCTTGTCTCGTCAAAAAAAAATTTAACTCAAAATTTACCGCGATTTTTTATGGAAATATTTACCGTATTGGGGCCTACATATTTATATTTATATAAAACTAGCTCAAGTCACTATTATTATGAATAATTATTATATTATTAGTATTAATATTATTTTCATAGACAGCGCACCCTTTAATATTTAAGATAGTGTACGGATGATATACCATAATAGGCATACAAATTAAGCATTCTTTTTAGAGAAATGTGTGTGGATCCACCATAATAGTGAATAGATTCTTATAAATAATTTGGTCCCAAATCTTAAAAAATAAATACATTATGCAACATTCTCAAAGATCCATTATATAAATTTAAGAGGGACATGTATTCGTATACCAACTGGACTGGATATAACTAAAACCACCTATCAACTCCATATATAGATTATCAAATTAATTGGAGAGGCGTATGTACATATTTTCTTTATTTAGATCTAATGCCATGCAATTTCAATTGTAAATTCTTGATTCTTAATTTACAATTCTCAGTTATTATTTTTTAATACAATTTATTTTAACATTATTTAATTAATTCAAACTGAAACTTAGCTTTTATTAAACAAAATGAAGATAAATAGAATGTGTGTAGCGTACTAGTGCATGTGGTCCAATTCAGTACACAAGTAGGTGTTTGTCTTCAATGGTACAAGACTTATACCAATTTTCATTATTATGATGTCAAGATTTTCTTTTAGCTACTATTTTTTCCTTTTACATTTTCATTAATTTTTTAAATCTTAAATTTTACATGTTACATTAATTTCATTATTGTTGATGTAACTATACAAGAGCTAAAAAATTCAATTTTTTAAAGTTAGCACCGATCTTCTTAGATACATGACTTCTTTTTTATCATAGAAACTCTTTCAACTCATGTGTCTTACTATCTTAATTATATACACATAATTAACTTCTCAACGAGTACTGAATATTGTTTGTGTCTTCCCTCTCAATTTTGTAATTTTATTGCTAACGTGAGGCGTGATTTTCGATTCTATACAGTTAGCAGTTTGAGATGTATTGCTTGTGAAATGGTTAAAATCGGTAATCATTCGGTTTATTAAATGATTCAATTGACATATTGATTTTACTTTTAATCATTGCTTCTATTAGCAAGGACTTGTTTCACTTGCTTATCATAAGGAATTCGCACAACTGCTTCAAATATAGTATCGGGAAGTACTGCTTGTGGAACCTCAATATCCACGGACTTATTAGCTAAATGACAATTGGCACATACAATACGCCCAGTCGCTTCTCGTGGATTTTCATAACCCTGCTGCGCAAAAATAGGATATGCGCTTGAAACGGGTGCCCGAGTTATGATATATATTATGAGCGATACGGAAATAGATCGAGTAATATGTTCCTTTATCCGAGAAAAAGTATTTCTAGTTTGCATGGTCTAATCATTGGTCTAAAAATTTCTACAATAAATTGGGTAGGTCGCTAGTATAGTTTCCTATCCACGATTCTGCTACTTATTGGAATCATTTTACTGGAATACTATAGTATAAAAATAGTACGAAAACCCCCCGGATAGAATGTTTTTAATACTTATGTAGAACTACAAAGCAAGAAACGTTCTAATTGGATTAAGAGGGTCTTTTCTGCTACAGAGATGAATGAAGAATGATATATAGGATAGTCGTGTACATTGAGAGAGAGATTTTTTTAACGATCACCATAAAAATGCATTTTATAGTGACGGAAAAATTTTCCGTTTCTAAATTTTAATGGATTAATAACGAAATTGTTATAATTTTTAGTAATGGAATTAGTGACAGAATAATCCGTTATTAAAATTTAGTAAAGGAATTGTAACAGAAAATTCCTTTACTAAAATTGAAAAAACCATTTTAGAAACAGATATTTTGTTACAATTCCGTTGTTATATAGTAACAGAATATATTTCGTTGTTAAATTTTTTGAACAACCATCGATATTACTACGAATAAATCCGTTACTAACATTTTTAGTAACATAATTTCTTATTTTAATAACGGAAAATTTCGTTGCTAAATTAAAAAAAAAATTTCTAGTGAATTGATAACAAGAAGATCTTGCAACATTTTCAGTCGAAGAGTTCGCGTAGAATTTAAATGTGTTGGTCCCGAAAGAGCTAGTTTGGTGTATGGGGGGGGAATACACCAATTCCAACTTTTTAGGTTTTCTTGTTTTTGTTTTTAATCAATAAGGTTTATGCAATCTTATAATATAAGAAGCTTGGATTAGCAAGAAGGTTCTTCGTGTCTAGAAGAGTCAACTTAGCTCAAGTATACCTTAAGTGAAAAGTAACAGTTAATAAGAGAAACTTGAACAAGTTAATCTTGATTAATGTTGTGTGCGGAATTCGGTGGTTAATGCTCTTTTGTTGAAAACGTTTTCTTAACCAATAGGTTAGAGATAAACAAGTTTATGCAATTATGAAGAAGATGAGTATGAAGTAAAACAGAAAGTAAAGAACGCAAGAGTTAACGTGGTTCGGGATAAACCTCCCTACGTCCACGGCTCGATCAAAACTAGATCGAAATCAACTAATGTCTCCTTTCTTTTTACTCGTTGAGTACGAGCCACAAGCTTTATCAAAACTAGATAAATACTTGTGATTACACTTCTTCTAGATTGAAAACTACAATCTAAAATATTACAACCTTTGGATCAAAGCTAGATCCAGAACTTAGAATAATGTAAGAACAAGTTTCCAGAAAGTAATCTTCAACTGATGAACACTCAGAGAATTCGTAGGTGGAGTGTTTAGAACGATGAAAGCTTTGAAGATATTTGAGCAGAGTTTTGGCTTTGATTGCTTGAATTCTCGTATCCTTTCTGGAAGTGAAGGTGGTATTTATAGCCTCAATGAAGAAACTATCCGTTGGAGACGATGGCCTCTTTCTTCAACGCATTAATGGCGGCATTAAATGCATGTCAGTGTTGTTGAAGCACGCGCTGCCAGGTTGAGAGTGGTTACCACCTTTCACGCGATTTCCCAATGTGTTGCCATACTGGTAATGATTCATAGTACAGAGATATTTTGAAATTCTTGTACATCATTCCTTAAAGTATGCTGTTGATGTGACAACACGTGGAGTGGTTGACTTATGACTAATTTAAGTAAGTCGGCAGTCCACCAAAATGATAAGAGCTTTCTCTCGCTGTGTGTTTGAACATGTGCTCTTCCTTTCTTTTGAAATGAACAGCTCGCTGTTCCTTCGTGATATGAATTCTAGATTTTTGATGTACAACTAGCTGTTGATCTCTAGCTGTTTGATCCCTTCCGTTGATAAGCAGCTCGCTGCTGATTTACTTGCTGCTCATTTACTCGCTGTAGAAGTCTTCACTCGAGCACTCGCTGCTTTCTTTTCTTGTATACTTCACACAGCTCGCTGCTAATTCATCACAGCTAGCTGTTGATGCTTTGTTGTTTACTAACTGTTGTTTATTCATTGTGCTTCCTGCTTTATTGAACACAGCTCGCTGTAGTCTTCCTTTCTTGGAGAGCAGTGAATAATAAATGAACAGATAGTGGACTACTATCTGTTCCAATATCATATGTTGATCTCTTCACATCTCGCTGTAGACTTCACAGCTCGCTGTCTTTGATTTCTTAACATAGCTCGCTGTAGTCTTCACAGCTCGCTGTCTTTGATTTCTTCACACAGCTCGCTGTAGTCTTCATTTGCTGTTAAAATTTCTAGCTGTCTAAATAATCTGAGTCAAGCTGTTACCATTTAACAGCTAACTGTTGAAAACGCTATCTTGCCTTCTTTCCTCATGATTGATCTTTTCTAAGGCAATATGAACAGATAGTGCTTTCATCGTCTATCTGTTCATTTTTACAAACTACTTAAAAACTAAGATCTTAACAGGTAGATCAAAAATAAGTATGACAGCGGCCTGTCTTTAAACAGAACATATTCTAGATCTAAATAAGAATCTTTTAATGCGAAACTAGAATACTTATAATAAAATGTCCAGGAAAGCTTTTAAGAATAATACAGATAGTAAAACTATACGATCTGCTTCTTTTATAATTTAGCATATTCCTTAACAGAGGACATTAAATACTAGTCTTTAGAAATCAAGCTTTTAACTAAGTGTTGTTTCGAATAACATCATTAAAACAATATAAACTTGAGGGGTTCCCAACAAAATGTTAAGTTGATCACAAAGGAGTTAATCTCGCGAAACATAAACAATGGTCATGTTGAACCACCGATCTGATACCACATGTTGGTTTCGGGAAGAACAATATTGGTGTATGGAGTGATACTCTAATGACCAAATTTTCTTTGTTGTCTTGAAAAGCAAGGTCGAGAGATTTTTCTCGCTTAAAGAGAATTAAGGATCTATCCAGATAATGTTCTCGAAGAGTGAGCTAATCTTGCCTATACAAACGGGTGACATGCTAATAGACAATGTCATGTTTTGAAGATGATAAATTAAGTTGATTGTTCTTATACTTAGAAAAATACTTTATTTTAGCCGAATGTTCTTTAGTAAGTTGATTAATGTGCATAACTCGGTGTAGTGAACAACTCTGATTATGCAAGTCAATGCAAAACAAGATAAGTACACTCTAAATATCACATATATTTTTACGTGGTTCAGAATATCTCCTACGTCCACGTCCAATCAGTCCAGATTGGAGAATCTCTTAACCTTGTATCCCCAACTAACTTATACTGGCTGAGTACCAGCCACGAAACTTGGCAAAACAAAACAAAACTCAATGCACGAGTTATGGGCCGCGACCCTTACAAACTATACAATCTCTTAACCTTCGTTCTCATACAAAGCTTGATAACATAAACCATGGGAGGTATCTAGAACTATTACAAAATGATAAGAACGAATCTTATATATAGTTTTAAGGTTCTAAGCTTATGATATATCGGAGTGGACGACTTAGAAACAAAATCTCCAAAATATAGAATCTAATATATGTTCAACACTTCTGAAATCTTGATCTTGTTTAGAGTGTTGGATATGGAGTTAAAGCTTTAGAAAATTTTGTTAAACGTTCAGGCTCATGACTTTCCCATTAATTCTCTGGAGAATGACTAGAGTATTTATTGTCTTCCAATTTGAATAGTAGTTGTTGTAGCAACATTAAATATAAATTAAATGAAAAACTAGTTGTTGCATGTTGACTATACTTCTAGTTATTAGATTCATCATACATGCCATGGTCTCGGAAAGAGCAGATTTGGTGTATAGCGGGGGAGAAATACATCAAACTTCAACTTTCCTTGATTGTATTGAACAACAAGATCAAGAGGTCAGCTTGCTTACTTACTAGCTAGGTAAGCTCTCTTGTTTTAGCAGGTTGACTTCTCTTTATGAGAGAGAGAGAGAGACACGTATACCTAATTAGATAGTCTCAATATCAAAGTGATGATATGTCCTTATCAGATTGATTGGTAGCTCGATGAAGCAAGTCAATTCGTCTGTTAAAGATAAATCGTGTGCGAAAGATGTGATATGTTGATTATTCTTATACTTAGAAAATACATAAATAATTAGTCAGATGTTTTTTAAACAAATTGATTGATTTACAAATACATTACACGCTATTTAGCTGACAACTCACTAATTAAATATGGACATGTCAAAACAACAAAGAAATAATGCATAATATTAAAAACATGAAATATATTAATAAATAAAATTAGTAGGAGATGGAAAGAAGTATCAAAAATTGGAGCAACTAGGGTTAGGTTAAATCAAACACCACCAAATATATTGTAATACCCCGTCTTTTAATTAGTTAAGTAAACGATATTGAACGCGATTATTAATTATCTTATTGAGCATTTTATTTAAATATCGAGAAATTAATCTATTGAAGGGGAGTTTTGATTTAAGATAATAAGTAATTAAAGATTTCTTGAGATATATATTAAGAAATGTTAATAATAGGATATGTCTTACAAATTGAATTAATTATACAAGAGTAAGTATATGGGTCTTGCTAGATTTAAATGGCATGCATAGGTTGCATACACAATAAATAAGTGGTGTAAATTTATCTAGGTATATATATATATGTAACGTACACATGATTCATATATATCTAGGTTGCTAAAATAAAATTTGTACACGCAATATGAACCACACGGTTGTTATATATATATAATTATGTTGCTGGAAGAGTTACAAGAAATAAAGGAACCACACGCATGGTGTATGAATATATACTATGATTCTATAAATAGGTTGGGAATGGAAGACAACACTCAAGTGAAAGTACATGCATGCAATTATGTATTGAATAAAGTAAGGAAAGCTAATAAATGAGAACACTTGAGTAGAAGTTATATTATATACATATGTGTTGATATGTAACCTGCTAACACCAAACCATATAATACATCTCATTAAAACAAAATAACTAATACGTAAGCTATTTACATAAAGCTGCACAGCAGCATGTTTAATAAAGAAGAAAATATTTCTATAAAAGCAAATAATGATCATATAAAACACTTGAAAGGACAGTTAAGGGCAAGAACAAAGCAGCCATGCTGCTACAGTAGGAACAACCAGCCATAAGGCTGCAAAGTGTGGAAAGGGCTGTAATTTAGACTGAGTAAAGGGAGGAGTCTCAAGGTTGATACATGCTCTCCCATGCCCAACAAAACAATAACATTTAAGGCTATTAATAGAACTATCAAACCTTAAGCACTAAGTTAACATCACCACACTACAACATAACTATATAAAGGGGTAAGAGACTGCCCTAGAGCCATTTAACACCCATCAACCGTTTCCATAAACATAGCACATAAGCCACAGTTGCATTCAACAAAGAGAAGTAGTTAAAGTCTTGAGGTAAGGAAACTAAGCTCTAGCTTTACCTTCAATACATATCTTTTACAGTTTAACTTACAATCATATATAAACTATAAACAGTATTTTGCCTTCCTAATTAATACATGAAAATAGAAAACATATAACTATGAAATGTTTAGTATTCAGTTAAAGTACGATGCTGAACCAGTATGTAATAAGAACTCTCACAAGATAGAAACTGTAACATAAACACTTTGAAATCTAAGCAATACAACAGTAACATTAAACTATATTATGCCCTTCAAAATAATACATGAAAACAGAAAACATACAATGGTAAATTGTTCAGATTTCATTCAGGAGTTGAAATGACTCCAAGTCCAGATTTAAAACTAAAACAGAAACTGGAAACATAGATATTTTCATATTTCAGGAAATAAGAATAATTCATGAAGTGCAGAGTTAAGTATTTATATATATGCTTTAAAATATTCAGTATATGGCCAGAACATAGAATTGAGTCTATGTTCATAGTTGAACAACAAACCCTAAGCATTTAAATTCCAGAACATAGAAACAGAATAGGAATTCATGTTTCTGTCAACTTGAGCATTTGTTTAAAACAGAGAACCAATTCTAGATCTTAGGTTAAATGCAGACATTAAATCAGAATATAAGCACAAACTTAGAACTAAAAACGTGCATGTCCAGATCAAAAACTAAAAATCTAGAATAAAGAAGAAATAAAGCTTAGCTTAGGCAAGTAATTCCACTCGGTGGTATTGAGAACTCAAATCTCCATCCAAGCTGCCCAAACATAGAAATACAATTAAAAAGTTAGACATTTAGCAAGGAAAGATTAAAAGAGATTATCATATACATAAGTTTACCTAGCAAAAGCAGAACTCCACCTCTGAATCATCTCAACCCTAATCAACCAAACTGAATACCCTTTTTCAAAAACAAAAATTTCAGAAAATACAGAACACTACTAAAAACACATCCAAAGTTAATCCTATTTCTAAATCTCTAACATGCAGACACAATTAAGGGCTAAGAAATTTAAAACAGAAAGTTGGAGCCATTTTACCTTCTGGAAAGAAATTAGAAACCAAAGCACCACTGTAAGAAATAGAGTCGAGAACAGAGAGAGATGAGGAATAATTGGAATCTGAAACTGGAAAGTAGATAGAGTTAGGTTCCAAACCAAAATCAAAATCAAACTTAAGAAGTAAAGATTTCAGAAATTGAAAATTTAATTGAAACTAGAAGGGGGTGAGTAAAAGAGGAACCTTACCTTGAGGTCGCCGGCGAGAGGGCTTCGGTGAGTGACCTTTCGAAAGCAGCAAGAGACAGAAAGATTGGAGAATCAGAGATAGAGACGGAGAGAATTAGCGAGGGAAAGAAACAGAGAGAGTAGAGTAGATGAGAGAACGAGAGAAAAGAGAAACAGAGAGAGTAGAGTAGAGGAGAGATCGAGAGAGGAAAAATCAGAAACAGAAAGAGAGAGAGAGCAAGGAGAAGAGAGGCGGAGAAAGATAGAGGAAATTGCTATCTGTTTGAGAGAAAACAGATAGAGTAACGAAATGGATTAGAGTTAGGGTTAGTATAGAGGGTTCTAGAAACGGGCCGGGTTTTGGGCCGGGTGAAACAAATTATGGGCTGAAAAATTTAATTGTTCTTGGGCCTTAAGGGAGGAATGCATTGGGCCGAGATTTAATACTGATGGGCCGAGTATATATATATGTGATGGGTTGGAGATTATAAGATTTGGGCCAAAATAATTAAGTTGGGCCCAGTTATTAATTTTAAGATAATTAATACTTAAACTAATTAAATTAATTATTATGCTTACTTAATTAATTCAAATGGACTAGTTTAAACATTTTAATAAGATAAGATTTAATTAAGATGGAGCTACATCAATTAGAAATATTAAATGTTAAAGAAGGGATAGAAAGATATATACCCCTTGATATTAATAAATAGAACTTATAATATTAGTTGAATAGTTAATTATTGAGAATTAATTATTCATTTAAGTGTTAATACACTTATTGTCCTTAAAGGGCAATTACCACAGTAATTGAATCGAGGATTCAACATCTTATAAATAATATTGATCGAAAATATCAATATCTCAATTAACGAATCGAAACAAGAACTAAGAATAATATATTCTTACAATTCAATATTTCAAATGCACTAAGGGCATTTTAACTTATACGAGCTTTTCTAAAGGTTCTTACGAGAGATCAACCTCGCATTTCGTGACCAAAGCAAATACAAATCGAAGTTATCCAAGTAGGCTTTCTATTACAAATAAAATTATGTGTGCACGTATACTATTTATGTTGCATTCAAAGTGATTACAAATTGAGAAAATATGTTTCAAAGTATTGTCTTGCCGAAATGATTTATATTTTGTATCAATGCCTATCTGATTAAGGGTACCTGGTGTAAGGATCCTGGATGCCTGGTTTAAGGATTCGAAGAATTTAAATTGAATTCGGGTTCCAGTGGGTGGTGTAACCTACTCGAACTAAATGTGCACAAATAACCGGGAGTCATCGAAGTTGTTGACCGGTTACAGTGGATCGTGAGTCATCAATCGGGTTGGCCGGTTCGGTGTCCGTAGAAGGTGCCCACCTTCTCGGTACCATAAATCATCAAATTACAGATATGGCAGTATACTAAAGAAATTAGACAGCTGTCGAACATAAGATCTTACACAAATGAATTTAGTGAATGTAGGTGCTTTTAAAGACAAAAATCCCTATGTTTCACTCTTACGGCATTAACAATTATATATGTATGTATGCGATTTTGGCATGTGCCTACTGAGTACGTTTGTACTCAGCCCTGCATGTATTTATAAATGTGCAGGTTGAGACATGATGATGGGAGATGCTCTGGCGGGCTTGTCGGTCTTTAAATAAATCTTGGGTGTCTACGTGTCTTCATACACGTAGACTTCAGTCGATCCTTATTCCGCTGTGCGAGTTCTATCAGTTTTTGTTTGGCAAAGTTGCCAATTATGTAAATTAAATCCTTGTATGAACAAAACTCAGTTATTGAATTACCTTTCGGTTCAGTCAAAGCCTTCAGTATTCCACGTTATCCTTTATTTAATTATCTATTAGTCGCGCAACCGGACTCTGCCGGGGAGGGCGGGGAATGGGGCGTGACATATATATATGGAAGAGATCAAATAAAAATAGTTTTGTATGAGAAGATATCAAATAAAAATGGTTCTATATGAGTTAACTAAAAATAAATCTTGACTGTTAAATCATTTTGATTAATGATACAGATTAAAATATAGTTTTGGTATAATATCTTATTTAAAATATGTAATCCCTAAAAATAGAGAATTTGTTATTCTTTGTGACTGTGGTTTATTGATTAAGGTATAGTTTAATTATATCCATTCGATGAAAAATATAGATGGTTCAGATTTATTTTTAGTTAACACAGGTAGATCTATTTTCAAAATAATCATCCCCTATATATATATATGAGAATTAGATCAAATAAGAACTAATATTCAGGTGAGAATTAGGAACTAATCTACATTATAGATTTAATGTGATCCACAACTAATATCATTTTCTATTTAATAATGAAGTTAATTGACCGGAAATTTAAGTAAGGTTAATATTGTAATTAGTTAAGCTTTTTAAATGTATAATCTCCTATTTACGGGATCTTTCTCAACAGGATGATTTAATTATGTTAATTTATGGTGGAAAATAATACTTTGCTTTAGAATTCATTTTTATGATTTATTTTATATGTTGACGTTAATATATTTTTTCAACCATTATGATTTTGTATGTTGACGTTAATATATTTTTTCAACCATTATGATTATGTTAATTTATGGTGGAAAATAATACTTTTTCTTTCATGAAGTTTATGATTTTTTGTAAGACAATCATATTTTTATTGATGCAACGGATTTTGTATACATATGCATTTCATAAATTATTATGATGCATTTAATTGTAAAGTATATTTTTTTTATTGTTATTAAATATTGAATTCCCCAATTATACTTTTTAAATTTTAATTAGATTTTACTACTTTTAATTATGTTTATAATTATGACAAATAATATTTTAGTTAGATTTTTTTTATCGCAATTAGATCCATTGTTGCATTAGATATCATCAAATAATGCATCATCGAAAATGCTTACCATCTATAGCGGGCGGGGTTAATATGTTCGTGAACGATGTGACATATCTCGTAGATAAATATTAAATTTTTGATAATTTTTTTTATTAATTCTCACTTTACGACTATAGTTTATTGATTAGGGTATAATTTAAAATTATTTAATATAAAATGTTCCCAACTTATTTGTAAACTGTAGTACGTGGCGTTGTTGAGTCCAGACCCACTGTCCGATAAAGGGATTCAGTATTGGGCACGAGGAATTTTTCCAGCCAATATACTTACAGTTTATTAAATAAACTAGTTCGCAAGAGTACGAATTCGTTGTATAAAGGTAAGTTGATCCTAAGTCGTATCTCAAGGAAGGCTAAACAGGGCTTTATCTATGTTGCAGAACAGAAAGCAATTAAAAGAAGGGTTTTGAATTTTATCTAGGCAAATTAAAATAAATAATTTAAAATACGAATTACCTAGGCAAGAATTAAGAAAGCAATTAAATCCTAAATCTAAGAACGAAGAATTAAAGAAACTGAATTTAAACATGCCTTGAATCGATTAATTAACATAATTGAAAAGGTTTGGATAAGGAATTGGAAATTAATCAAAAGCAGAACAATAAGAAAAAAATTCATAAAGCAGTAAAGAAAGCAATAAAAGAACTCACGAATTGAAAGGAAAGATAATGCATTAAAGTACTCCGGGTTTGAATCACGAACGAATCCACAACTTGAATTGAAAGGAACGAATCATGAAATAAAAACTAGACTAACAGTGTTTTCTCTCGTGGTCTAAACCCTAGGCTAGAAAATAAAAACGTGAATGAAAGCTGGTAGAAGAGTGTCCGTCTGAAAATCACGCGGAGGAGGTTTAAATAAGAGAAGGAGAATCCGCCTGGCCAGCGCCCGCTAGGGGGTAGCGTTCGCTAGCTTGACTCTCTGAGAAGTCATCCAGCGTCAAGGGGTAGCGCTCGCTAGGGGGTAGCGAGCGCTACCCCAACGTTCTGTCTTGGGGAAATCTGCCGGGCCAATGGTCGCTGGGGGGCTAGCGACCGCTGGCCCCCATTGCTGCCTTGGGTGAGTTTGCGTTGGGCCAGCGACCGCTGGGGGCCTAGCGGTCGCTGGGCCCCAATGCTGCCTTGTGTGAGCGATCGCTAGGGGGCTAGCGACCGCTAGCCCCCAGTTCTGTCCCTCCTCGTTTCTTGACCTAGTGAGCGCTGGGGGGCTAGCGCTCGCTAGGCCCCCGCTCTGTTCCTTCTCGTGCGATGAGCAATTTTTTCTTCCTTTCTTCGTCTTTTCGTCTCGTTTCTCCTCTCGAGCCTTGTTAGCTCTTAATGTCGATCTTTCACCTACAAAATAGCAAATAACAGACCCAAGCATCAACTTGATCGACAATATCAACCAATACTAATCCAAATTACGAGAGAAACTCGACCAAAAATGTATAAAACATAAAATAATAAAAAATGAAAATTATAGTGAATGTTACCTTAGCCACGTTTAAGTTGTGCCCAGCAGTACAGGCGGTAGTGCACTTCTAAATACATCACGGATTTCATTTTGTGCATTACTAACATGAATTATAATGCATTTTTTCAAAATTAGAGCGATGCATTAATTCAATTAATATAATGTATTAACAATATTAGTATGGGTGAAAAATTATAATACCCACTTTCAAATATTACATGTAAAAAATACCCAATACATCTACCTACATGTAGAAAATACCCATTTTTCTTTAAAAGTACAAAAAATCTGCAAAAGTCAGTGAAGATTCCCAAAAGTGTGTCTTGAATTTAGAGAAAGTAGGGTTGGTGAAAATTAAATAATTTAAAAAAAAATTATTATGGGGAACGGTCAAAAAGGTATGGACCGTCCCCCTTCCCCCTTCTTCCTCTTGAAACCGTGTACCACTGGAAAAGTAATTTGAGAATTAATTGGGAATTGTGAAAGTAGGTAAAAATAATTAATTTTTGGGAAAAATAGGGTGTACCGCCCCTCCTTCCTTCTTCCTTCTTTCCTCTTTCTCCTTTGGACCGCCCACTCCCTCCATTTTCTAAATTTTGAACACAGCCCCTACCTTCTCCATCTCCATTCTCTATTTGTCCAATTTGACACCACCATTGTAGAGTGAAAGGTTGGAACGCCGGAGGAGTGCTCAGAGAGACTGCTTGGAGGCTCGTTGGACCGCCGGTGGACCTTCAAATTCATTCGGACTGCGTCAGAGCTCGGTGGAAGCATGGGAGACACGGATGAAGACATTCCTCGTCATATACAGGTATATAATCATCTCCTCCACCAAATAATACATGAACCGCTAGATGATACCCTATGGACCGCTCGACACTGCTCCGACACTGTCGAGCGGTCCAGATAGCTTCATCTAGCGGTTCACATGCTCGATGAATCTATGCATTTTTTTGAACTCGTTTCTATTATTTATGATATGATTAAGTACCCCTAAATGATTGTTTGTATTTAATTATAATTGCATGCCATAGTTAATTTCTGGGAATGATGTACACGTGTTTTATAATATCATGTTGTATAATTGAATTGAACGTAATATTTGGTGAAATTTGATACCTGAACCGCTAGAGTAGGTATGATGAACCGCCCGGAGCTCTCGGCACATAGCCCAGGCGGTCCACGATGGTTCATCTAGCGGTTCAGGTAGGCTAGAGCTCTATGTATTTTTGTGATATGATTTTCATAATTGATCTTGGCATAATGTTGATTATAGATCCTAACTCTAATTAACAATGAATTATAATTGTTAAGTAAGTAAATGTGATTAACAATTAACAAACAATTAAAATTGTTAACAATTATCAATGAACAACTAATTATTAATCACATCAATTATTAATATAAATAATTAACCGTTAATTAATATCAACAATTAATAATCAATTCATTCCTACGATGAATTATTAAGAATCAATAATTAAAAAAGCTAATTAAAAATTAGAATTGTTAAGTAATTAAATTAATCATGAGAAATTAATTAATATAAACAATTAACCATTAATTAATATCAACAATTAATAATTAAATCATTCGTACGATTAACTAATAAGAAGCAATATTTAAAAAATCTAATTAAAAATTTGAATTGTTAAGTAATTAAATTAAGCATTAACAATTACGTAATATTAACAATTAACCATTAATTAATATCAACGACTAACAATCAATTAACAATAAATTAACAATTATCAAATCCAATTAAAAAAAATAGAATTGTTAACTGATTACAATTTAATATTGACAATTAACAAATCTAATTTTAATTGAAAGTCTACCTAAATAACCAATAAAGTAAGTTTGAATTATAATATGTCATTGTTATTCAATTTATTAATTGTTAATGAATTGTTAAGTGATAATTGTTAATTATTGATTGAATGTTGTAGGAATCACCCCATCCTTGGTACCGTAGACCGAACACCATCAACCGAAAATCCAAACCAAATACGTATTATAAAGTAGGGATTGTAGAAGAAATAAGGGGTAGATTGTTAGCTGTTGGTGGGATGTCTTTGCTATCCCGATTTCAGCAAGGGCCATTTGGGCATTTCATTTGGTGGGGGCCGGGATTCCTTGCCAGTCAGGCCCTCCACAGTATCATATGTAGGTCTATCCACACGCAGCGTGGGATATGGTTTCACATATACGGGGGGGATGTTGAGTATAGCATTGAGGATCATGCATTGATCACGGGATTACGTTTTGGTTATTCTGATTTTGACACTACTGCCCCATTAGATCCCAGTAGGTTGCCGACATTTAGGTCTGCGTGCAACGGAATGCATATGACTGGTGCTGATTTGTTGGCACGCTTTAGCAACCCCCGAAATAATATAGACGATCCTGAGGGGGAGATTCACTTTCGTGTTGCCCACGTTCTAATGGCATACGTATTTGTGTTTGGGCATGATTCACAAAAGACTGTATTTCCATGGCTGTGGGATTTGGTAGAGGACCTAGACTCTTTCTATAGTTTTCCTTGGGGTGCGTACTCCTATAAAATTCTTAGAAACTATATTAGGAAAATTCCAGATACTGTGAAATACCACTTCTATGGTCCGGCTTGGGCATTGATGGTCTGGGGACTTGAGGTCATTCCCGGATTCGAGGCGATAGCCAGTAGGCGGAGGGAGATGGACTTAGCATATCCTCGATGTGTGAGATGGAACTTCCGGAAGACTCTCGATATCACATCAGTGCAGGATCTGTACGAGTGTTTTGACACCGATGTAAGTTTTATGATATTTCATTAATTTTTATTAAAATAAATTATTTGATTGATTGTGACTTGATTTTAATAAATTTGTTTCTCTTTTTTTTTTGCAGGGGTACAATATTTCTAATATTGTATCGGACGAAACGGAACAGAGTCGTGCATATCACCAGTCCATATGGTGTGACCATCCTCTTGGCGTGAGATACGTGCCCTTGTCAAATCCCATTGGCAAGTTAGGCTTGACAAATGAGCAGCGCTCATCGAGGCACAGAGCTGAGGCGATAGAGCCATTGAGCAGTCGCTGATCTACTAGGAATGTTGGGCCACCTATTATTGATCACCCGGAGCCATCAGATCACGGTGATCAGCCCGAGCCGGAGCCGGAGCCATCAGAGCGTCCTCCGCGTCGCCGTCGAGACAAGGCAAAGCGTGCTAGGGCACCGGTGCGTGAGTCGTCGTCCTCTAGTAGCAGCGGTGGCAGGACTGAGCGCGCACTTAATCAGATACGTGGCGAGATGAGTGCTTTCGAGCAACGGATGACAGAGAGGCAGGATCGGTTGGAGGCACGGATCATGCAGAGGCACGATGATCTAAAGGATACGCTAAAGAGATGGATGGGAGATCTTTTGAGAACCATTAGTTGTGGTCCTTCTCGACGTGCCGATCCGATCATTCCTACTCAGCGACCGCCACCCCCTATGCCGCAGTCAGCTAGGCCGTCGATGCAGGCACACAGGCCTTCGATGCAGTCACCTCGGGCTTCGGTGCAGTCACCTCGCCCTTCGGATTTTGAGGCCACGAGCCACGGAGCATATACTGGATCTGTAAGTTTATTATTTCGCATATTCTTTTTGAAAAACTATTTCTTCTTTTTATAGTGAGTAATTATGCATTTTATTTTGTAGACACCATTTCCGGGCGCGTCGACTTCGCGTGATGACGCATCGGCAGAGTTTGAAGGTGCCTTTTCCCCTCAACCAGTACGTGCATATGTCCCGAAAGAGAAGCCAGACAGTGTTGATGAAGAAATATTGAACAAGTGGAAAGCTTTCATGAAGAAGAAGTTAACTGACTATGTCACAGTCACTGAGAGTGAGTACCGCATGCACCTTGCTTCCTTCAAGCAAATTTTGGACGTGGATCAAGATTTTTACACTGAGGTAATTTATGTCATTAACAAATAAAATATTGACTATATGTTTATGTTTAAAGTTAAGTTTTGCTAAATGTTAAAATCATTTTTGTGCAGACTATTGATCTGTTTATGATGTCACTCCAGTCAAGACTGATGCATAGTGACAATGTACACCCTGCCCACACCGGAGGACGCACTGTGATATGCAGATGCGATTTTTTCGTAATGTTTTTTTTTTTTTTTTAAATCTATGTAATATTTGAATTGTTTTGTAAGTACTAATTTTTTGGTAACATCTTTTTGTAGTGCCGATTGGAATCGGATTACAATGTGATTATTTTTCCCCTTCAGGTGAGTACCATCGACTATGATTACCGGCCTCATGCACAAGCCAAATGCTGATCTGCATGCACCAAGAGCCACAAATACATGACGAAACCTGTTGTCTGCACCAATGTCGATATCTGTGATCGTGCCCGGGTTTCTCATCTTTAACATATGCAAATAACCAGGCAGTTGTTGAAATGATTCATCATATTTACCATATATCATCTCAACAGCATGGTTTCTACCTCTAAGCGCCACATCATAAGTTACTTGCATACCAAACAGAGTCATCAACTCGTTCTGAATGACTTTGGGCTTTAGAATTTCATTTGTGTTTCGCATTTTCTTTGCAAAATATGCACCGATGACTTTTGTGTGTACCTTTTTTGGTGCGATATTTGTGATGCAATCACCGCACGTGTGCTTGCCACAAACTTTGATACAAGCCACGGCCCACCATGAGATAAAGCACGAAGCTTGAATGAACATTCTTTGCTTTTCTTGCATTGCCAAACCAATCTGGTTGTGTCTGATCTTGTCACCCTATACTCTGCTTTGTTTTCAAGGTTCCACAAACCAACTGTGATGCTAAGCTGCTCCTTATCATCAAAAAGAGATCCTTCAGCCAACTCTTCTAGTATCGGATTTTCTTCACAAAGGAAATCTGAAGCTGTAGCATTAGGAGGGACCATTGGAATTAACCAATTGCTTAAGTATCCTTCTGGGATTTGGATTTCATCAGTATCACCAGCACTAGGATACATAAGTTCTAACAAATGTCGCATTCCCCCTTCCTCGTGAATCCATGCAGCGAATTCGGCAAAAACAGATCTGTTAAAGGTCAAATCACCTTGATCTTCAGATTCAGAGCTCTCAGATGACAGAACATAATCAGAGTCGTCATCATCCTCCTCATCGACATAACAATCATCATTTCCTTGTCCCTGTCCCTGTCCCTGTCCCTGTTCTACTTCCACTTCATGTTCTTGTCCCCAGCCATGATATTGATCTTCACCCTGCCACTGATATTGATCATCACCCTGCCCCTGATATTGATCTTCACCCTGCCCCTGATATTGATCATCACCCTGCCCCTGATATTGATTTTCACCATGAACCTGATACCGATCTTCACCCTGACCCTGATACCGATCTTCACCCTGACCCTGATACTGCTCTTCATCCTCATCATATCGATAACAAGCATCATTCAAGTCCGGAATCACATTTACTCTGCTAGTCGAACCGAAGTTCATGTCTGAAGGGTAATAATCATCAAACCAATCTGTCGAGGCTGCAAACCTTCTGATATTTTCTAGTTCATCATTCAAGTTTGAGCTTTGAGAAGGTCCACCCATATCAAATGAAGATGGGTCGCTATAAGTAACATATACCGTAGGACTGCCGACGTTCAAGCATAAAGCAACTAATTCTGCATCGTTTGTCAACATATATTTCATCATTTGTCCACTCCGCAGTGCCAATAAGTAATAAATTTCATACTCTCTCCCCGGCGACATCAAGATGTTGTTAATGCAAAATCTAAGATTATAGATCGAAATGGCGTTTCTAGGAAGTGTTGCAATCTGATCCCGTCCATTCACGTAGCTACAATCAACCCAATAACCTCCGAACTTAACGTTCACAATTTGACAATCCATCATCTACAAATTGAAAAGGAAATTATACAAAATTGCATTCGGATTTTATCTAAAATTTATGCAAACATAATTTTTCAACATATAAGATATTGATAAACAATAACATACATAATATAAAGCCATTTATGCATGAACCGCTAGATGGAAACCTATGGACCGCTAGGGGTATTTTGGGTATGTCCCTGGCGGTCCATGCACATTCATCTAGCGGTTCAACCGTAAATGGCTTCATTTATCATTATAGTACACGAAAATCATAATATTAAGTTAAATTAAGCAACATGAAACTCATATAATCTATTACAAATATCAAAATAACATTTTCATATAAACATAGTAATAATATTGAATTTTCCTAAACCAATATACTAAAACATTCACAAATATCATAGACTATAAGATCCATCATGAACCGCTAGATGAAGTACCATGGACCGCTAGAGTGCCTACGAGAGGTCCGAGCGGTCCATGGTACTTCATCTAGCGGTTCAAGGTTTATGTGAACAATAGCAACATTTAAATGCAATTACCAGATTTTTTTCTTCGAGATCACTTTTTTTGATGCCAGATACGAGATAATTCGAGGAGAATGGTTTCAACAACTTCTTGTTTTGTTTGAGAGTGTTTTGAATTTAGTTTAGAATGTTTTGAATATTAATCATACAATGGAATCTTATGCTATATATATCAAATAATATTTCTTTTATTCAAAGCATCATATGTTGTTATATATATCAAACAAACATAATAGTCCAAAACTTATATTGTAATCAAGTGCACAATTATTTCTCAAAAAATGTGTAAGAATGTGTAAGAATGTGTAAGAGTGTGTAAGATATATATATTTTTTAATGAAAATGGGTATTTTCTACATGTGTTTCAATGTTTTGGGTATTTTGTTAATACAAAAAATCAAAGTGGGTAGATTTCACAATTCTCACTATTAGTATCATGCATCTAGATCGATATAAATATAAATAAATTTTCTAAATTTAAACAATGCATTAATTTAAAAATATAATGCATTTATGAAATTACTCCAATGCATTAAAATCGTGAGTAATAACACTAATAAAAAGGAAGAAAGAATATGAATAAGTTTTGAGCTAAATATCACAATGTTTTTTCATGATTTGATTTTTATAAGAAATTTTCGTTCTTATCTTTATTTGATGAGCTTATCTTTTAGAGCTTTGAACATCTTTTATCCATAATTGCATGATTTAATTTTTACATTGACATAGATAATGCATAATAGTATAAGGTACAATGCATTATTTCAGCGATGAATTAATCATGGTAGTTATTTCATATAATGCATATATAATATGTATTAATTTAATTGATCAACATTTATAAAGCTTAACTAAGTACAGTATTAACCTTATTTAAATTTAATTTAAAATTTAGTGTTGATCAAATTTGAACAATGCATTAATTAAAAAATATAATGCATATATAAAGTTATTATAATGCATTAAAATTGAAATAATAATATAAAAATAAAGAAAAATAAGTTCATAATAATATAAAAATAAAGAAAAATAAGTTTATAATAATATAAAAATAAAGAAAAATAAGTTTATAACAAATAAGTTTACAATAATATTATTGTAAACTTATTTGTCCATTTCTTGAATTTCTTGAATTTCTTTGAATAATAATAGTGTTTTCATGCCAATGGGTTTGACATTTGGTAAACTGAATTAATTTGTTCGTATTTCATAATATTTGTCCAATTATGCTTTGATCCATTATTAGTTGTTTATACTATTGATGTTAGTCTAAATATATTACAACATTCATTTAACTTTATTTGTTTATTTTATATTCTTCTAAATATTTTAAATTTAATTTGCAGATTGTTTTGGATGAAGGTGAAAATTAACGTAAAATGTTGAAGGATCCTTCAAAAATTGATGTCGTTATTTTTGAATTTCTTATGTAGTAGAACTCTAGATATGATGGACAAACGATATGACATGAAATTTATATAGTTTTCATTTGAATTTGTTTCTATTTTACATCCAACATATTTAGAAATAGTAGTTGTTAAAGTTATAAATTTTAAGTGGGAGGCGGATGTATATCACAAAGTGATAATTTATTTCATGAACGGAGGTAGAGGTGCCCAAAAATAACAGCAACTTCGAACAAAATCGGAACCGCTAGTAAAAGACGGTTCTAAATCGGAACAGTGCCACTCGGTTCATAGTTCGGTTTTGGTTTTATTTTTTAGAATCGACTACTCCCGATTCGAACCATGGAATCGTCCAAATTTTTTTTATGAAATATTATATATTGTTCAGGAAAACCAAAATTCTTGATGAAATGTTAAATATTAGTGGTATTTTATTATTTAGTAAATTATAAGTTGTATTTTCTCTTTTTGTAAATTATAATTAAGTTGTATTTCTTTTCTTTTTGTAAATCATATATTAATTGTATTTTATTATTTTATTATTTAGTACAATTTTTATTTAATTTTTAAAAATTTCTATAATTTATAAATTGTTTTGTAAGTTGTAAATTGTATATTAAAATTACACAAATATTATTAGTACAATCTCCTTTCTTATTTTGTTTTTTACTTAATTCAATAATATTTGTAAAAAAATAAAAATTATAATAACTTAACATACTTCGACGTTTTAAAATGTAAATTAAATAACTCAACAATCCATAAGCAAAATATCTATAAATTTAAATTTCAATATAAAATACAATTCAAACCACGGAACTATGAAACTGGCGATTTCAGAACCGAATCAAAAACTGCGAAAACGAATCAAAACAATTTAACATCTTTTACGGTTCGATTTTGATTCGAATATATTTTTAAAACAGTGAAACCATCGATTCGATTTAGTTCGATGGAGGGTGGGAGTAGTAAAATTCAATAATTTTTGAAACCATGTTGATAATTGTAGTATAATTTTGGAAATTCGATAAACCGGAAAGGTGATGTGGCACGAGGAGAGAGAGACGTTAATAGAAGTGTCCGTACAAGCGAGTGTACGAAGGGTTTAGAGGAAATATTATATATATATATATATAGGTGGATGCAGATGCAGACAATAAAGCTGTATGTCGACCAATCACAGGTCGACAACCATTCCTCCAAAACAACCTCTGGTTTTCCAAAACCACTGACGTCCACATCTGGAGACTATTTGTCCATTGTTGTAAGATATTCCCCACACATACACATACATTCAACCATATACTAACTACATAAAAGGTTAAGATAAGCAAGTAAAAAGAGACGTACGTATTAACATGGCCCGACTGAGACCCATCAACAAACAAGTACAAGCATGACTTTACCCCAAATAAATACTTATCTGTAATATTGTTGTCCCTATTTTACCATATGGAGTCACCAGAAATTTCATCTTTTAGTGGTGGGGAGTGAGACAGAGCATGTACATAGAAACGGTAAAAACGAGAGCAACTCATCATCATCACCATCACCATCATCTTCCTCTTCTTTCTCTTCTCTCTCACCACCACCATCATCATCACCATCTATTTAAATATATATATTCAACTCTCACGCACACATATACATACAGAAATAGAGAGAGAGAGATGGGTAGAGGAAGAGTGCAGCTGAAGAGAATTGAAAACAAGATTAATAGGCAAGTGACGTTCTCCAAGAGGCGATCTGGGCTTCTCAAAAAAGCCCATGAGATCTCCATTCTCTGCGATGCTGATGTGGGCTTAATCGTCTTTTCCACCAAAGGGAAACTCTTTGAATATGCTACTGATTCATGGTATTACCCTACTATTTTTCATTACTTTAGGTTGAGCCTAGCTAGGTTAAATAATTCACAAATACATATATATACTTTCTTCTCTTGGTTGTTTTTGTTGTTGTTGTTGTTTTGTTTCTTGATATGATGAATTTTTGATTCTGGGGTTTTGGTTTGTAGCAGAACTTTACCTGATCTGGTTTTGCCTATATCTATATGCGGTTTTCTTTGATACCCAAAGGATTTTTGTTTTACCTCTTTCTCTCCCTCTCACTGACACATGTATACAATATTTTATGCATCATATCCAAGAAGAAAATATAAATCTAGCCAACACGTACATCTATCTCAAATCTTATTCAACCTTTCCTTTTTTTTTCCCTTAATTTATTTTATATGAGCAATTAAACATAATAAAAAAAAATAATAGTTTCTTCTCTGAGATCCAGAGTGAATTGTTTTGTGGGTATATCACGTAAACGTATTTATAACATTATATTCAAGTTCTGTACTGGTTTTGTTATTGCTTTCTTTTGCAGTTTTTCTTTATTATTACTAAAGCAGCAATCTTCTTTCTTCTTTTCATGCAAAACTTTCCTTTTACACTCTTCAGTATAAATATTATATATATCTTGTACTCAGTACTATAATATTATGATTCATCTTCTTTATTTCTTCTAAATCTCTTTCTCACTTACCCTAACTCTTTTTAATGTAGCATGCACTTAATTACAACTGTACATGAACATGAGTCTAATGTTTTGAATATTATAGTTAGACCATATATAATATATGATGAGTATGTGCAGATTAGGTTTTCTAAATTAAAAAAATGTGAAGTCCGTGGAAACTTAAGGAGGTATAAAAATACCTTAATCGAGACCATATATAATATATATGATGATACAATGAGTTAGGCTTCTGTTTGGAGATGCTGTTAGGATACATGACCTAATTTTATATAGTCGAAATGCATTATATTATTGTAAGAAGTTGGTTGTAAATAGCAAGGGCACCGATATAGTATCTTATTAACTAACTTTCTTGCAAGCCACTAACTTTCAACAAGCTGAAATCTAGTTTAATTATTTATTCAGTAAAGAAGTAGAATCTGGTTTCTTAACAAAATGCGCAGTTAATTAAATACTTGAAATTACTTGAATTTAGTATATACTACCTCATTAATTCCCAACTAATTAGCTAGTTAATTGGGATATTAAGAAAATGAGTTGTTTATTGATGAAAATATAAATAGTGGAATGTTTGATCAGACTCTAGAATTATATATATATAATTTTCCCATATGTACTCTTCAATAATGGAATGTTTGAGTCTGTAAATTAATCAAAGCAAGCATGGTTGTTGATATATTATTGCAGCATGGAAAGGATCCTAGAGCGATATGAAAGGTATTCATATGCAGAAAGGCAACTAAAAGAGCCTGATCTTGAATCTCCGGTACGTACAGTACAGTATGTATGCATGCATGCATGCATTGCTAACAATACAATACACATATATTCATTTCATTTTCATATATTTAAATTAATTGGTTGAAAATTAACTAATCCTAATGTTGATTATATATTAGAAAATAATTTAAATCGCTACTGATTTATGCATGATCAGGGTGTCATTGAAAAAACAACAATAACAACATACTCATAATGTCTATTTAATAAAACACGACTAAAATGTAAAATTGCAAGTTCTTACGCAATGTAGAATCCTTATGGTATTCAATCATAATCATTATAGAGAGAGGTAATAGCGAAAGAAACGAGAGAAAGAAAAACTCTTTAAACTATGTGTAATGTAGTAATTCTCTTTTTCATTTGGGAGAGATGGATGAGTGGCTTTTTACCCTTATTTTTATGTAAATGATCTAGTAGGTTGGGTAGCTTTTGCTATCTTTTTTTCCATTTGGATTTTTTATGCTCCTAATGTTTTGGGGCATCCCGACAATTATATACCAGCTAATCCGATGTCCACCCTGCCTCATATTGTGCCACCATGGTATTTCTTAGTAAAAGACAAATAATATCCACCAATATAAAACTCCCTCAATCCACGAAACATCTTCTCATTTTGCCATTTTCGTTCGGCCATAAAATTTCTTTCCACTTTAAAATTTTCATTTATAGTAAGTGGACCTACCACTCTGTACACTACACACAACTCAATTTAAAATAATATATTAAGTGAGACCCAAATTTCACTAACTACACACAACACAATTTAAAACAATATATCAAGTGAGACCCAAATTTCACTTACTACATATCATCATTAAAATTAAAAGAACTATATTAAAACTCGTAACAGGTCAAACTAGGAAGAAATTTAGTGAACGGATGTAGTACTATTTAAATTCTAGTCACTTGAGTATAAATCATGACATTCGTATCATTCATACCCAGATATGAATAATATGAATTATTAATTTTGTATCATCCATACCCTGGTATGAATGATATGATTTATAATCAAATGACTAAAATTTAAACAATATTATATTGGTAGGTATTATTTGTTTTTTACTATTTATTTTTGCTAGTTTTTATTTTGCCTGCGCCATATGTTCAATAGATTCACCTAGGTAGAAATTATCTAAATTAGTTTAAAGAATCACCATCATGTGATTTATTGTGAATAGATGGTTCATCATAAAAGTTGAAAATGCACAATTAAGCTTTATTTTAGAGATGACAAAAACCTTGTGATTTATTGCAAGGGTCTTGAGCTTAATTTCTACATAGTAAACTCCCAACTACCAATTAATACATTATTAAACCGGGGTCGATTTCACCTTCAATTTTTTGAACCGGGCTGTTCATATTCCGGTATAGTCTGTTCACATTTTCCAACCAAATAAAACTAGTACGAATGTCAGTTTCAGGCTAACTGACTTAAACCGTTAGCCTGAAACCGTCAATTCTACTTGTACCTAATTTTTGGGCATTAATCTCACTACCACTACACCAACACACGCACATTATTTAGAGAACTTCTAAAACGCATTTCTCATCTTAGTTATTCCACATAGGAGTTTGGTTCTAATTTGATCAATTTTCTAAATATGTATACATATTATTCTTGTGAAAATGCTAGAAATATATTATATGCATGCATTGAATGTCAGGCAAGCTGGACCTTGGAGCATGCTAAGCTTAAGGCTAGAGTGGAGGTTTTGCAGAAAAACCAGAGGTGTATCAAATTACTCGTATCATATACTTATACTTGACTAGTTTTTTTTAACTATATTCATCTTTCTATACAGTAATGATTACTTTATTTATATAAATGGTGCATGGATATGTTAATTGGCAGGCACTATATGGGAGAAGAACTGGATACTCTAAGCATGAAGGAACTGCAAAACTTAGAACACCAACTTGATGTTTCTCTTAAACACATTCGCACTCGCAAGGTAATTCAATTCTCAATCATCTCCTAACTCCATTGCACAAATATTTCTTCAAGTAAACGTTATTATGCAAGATATTTGATTAAAGTACGGAGAGGATATATGTCTACAATAGAACGCTCTACTTCATGTGACGGCATAATTTAACGTGTTGGCAGTTGTTGTGATAATGTTATGTAAGTATGTGAGCTAATATAATTTTTTGTTTTTTATTATTTTATTTTTATATTAAATAATTAAACTATACTTAATTAAATTGTAGTTGTAAAGTGAGAATTATTAATTTTATTAAAAATTTAATTATTATTTTTCTAGAAGACATGACATATCACTCGCAGGGATATTAAGTTATACTCATCTCGGACGGATTATTTTTTTGATGTCTACAAATTAACTACAGAATTGAAGGTTGCTACATAATGAAATAATAATTCCATAATATAATTAAAGGTACATTTTGCACCTTGTGTAACCATATATTAATTAGATGCATATAAAATTCTAAAGCTAATTCAATCGTCAGCAAGAAATTAAGTAAATGGCAACATGAATTTTTTTTGTTATATAAAAGAAGAAAGAAGAAATGAAAGTGGAAAGAAGTATATCCCTTGTAATAAATAACTGATGTTAATAATTTGATATGCATAAAGTAATTAGTGACATATATTCTCTTACATACGAGTTAGGGTTATTTAATTATGAAGATGATTATACATTGCTTCATTTATATTTTCTGGCATAAAGATGACACAAAATTTTTAAACACGATTATTAAGAGGAGAGTGTATAAAGTAGTGTAAAAGTGATAAAGGTGGGTGGTATGATCCACACTTTTTTGAATGGATAATTTTTACTATTTTTGGAATGTGTTATTATTAGTGGAACGTCTCAATAAGATAATTATATCATGTTTAGTGGGACGGAGGGAGTAATAATATAGAAGATTAAATATAAATAAAGTTTAATTGTATCAAAATAATGAAATTTGGATACATTTCCATAGGATGAACTTTCGAAATTACATTTTACAATCTCAAAACGTGAATTTTGTTAGTTTTTCAATTTTTATTTATATATAAAATTGAATTTCCCTTGCTAAATTCAAATTCAGGAGAAAATTCAGATCAAAGTTGATTAGAGTATAATTTAATTATATTCATTAGATAGAAATTAATATGGATAATTTGGATTTGTTTTTAATTATCATAAGTAGATCTATTTTCATTATAATCATCTCATATATAAGAAAAATATATATATAGCTATGCAAAAACCTGTTATGAGCAAATTTAAAACATAAACTTTCAAGATCTTCAAATATTCATATAAAATTGAATTTCCCCCCTCAATATAAAATTCAGTTTTATATTCATATACAACTCAATTATATATAAAAATATTTAGATCAATGGATATAAAAATGTTTCAAGATCTAATCTGCTTGTGTTAACTAAAAATACATCTGAACCATCCATATTTTTCATTTAATGGATATAATTAAACTATATCATAATTAATAAACCCTAGTTAGAAAGAATAACAAATTCCATATTTTTCGGGATAAAATATTTTAAATAAGATATATACTAAAATTATCTTTCAAAATTTATTTTTAGTTAACTCATGCATATCCATTTTTATTTGATATTTTCCCTATATATATATATATTTATGCTCTCACAAAAAATGGGCGAAAAGGCCAATTATTTTTTGATTCAGATAGAAAGAATGTTTTGATTCACTGGTTTTAATTACCTATTGTTATTCTTTAATATGAGAATGTTAATGTAGCAATTAATTCCAAGTTATATATTACTTTGCATGCAGAACCAGCTAATGAATGAATCCATTTCAGAGCTCCAAAAAAAGGTGAGACTTAATCTAAAGATTTTTTATTTATGCAACACACTGAGTCACAAAGATAACATATTAATTAATACCAGTTGTTGATGGAATCCCTTGGAATTTATGATAAAAGTTTTGATGGGTTTATGATTAATGTAACCAATATTTAATTGAGTGAAGATAGTCCTTTCCTTTTTCCAAAATCCCTTGATGGAATTTGAATAACTATGATAATGTGATAGGAATTTACTTATCATATTAACATCATCGATTATTATCTATGTAAAGGCTTGGCTATCTTCTTAGGACATAAATTAAACGCCAACATGAATTTATTTTTGTAATATCCTAATAAAACTATTAACATCATTGCGAAACTACTAAACTGTTCTTCAGTAGAGAATACATTCCATAAACATATTTGATTTTGGTGTCTTTCAAAGCAAATGATGCATGTGACTTGCAAGTATATCAATTAATTTGATTGATAGTATTTGGTTTGTTTTTGAAAAGTAAAACAAGTGTGCATGTTTTTACATATTGCAATTAAGTTAAATTTCAAATTGAATTGTTCTAATTGTTTAGATGTATTTTTTATTTGTTAAATGTCAAGACAATCTAATATATTAAAATGTGTGCTAAAAAGTAATTACATGCGTCTAAATAATTAATTAGACGAAAATAAATTTTGTTACACAAAGGCATGATGAAGAATGAAGAAGTATTAATTGTTGCACTATATATATTATTATGGTTGCAGGATAAGGCATTGCAGGAGCAGAATAACTTCCTCAACAAGAAGGTGAACTATTTATTTTTCAATGCAGACCACTAAATTTATACCCTCTTTCGAGACAAAAAAAGAAACTTTCTCCACACAATTGACTATATATACACGATAGCAGTATTGGCGCTGCTACTAGTTTCTTGAACATATATTCTTAGTTATAGATTTGCATGCAGTTGCTATATATATATTTTCTTGTAAATTGAAGGTAAGGGATTTTGATTAAACAGATAAGAGAGAGAGAGAAAGAGGTAGCTGGAAAGGCGGCGACAACGACGACAACAACAACAATGACTACTTTGGAGCAACAACAAAACCATGGCATGAACTCTTCTGGTTTCAATCACCCACAGACTATGGGATCTATGAATATCAGGTAATAATTAAGATGCTACATTTTTAAAAGAATCTATATAATTTTTGAACAATAATATAAAATGTTTAGCATGAAAACTAGCTAGTAATGCAGGTTGCTCTAAGATTACCTCTAAGGATATATCACACCTAATGCTAATAATAATGTAGGTTAAATTTTCATTAGAAGTTAAAAGTATAGATAGCATATGTAAGTTAGTAAATTCATTTGAATTTAGCAATAGCATCATAATTTTCATGCATAATTACATAATTTAACATATATATGTATGTAAAGACCAAATCTTATGCTACACAATCTACCAGCTGCAGAATTATATATGAATTGAAAAGGTATATATAATTATAGGATTGAAATTTATTGGGCTATACATATGAAATGCTAACATGCATCCATACACAGCAACGAGATGTACACAATCCCAGAAGAAACCGGAGAAGATGGAGGAGGAGGAGGAGGAGGAGTGTCGCGACACCTAAATCACTTCTCTAATCCGGTAATGCCCTCATGGATGTTACACCATGTAGATGGATAATAAATATATTTATATATATATATATATATATCAAAGATAGACCTGCATGCATGGATCATATATATAATCCTTTTATCATGCTACTGCTACAAAGCTGTATTATCATGCATCCTAAGTCAATCATAAAACAAGTATGCAAAGTATTCAGAATTGATCGAGAAGAAGAGAGAAAAGATGATTGCTGTGAGTGAGTGAGTGATATGCATGAATCGTACGTACGTGTAATATTTGGTATTCATGAAATCAAACATTCTCTATGACTATATATATATATATCTACCCTGCAGCCTTATTACTGTTGAGGAAAATAATTCCCAACTGTACACTAAAAACAGTACTGCTACTATCATGTTTTGTGATCAATTAATTACATGTAGTGTGTTATTTTTATATATATGTGTCGATATATATGATCTTACAATATTAATTTGTGCATATATATATATATGTCTAGAATGCAGACATATATATAGACATTTCTTACTGAGTTATACTGCAGTGTGTTCCCTTGGGCCCACATGCATGTTTAAATAAGTAAAGAAAACAAGTCCTTCTAAGTATATATTGTCTGTCTTGAGACATTTGCAACCATTCATTTTAGGTTTCAATATTACCTGACGTTAGCATGCATATATATTGTGTTTGTTTGCTTTCAAATCTAAGGGTTTAATTAGGGTTCTTGGCCAACTGCTAAAATAGTGTTGAAATAATTATGTTTTCCTAGATAAATACCACATTAATTAATTAAAATTAAATAGTAGAAGATTTTTTCATCGGTTATATACAAACCACTCATATTTTCCATTTTGGAGAATCAGACCCACACTTTTTCTTCTAAAAAATACTCTCTCGTCATATTCTTTTTTACTTGCAAATTAATATTTTATTTTATTATTCTTTATTTTATTAAATTTATCTTAATACCCTTTACTTTTTAGTTATAAAATTTATCAAGAAAAATGGGACTATTTTTGTGAAAGTGTGAAAGTATATATTTATTTTAAAATGTTAAATCTTAATAATTAGATTAACACTGTAGAAAATATAATATAATATAATGTATAGTAGCCTTTTCTTGTTTTTAATTGAAAGGATTACCCATTTGAGTCAAATTAATTAAATATCAGTTGCTTCAATCGTATCAATCAAAATCTGTTTGTACTGCTTCAATCCGTTCAATAAAAATTACTACTATATCATTCCAGCTTTTAATTCCAATATTTTAATTGTTTAAATTTAAAAGGATTTTACTACAGAGCTAGATTTGGTACTATAGTAGACTATACACTTCTTTTAAAAATTAGGTATATAATAAAGAAAAGAAAGTCCGAATTGAATATATGTCCATGAGTATGAAGTATTTTCGTAAATAGATTTTTTGAATAAATTTATATTATTAGGGTATGTTTGGTAGTCTATATTTTACACTACAAAAAATGCATTATATAGCAACAAAATAGTGATGGAAAAATTTTCCGTTTCTAAATTATAACGGATCGACAACGGAATTGTTACGAAATTTTTGTAAAATTTTAGTAACGAAATTAATGACGGAATTATCCGTTATTAAAAATTTAGTAACGGAATTTTCCGTTACAGTTCCATTACTAAAATAGAAGAAACCATTCTAGAAACGGAAATTTCGTTACAATTCTGTTGTTATATATAGTAACGGAATATATTCCGTTGTTAAATTTTTTAGCAACCATCGATATTACTACGGATAAATCCGTTACAAATCCATTACTAAAACATTTAGTAATGGAATTTCTTATTTTAGTAACGGAAAAATTCTGTTGCTAAAATAATTTTTTTTTGTAGTGTTATAACATGGTAAAATTAAGTTATCACATTAAGTTATGTGTTTGGTAGTAAATATTATAAATATGTCGACCCGTTCTAAAATCACAATTTCCCTACAATTTAATCTCATGGAATTGGTAAGATTAAAATAATCTTGATATATTACAAATTTTATCATATCATATATTGACTACCAAACAAGCCGTTAAAATATTATATATATTCACGATCTTGGTATGTCACTAAGTCATGGTAGAGAAATTGCTTAAAATTTATGCATTTTATGTATTATTTTGATGCATTAGACGTAGTATATATTTTATTTCATAATATGATAATGCATTTTTATCCATTAATTAGTACATCGTAATTTTAATGCATTTTATACATAAATTTAATGTATACTTAATCTGAACCATAGATTTTACAAAAATTTTACAAAGATTAACTGTTCTTGTTTTTTAGTTCCTATCATAAAATGACGTATATTTGCCTTTTCTCAAATGATATTTCACAATTCATATGCATACAACTCGCTCTGCTTTGTCCCATTAATTTTTGTACTAAAATTATAAGTATATTATTGATGGTTAGAGCTAAAAATAGTGACAGCTTCTGCGCATACGACGGCAACAGCTGATTAGCAGCAAAATATTGCGGTAAAAGGTAAAGAAGAAAGAAACATATATTATTTTTAATGATTGTAATATAACCATCAGAAAATATTATTCTACTCTAAAATATATATATATATATATATATATATATATATATATATAATTGCCTTTTAAGCTTAACCATAAAAGCATAGTGAGTGATGATGACAACTCAATGGATAATGATATGAGTTGAGAGCTAATCCAAATTAAGAATTTATGGAGTGCGAATTAAGAGCCGCGTCTAGGCTCAGCTTATAAGCTCTTTCAAAGTATTTGGCAAATTAAGTTTTTTGAGAGCTTATAAATTGTTAAAATAAGCTCTTAGAATTTATAAGTCGTTCAAAAAATAAGTAGCTCTACCCCAACTTATTTCTCCATGAACTTATAAGCTGCAACAAAATTACATAAATAACATTTTATATTACTTTAAAAGAGCTTATAAACTCATTTATCTAAACACATTGACAGCTTATAAGTTTCATCTTATAAATTCTTGCAAGAAATTATAAACTTAGCCAAACACCCTCTAAATAATTGAATTGTGAGTTATTTTGGAAAAGAAGAATTAAAGAAATGTTGTACTACATTATAATATGATTGCAACTTTTCATATATTTGGTAGAATTGTGATAATTAAGTTAGATGTTGGGTTACATATTAATGGTATTTTTCCTTAAAAAGAAAAAATAAATAAATTATAAAAAATTACCAGGCCACCACATTATAACTCTTAGTTCCATTCCATAATTTTATATATGAAGAAAATATAAAAGTTGGTAAAGGTAAATTATAAGTAATTACTTTCTTGATATACGAGTTTTGCAGCATGGAACAATATATTAGGATAAGAATTGTTCCATGTGTTTTTCTGAATTGTCACGTTTATAAAACTATTCGATCGATGTATTATCCATCAAAGAGTGATGCTACAAGAATTCTAAGGAACATAACGTGGATTTACATAAATAAACCTTTAAAAGAAATTTTTGATGTGGGAGGGATGTAAATGAAACCAACCCCCTTCAATTCATCATATTCATATTCCCATCTTCATCTTGATCTAGTCAGACTCAGACAGAAATATATAAGAATCCTTCCTATTTCAAGGCTTTCTGAGAGCTGAGGCTATAATATAATGTGGTGTATATACAACTCTGTACAGCTTGTCATATCCAGCAAGTACTCCAGCCCCCGCAACACCAAGTAGTATGTTAGCCGTCACTCCTCTATACAATGCTGCAACACCTTCTACTCTAACAATTTCAAGGAATGCTTGCCTGCCGTTGCGGTACTTCACTGATTGTCCAGACGTTACCATCATTCTCCGCCTTACGGTGTCAAATGGGTACGCACACACCCCAGATGTTGTGGTCACACTCCAACCCAGCAAGAAGCTAGCAACAAAATTGTCCTGCAAACCTTCAATTATGTTCAAATCTTTTTTAAACTGCTGTGGAAGGATGGATATATACAAATAAATAGTCAGATTTATTCACCTGGAAAGGTCCAACCAAAACTATAGGTTTCATGGTGTCGTAGATCCCAAAATACATTCCACGATAAAGAGTAATGCCCAAGATGGAAACCCCAAAACCTCGATAAAGACCTGCTATTCCATCACTTGACAAGGTTTTACGATAAACATCGAATATCCCATTGAATTGGTGCTTGCCATTGATACGGCATTCCCTAGCATCTGTTGCCAGTCGAGTCCTTGCATAATCTAGGTGATATAGAAACAAAGAAGAGGTAGCTCCTGCAGCACTCCCAGAAGCAACATTTCCAGCAAACCACTTTAAGTATCCATCCTTCTCTTTTGAGCATCCCAACCAGCTTTTGAAGTAGCCTTTAAATGCAAAGTTGAAGGCCTGTATAAAATTAACAGAACAACGCCACTTTTCTTAACAAACTTTGAACATGTATAACTCCTTACAAAAACCACACAAATGTTTAAAAGCCAAACTATTTGAGTTCAAATGATAAAGCACAAAAATGAACGACATTTTTAGTATATGGATGTCAAAATAAAAATCTCAAGTACAGTCGTAATAATATGGCAGAGGTGCCTCAAGAAACTAATGGCTATTAAAGGACGGAATTCATAATTTTGACAAAGAACGCTATATGATGAAGAGTATGAAGAGATTATATATGTTAAACTGTTCAGTCTCTGTGTCTCTGTTCTGTTCTACATATACAGTATTGTAATGATACATGAATCTCAAGATATATATTAGGGGGAAAAGGTGTTATGGTTTCGAATCTTTCGATAAGAAATCCATCCTGCCTGCAATGAGATGTGAATTTGAAGTCTGTAGCAATTAGCAAACACGTGAAATGGAGTGGTTTCATAAAAATCTGAACTGAAAGAAAAAGAATATTAAATAAGGCAAATTTTAAAAAAATATAACAATACAAGGAATATTATCCAATATAAAACATAATGATTTATTCACTAAAAGAATTGCCACAATATTGTGAAAGAGAACTTTCACCATAAAAGGGGTTTAGATGCAATGCAGCAATTAGTAGTATGAAAATCTTATCATTCATTCAAAAGAAAATTTCACTGAAGCCTTTCACGAACTAGAAAAACAGAAACAACAGCATTAAGTGAGAGCATATATTTCTGTTCAATAAACAGACAAAAGGTAAAAGTGCACCTGAGTAGGGAAATATCTTATAACATTGGCCTGGTTACCCCTCCAGAAGGAGAAAACACCTTCCTCCCTGAAGACCCTCCGGAAGCAATTACCAATACCACCATAAGGTCTTTGAAGCTGTCCTCTCTTCACTAACTCTCCTTGGTTCTGTAACAAAAGCTTCACCCTCTCAATTGGTGCAGCAGCAGTTTTTGCTGTAATAGCTGCAGTTCCTGCTAGGACGAAATCTATTGAAAATCTCTCTGAGCGTTTTTCCATGAACCCTTCCCCCTTTCTAGTTTCAGCCCTGAGCTACCAAAATCACACAATATAACTACGTATGTATTAATCTCTAGTTTCTCAGTCTATCGTCATCAGACTCATTACAGTTGAGAGAAAGTGACTTATATACAGAAAAGCATAAGTCATAAGGGATTCTTTAAATTGTTGGGTAACTATTTGATACTTCAAACTGAAAGGTGACAAGAACCTGAAGCAGGAAAACATTAAATTCCTTGGTTTGTAGTGTGGCCCACATTCAATATGAAGAAAAATGGATGTCTTCCCTGTATGAAGAAAAAGAGGAAGGATAAAACAAAGGAGGTTCACACTCAATCAGAGACCACAGATTATATAAGATCTCCTTACAACAGCCTTCAAACAGTATAAAATCCAATTCCATATAAATTTTGTTTCATCCAATAAAACAGTGTTGGTATTGGTAACATTCTTAGTGTAGTTCTAAGGAGGCGGCAAATGATAGGAAACATTGAAATGTGAGGCTTTCCACCCAACATGTAAGACTGAAATCTAAAAGGGAAAATAAGAACTTGAAATCTTCACAAAGAAACTTGAAAATTAGCAAGATCTTCTATCACTTTTGAGATTATCTGTGTATTTTCCATTAAAAAAGTATTTGGAATCACATTACTGCCAGTTGGAAACCCACAAATTTTTGGCGAAATCAGAGAAAATGAATGAAAAATATTCCACTTTAAAGAGTTTTAGGAGAAGTGTATGCCATTCCATTCCCTTTGGTTATCAAACAAACATTTCCAGCAGCCGGATAACACTCGCTAGCATAGCATAACAATATTATCCTCCACCCAAACTCATTACTGAGCCACACTACTTACGAATCATTATGAGTCGTAACAATAGAATCCACTACCTTAAACTGATTTTGAGTCGCATCAATTTTCTTCAATGTGTCAAAGAAGTATAAAAAACAATCCCATCAGTACTTGTTTAAGTGGAGCAGCACAAACAATGCAGCTAAATGCAAATATGGAGTTGGATGCTTGATGAAAAAGTGGTCAGGGAATAGGATAGAAGTTGCACTGCCCCATTTGCATCATTGTTCTTGCCAATAAAATTCTCAAGCTCACGTAATTTCATACAAGAAAAAGCATATCTTCTTCCTTGGCTACTCAGGAATGATTAAATTGGTTTGTAAAACTATAGAGCTAAAATCAATTTCTTCCACGTATTACTGCTGGCTATAACAATCCTTTGGCGCTCAAACAAAATCGCCAAAAAGATTACAATTTTCACCTAATATAATTGCTCCCTTATTCCTCGAATGTTCCCCACAGAACTCATGTTCGGAACTTCATGCTGAAGATAACATCACCTCATAAAAAGAACCGCAAATTCAAAATAAAAGGAACTGCATAAACATGAATGCAATCACGTACATGAATAAAATATCAAAAGCAAATGAAAAGAGGAAAATCCTACTCTTGGCGCAAAAGGGCCTGGGGAAGAATCTTTTCCTTGCTTCTATCAAGATTCAAATTGATGTTCCTCTTTCGTCTTTTTTCTTTGATTTGTTAAGATTTTGTGGCGTATTTATAAGATTTGGACCATAGAATTTCAGTGCTTCGAATTGGCGCCTCATTTCAATCCTTGGCCCACTAATTTCCTTATATTCATTTGTTGGAGACATATTATTAATAAAATATAAAAAAACAAAAGCGGCGGATTTGATTCCACCGTATAATAATAATAATAATAATAATAATAATAATAATAATAATAATCACTTTAAATTCTCACATACATTCTCTAATATATTTCTAAACTTTTTAAATTGCATTTATTAATTTGATTTACAAGTATCGCGCCCTCGGGATGTGAGTCTGTTATGTTACGACGGCATAATAAATTCACTAATAACTATTTAGTGTTTATTCTTATTTTATTAAAAATGATTAACCATATTTTTAGAGAATATATTGAAGATCATACTTACATGTGTTGACATGTGTTACTTATTCCATATGAGATGTCACACCTTTCATATTACAACATATCCACTCTTATGATTTTCATATTTCAATTTCAATATTATTTTTTTGTAGTAATTTTATGAATGATCATAGAGTTGTTTACTAGTGAAGTTAAATTTAACAAGTTTGAGTTCGACTTAATTTTTAATTTTTTATTTATTCAAATTTGGCTTGAATTTTAGCTATTTTAATCGAATTTAATTGTCATTTATGTATTAATAAACTGAATTCAAGTTCGACTCGTCAAAAGATTAAAATATCCTAACTATTAAACAATATGATAAGTCAAATTCAAACATTCATCAAAAGCTGGTCGTTTATGTGTTTCGGGTTCGAATTTGAATTTGAGCTCATTCAAGAATTTGTTAACTTTCATAATTGCTTCTCTCGTGAAATTGAAGGTCGCAAATGCCCTCCCTTGTTATCATTTATTTTGTTCTCTTTGAAATTTAAAATATCTAACTTTCACCACTTATTACTATGATTCTTCTCTTCCATTTCTTCACTTTCCACACCACAATCACAAGTTCACAACTACTTAATATTCAAGACAATAGGTTTTCATTGTTGGATGTCAAATTTGAGACATAGTATCATCATGCTTTAATATTTGCCGACCGCCTCTCTCTTTGTAATTAAATTATTCATTTATCAAACATTTTGAGCCGTCCCAACTAAATTGGAGTGTTTCCCTTTTAGTACATTTTTTTAGACATAATTTTAAATAATATATATTTATATTATTATTTTACCCTACTTTTTAACTCTTCTAAAAGTATGTGTCTAAAAGTAACGTCTAATCTTAACCGGGACTGAGTGAGTATTAGTTACTAATTTAAAAAGAGAGTTCAAAAAGACATTGAGAATGACATTCAAAACTTCAATGGGAGTAATCACAATTCACAAAGAATCAATAGACTTGAGTGAGATTATATGCTTTCTATGATTTCCACGTAACATGAAGTTTGAATTGTCTCTCAAACATAAGCCTGCTACTACAACCACTACCATGTAAAATTACCCAACCATAATGGTGTTACAATTATAGTACTATCTCAACAATGCAAAAAAGATCGATTCAGAATTTAAAGGACTCTCTATTCAAATAAATATCATCACTCACTCAGGCAACATCACACCAAGCTATTCCAATCATTTACACATCACGGCATGCAATAGTTATGGACACATGTTTCAGAAAACAAAGCCTGGAAGTTTGGAACCTCATAGCCGCGTGTTGCTCTCTTGCTGGCTGTTACGATTGTTACAGAACTAATGACTGCAGTCGGAACCTTGCTCTCGCAGCACTAGAAACAGATTCTTCGTCTTGGTTTTCTTTTGCAGCTGCCACAGCAGTGATATAAGCTTCCCTTGCAGCCTCCACTTCCTGCATATCCATTTCATGATCCTGCCAATTGGAGGAAATGACTATGGGTGTCACAGAAGTTTCTATGACTACGGAAGGGAAGAGTTAAACGAAGAAAACTGGTACGGCATTAGTTTCAAGGTCATAATTGTTTGTAACAAGCTTCAGTATGCTCAGGAGAGAAAGTAGCAGCTGCCACTGCATGGTACTTGACTTACTATTTCGTGATTCTGATCAAGAGGATAAAGGACATCATCATAATCTTCTGCCGTGACAAAATCATTCCTTGTCAAGCCTTCGATTAGTGACATAAAAGATAAAATCTCCCCTTCCACCTTATCTAGATCTTCCTGGAGTCTGTCCCCTTTTTTGTTGGAAGTCATCACCTCCCATTGTAACTTTTCAATAGCTGCATGTTTGTCGGCGAGCTTAACCTGGGAAAACAATTTACCCCAGACCCAGAGTTCAGAATGAGAGAGGGATTAGGAATAAAAGTAGCATGGCAAAAAATAATCACATTTATCTTCCTAGAAGAAGCTCAAGTTAAATACAACTAAGGGAATTAAGTCAAACTACTTTTCTTCAACCATCTTCCTCCACGAAGGAAATATGCTTTCAACCATCATGAACTCAAAGAGCACCCTAACCCATGCAAAGAACAAAAAGCTGATAGGACTCCTAGGTGTCATATTATGTAGATCAGAAAGAAATGTATGACAAAGATCAAGAAATTGATATATATCACCTAAGCGGAAGAATGGAGCATCTTTATATGCTGCACTGCTTCTCATTTTGTTCATTATTCTCAACCCCATACATTAGATTAGATGAATATCCAAAAGCCAGAAGGAGAGAGAGAGGGTAGAGCTAATGAACAGCTGTCCAAGATACTGTACTGAAGGATAATAAGACAAACCAATTCACATAATCAAACTCAGCATTCAGCATCTATTATATATCTGGTAACAATAAGCTTTTAGCTTTCATAGTATGGACATGCCTTTGTATCAGAAAGCTGCAGTTGAGTGGACTTAATCAGTGAGTCCTTTTCTGCAGCCTCACTTTTAAGTTCCTCATATTGTGTGTGAATTGAAGCCATCTCATTCTTTAGAAGTTCTGCAGATTCCAGAAGTTCATCTTTTTCGGCTAACTGCCTCTTTAGATCCTCTACTTGGTCCCTCAATGTCGTCAGTTCTTCTCTATCCTTTTCAGAAAGCAGTGTCCTTGAGGAATAAGCTGATAAGTCCTCTGTGTCTTGGCTGTTGGCTGCATTCCTGTTTCGATCATGCTTGGAAAGAGTAGAACTCCTTCCAGCTGTCTGCGGCATATGTCAGCATCAGCATAGAACAAACATAATAGAAAAATTTACTCTTTAGTCATAATGAAGAACTGAAATCAATAAGGAAGGAAGGAGCACAAATAATATATTCAAATCACTTCCTAATAATGTTAGATACTAAATCTTAGAAGCTTTACATGTCCCAATCGACAAATTTAGACGCACTGTCCATGAAAACAGTGGATAATCTGGTTGTTTTTTCTCCATAGGCTCAGAGTGAGAAAATAGATATTGCCACTGCCTTTTCTAAATCCTTTCCTATATATCTTGCCACTCTACTTCCAATCATCTAAAGTTCTAAACAAAATTATAACATTTTGTTTCTCTGTCTTTATTGTCTTGTTTTTGGTGACCACTCCCTTTTTCTAATATTTACTATAATGTCGACCTTTATCAGATACTGCTTCTGCAACCCTTCTGCTTCAATAAGTGATCATCAGAGTTTCATAGACAAAACCTCTTAAGAAAATAAATAAGGATCACCATTTAGTATCTACATCCAAAAGTTGCCTTTAGACAAAATTCTTAGGGCCAATGTTACAAAGAATGATTCTTTTCTTTAAAGATTGCAGTTTGGAAAATCAATTTAGCAGCAGAAATGGGCTTGATCCCATACATATAGGGAAACTACGTAAAGCACAAAAGGCCACTATTCTTTCTTAACAACATAAAGTTCAACATCATCACGTTGAACAACTTTTTTTCTGCTTTTACATTTCTCCTTACTCATGTTTTCATGGGTGGTCCAAATGAATATGAAATATGAACCAGTCTAACTCAAGAAATTTAAAGTCAACAGCATCAAAACTGCGAGGGACTCTAAAGCTTTTATTTGGATATATACACACAAGATAACAAGGGAGTACTTTAACTTTGGAGTCAATCTGATCCAGAGACATTTCATAAGACAAGTACAACATACAAACAAGTATAGTTGGATAAATATATGCTACCATTACTCAGTCATCCACTATTAAGTAGTAGTATGCAGCTCATAATTATTAAGATATCCCATTAAATGCACTGAATCTAAAATCAAAGTAGTCTCTAATGCCACATTGTGTACGCCGAGGAATCCGTAAAGAAAAATTCAGACATAAGTACTTTATATTGCTGATTTATACCAAAATATGAATAAATTTTCAAATAGATTCCAGGGCTAAGTAACCACCTAATTTAGCTAATCCAGTCAAACAAACTTCTATTTTATGGAGAACGGGAGAAGCATTTGGAAGTTCATACAAAGAGAATTACTCTACTTGGATTTAAATAATCTCCATCATTACATAGCCATAATAGACTGCAAGAAACATTAGTGTGGAGATATTCTATCTTTCTATTGCATACACACAGAGTGATAAAAAAAAAACCTTTTTATTGAGGGATTCTCTAGAAGGCTTCTTAGTGTAGATCATAGAACCCCGCCGCGTAAACGAAGAATTCGCTTTCCGATCCTATCATTGCAATTAAAAGATTTAGGTAAAATGAAAAAAGAGAGTAAAAGCAAGGAAGTAAAATGGGTGTTATTACTTACCATTACAATGAGGGACTGAACGAGTGGGACCATCTCGACGAGGTCGTTGAAGAGGACCCGGTCGACGGTTCCGGTGGCAGAGGCGGTGGCGGCGGCGGCGGAGAGAGAGGAGAGGGTGCGGGAGAGGTCGTCGCCGGAGAGCCATGACTTGGGGTCCGAACCGAACTCGCTGGTGTCTTGCAAATCTAACAAATGCTGCTGTTGTTGGGCTCCGTACATTCTACCCTCCATTGAATTTCTTTTCAAGATTTCTCAGCGGAGATTGAGCAGTGGAATTTCCTCTTTTCGAAGAAGAAGAAGAATTTTGAATTTGTATATGGAGTATCATCTTTTATGTTTTTTGTTTTATTTTGAATTTGAATTGTCAAGTGTTTTATACTTTTATTTATTCAAAGCTATCTCTCAACTGCAATTTGAAACTTTTTAATTTCTTTATGGAATTTTTCTTAATTGTTTTTTAATGGAATCCATATAATTTTGGAAATAAATAAAAAATACACTCTTGTGTCCTATTCAAAACCGTCCTTTTTGTCTGTCCAACTAACATAACTTATTTTCTTTTATAGTAATATTTTTATGCTTTAAGTGTGTTGGGTAAACATAAAAAAATAAATTATTTTGATTTCCGTACCGAAAAGAAGGAGAATGAGATAGAGGGAGTATCATAAAACTAATAAGGATCAGTGTGGATGTCTCGTTTTTAATTTCAAATAATTTAGTATAATGATTTTTAGTGGATTATTATTTTATTAAAAAGAACAATTATAACTGACGCAATAAAAACTTGGTGTAAAGTTTAATTTATATTAGTGTAATTATTACAATATACAACTATTAACCATTCTCAATTTAACATTTTCTTTTCAATCATCTCTCAATTCAACAAATACACTAGAATCAATAACGTATAAAAATTACATTAATGACAAAGGAAATAAAAGGAAACACTTTCTGGACGTGACATGAGGATTTGGTTTCAAACACGTATTGTTAAATCTAATTTAGGAAATATATATTTATAGTTTGATTTGAACCCTCATCAACCCAATTTCATAATTGAAATCATTTCATAAATTTTTTATTTATATGAATATAAATTTCACTCAATACATACACACTATAATTATGAATAAATGGTGGGCGGTTGGTGTGCGGCTTGAATCATTGAACAACTTTTATACCTCATTAAATTAGTTGCATATTATAGAAGAAATCTAATGTTGAACGACATTTCAAAGTATTTAATATAATGTATCTATGAGAAGAAATATGACGTTAACATTTCAAGTGTCACAACATCTTAATTTATTCCATGCATAACTTTGGATTCATATTTTTTACATGTAAGTTAGAATGCTTGAATCAGTTTTCCATTAGGACCATAAATATATAAGAGTGTTGTTGTATTATGCAATCATCACACCTCAAATCATTCTAAAATATTTCAAGAATGAAAACATTTACGGATCGGAGTATTACTGAAATGTGAAATGTGTAGTAAGGTGATCCAATATTTACTTCTTTCTAGCTTAGCAGTTTATTTTCTGACATGATATATGGCAATGATGATTGAGATCATGGCTTTGAAAAGCTAACTACTTGTTTCTCAACACTTTCTTCAATTATTATGTTGCTCTGTGCTGAGATATATATTTTTCATGCATGATACTCCCTCCGTCCCGCTAGAATAGAGGCGTTTGTATTAAAATAATACACTCATCTACTTTTCAAACGCCTCTATTCTAGCGGGACGGAGGTAGTATTTCTTTTTATGCTCTAATACACCACGTCTTTAATTTTCTTTATCGAGATCGATCGATGTTAACTGTGCATAGCTACCTGCAGCATGTATTTTTAATCAAATTAATGTAGTGGAGACTTGATAGATATTATAGCATCATGATTCCATACATTTTTATTTTATTTTTCTCATTTTTAATCACGAAATTTATTATAATGATTTCGCCATAGCTAGCGATGTAATTTGGAAGCCGCTTATGTTATGGAACAAATATGTTCTGTCACATCGATCGTATGGATCTATTTATCTGATACTCACCAAATGATAAATTGTACATCTACATGCTTCGGAATAGAATCATTCCTTCAATTATTGTCACAATTGTTCACGATTTAGAACATAAACACATAGAGCATTTCCGATTACAGTTCCAACCGCTCGTTACAATTTCGGACCGTCCAAAAATCAATATTAATATATTAGAAATTTTTATATTTTTAATTATTTTTATTGGTATTTATGTATATCATCATTTCATTTTTGAGATTTTTAATATTTTTCTATTTATTAATTTTAAAATTATAGAGATTACAAAATAAAAATAAAATATTGATATATAATTTTAAGTATTAAACTACCACTACAAAAAAATTATTTTAGCAACGGAATTATTCTGTTACTAAAACAATAAATTCCGTTACTAAAAATTTTAGTAACAGATTTGTAACGGATTTATTTGTAGTAATATCGACGGTTGCTAAAAAATTTAATTACGGAATATATTCTGTTACTATATATAACAACGGAATTGTAACGAAATTTCTGTTTGTAGAATTATTTCCTCAATTTCAGTAACGGAATTGTAACGAAAAATTCCGTTACTAAAATTTTAATAACGGATAATTCCATCATTAATTCCGTTATTAAAATTTACAATAATTCCATTGTTAATCCGTTAAAATTTAGAAACGAAAAAATTTTCCGTCACTATTCTGTTGCTATATAATGCATTTTTTGTAGTGTACAAAGGACCATAACTTCAAATTCAAAGTTTAATTTTGATTTTATTTCATTCATAATATTTTTATGAGTTTTAATGCAGTGTTACGAATTATAAAAAAGTACTTTTTATAATATAAAAAATAAATTGAATTAGATAAAAAAGATTTTAAAGTTACGATTTCAAATTATCGGTTCTCAATTTCATATTTTCAAACCGTAACTGAATTGTTCTTTGCACGATTACAATTTGAAAGTGAACAATCAAGTTATAGTTGGATTGTGACAAGTCTAGTTCCTTTGACCACCTGTAATATGCAATGTGATAATTATGGATAAATCCTACTTACATGTTACACTATAAAAAAAATTAATTTAAGAAATTTAGTTGTTAAAAATATTAGTAACGAATTTATTCGTAATAATATCGATGGTTGCTAAAAAAATTAACAACGGAATATATTATGTTACTATATAACAACGGAATTGTAACGGAATTTTCGTTTCTAAAATGATTTATTCAATTTTAATAATATAATTGTAACGAAAAATTTTGCTACTAAATTTTAATAACGGATTATTCCGTCACTAATTCCGTTACTAAAAATTGAACAATAATTCAATAACAATTAAGTTGGTAATCCATTAAAATTTAAAAACGAAAAATTTTTCTGTCATCTCGTTACTATAAAATACATTTTTTGTAGTGTTAATTCTTAAATTAAGGACCTTATTCGATTTACATTCACATAAAATTTGTAATTTGTATTATACACAACTTAACATGTTTATGGAAATTTATTAATTAATATTATAATACTGATTCACATGCACATATGACGGAATAATTTAACATGGTATATTTACTCACATGGTATATTTTTACCTAAGAAGACCATTAACATAGCACATGGGGAGAGCAGAAGTTGCAGTAGAAAAGAACTTTAATATAAGTGAAGGAAATAGAAGTACGTTTATATATATTTCCTTCGTCCACCAAAATAATTTACGTTTCACCCGACATGAGTTTAAATAATATATTTTAATTTTAACAAGAATGTATAATTAGTAAAATTTGAGTCTCATTTGATATTTTATTTTAAATTGAGTTGTGTGTAGTGAATGAAATTTGGGTCATTGATTTATTATTTTTAATTGAATTGTGAGTATTAATTGTGATGAATCTTTTTTTATAAATAAAAATTTTAAAATGTAAATTATTTTGATTGTCGTCCAAAAATAGCAAGTGAACAGAAGGAAATGAGTAATATTTATTGAGCAATATATAATTTTCCTTTTGCTAGCTAATTAATCTCAATTCCTCTTCCTCCATCCATTTCTATCTCCTCTTAACACTGCAGAATTTAAATCTTCCAATTAAATATTAAAATAATTAAGTTTTACTTGAATGTTTAATGTATAGATATATTGGTTTTGAGTTGCATTGCATTGCATGTAGAAATAAAACTCAAAATGAGATTCAGTTTTAGGTAAATATATAAAGTAAAATTATATCTTTATCATAAGATCTTAAGAAAGTAGTATAAATTATAGAGTTGTTTGCACATAAGATAAGACCATCCATATTTATCAATTTAACACTCAAAATAAGTAGTAACTTTTTTATTTAAGTTCAGTTACATATATAGGCATTAAGATGTAGCTAGGCTAATAAAGTTACTTTTATATCCACCCAAAAGTCACATTATATATTGGGATAAGCCACTTTTGATGGTTAATATCCTACATATCATCACTTTTTTTTCTTTCTTTTTTTTAAATTTCCCGTTTTCCTTATATTTTCCATCAACTTTTTTTTTTACTTTCCTTTTTAATATAAGTAAGTTGATTTATTTTTCCCCATAAATTTCTAGAGACCAATAATAGGTAAGCACAATGAAAGGTGGCCAGTTGAATGAATTAATTGCCCTCCCTTCACCTAATATTCAAATTCGAATTTGAAATAAATATAGAAAATAAAATCGAAGCAAAATTAAAATTTAACTTGCACTTTATTAGAAGGGAAGTATTTGTTGAATAATTTAAGTGTTGATTAATCTTCACTTTAATTAAGACTTTCTATATCGTTGATTATATTAAGAAAAATGATTTGGGGATCAGTTAAATAGAGTTTCAAGTCATAATCACGAGTTAAGACTCAAACATGCAAATAATTAAGTTAGTTTCTTTTCAATTTTTAAGATCATCCTATTGAGGTATTGAGTTTTTTCCATTCATTTTCGTTTCCAAAAATTAAATTTGAAATATATATAAAAAATAATCGGAAAATGACATGATATAAAATGTCGTACTCATGAGATGATTTATAATTACTCAACCGACACTTCCGCCACCAAAATCAAGTTATCGTCTCATGAATTTATCTTCAATTTATCATCTCTAATGTTTAGGTCTCACGTCTCATTTAATTTTTTCCGACAATTCATAAAAATACTCATATTACAAAATGTAGATATAAGAAATGCTCAAATCTTAAAAGATATGTAACAAATACTCAAATTACATAGAAATATACTAATTTACCCTTATACAATGCAGTGCAAACATAAATGCAAAATATATACAATGCAAACATGATAGGCGCAGTATGGGGGCAAACATTATAATATGAGTGCAAACACCATTGCAAGCTAAAAAGCAAACTAGAATGCAAGCTTGCCATGATAATACGAGTGCAAGCTAGAATGCAAACTAGAATGCAAGCTTGAATTTCAATGTTGGCGCAAAGCAATCTACATATAATATGAGGCACGGCGCAAGCACCAACGCGAGCACGGCGCAAGCACCGGTGCAAGCACGGTGCAAGCACAGCGCGGCGCTAGCTTCTTTCCCAACACATCCAACCCATTAACTCCATATTTTCGGACAAATTCACTTATTTTCAGTCATTTCATGCAACAACTCAACCCTTACAAACACTAATTCAAAATTAAAACTCAATCTCATTCAATTCCCAATTTAAAACCCTAACATACAAATAGAATGTCATTAAAAAAATTTAAAATATAACTAACTTGTTGTGGAGAATTTGAAGACATTTTTGAAGTTAGAGGAAGAAGAGTCGGAGTTTGACCGGAGAGTGAGGCTACAGAGTTGGGTTTTCTTTTTTTTTCGTTGGGGTGGGGGGTAGGAGGGCTAGCGCAGGCTTGAAGAGTTATTCAGCGCAGGGGAGGGGAGGGGTTTAGCCAAAGAGAGAGAAGGAGAAAGAGGAAAATGGAGTATTATCTTTTTCTTTTTTTTTTATTTATTGTATTACTTATTATTGTAATTTTGAGTATTATTTACATGTGTATAAAGGAGTGAGTATTTCTTGCATGTACTTTTAATTAAGTTAGCATTTTAATTTTTGCCCCTAATTTTTTTCAGCTACTTAATATATTTAGACACCACACTAGCTAACTATTCAAATTCCAGACTTTTAATTTCATGATGATATTATCGATCTTTCAATATTTAATTTAGTATTAGTATCACATTATTTACCCTCTGATATAAACAAATTTATTTCCAACACAATATATATATATATATATATATATATTTCATGGATCCATTATGCATATTTTTTGACATTTTATACGCATTTTAATATTCTTCAGTCGAATGCAGTGTGCAACAAAATTTTAGCTAGCATATATGCAAGTAAATTGTGTCAAAGTTAATGGAGGAAGGAGTACTTACTTTAATTTTATTTAACAAATTAATTATATATATGGCTAAGAAAGAGCGGAACTAATTAAAAAATATTGGTCGATGCAGATTGAAATATTACGAATATACTTACTAATTAGAGCGACTGAAATTTACATATTTTATTATACCCAAGCATTATACATTATGTCATACGTATGCATGAACAAGTGTATATATATATATATACTACATACATTCTATTATTTATGCCCTACTTTACTAATTAGATTTGAATTGAAAAGGCGTGCATGCATCGAATAAGAATTCCAACTTTCCATTAATTATTACAAGTTTGCTCTTAATTGAAACATATTATTTTATTAGCAGAAGTTTGCATTTAGAATTGTTAGGAGTTACTTAATTAAATATATACTTTTTTAAAAATTATATATAGATAATGTGGATTCTTAATTCTTTTTTTCCAATGAGAAAAAGGATAAATAGAAGATATAGTTGACTTAATTCATATATATGGTCACGTCAATAAATGAAGAACAAGCGATTTCTAATATGTAATCAGTAAGAATGAGGTTTCGTTTTCTTATGATTAATTTTAGCATATATAGTATATATTAATATATATATGAACATTTAATATATATATATATGAACATCCTTCATTCAATTCGAACATCGTTTCTCCATTTCGTTTTCTTATTATTATTTATAATAATGTTATTGAAGTTATAAGTCTGGTTACGTTTTAGTTTTTCTCAAGTGTTATGTTCACATGTTAATCTAACACATGTATTTTTGTTTTCTTTACAGAAATGCTGACTGAAACTCCAGCTTAACATGACGTGGAATGGCGACACAACAACCAGCTCAGCAACCACGTGGAGTGCTGACTCAGATGTGAACATGTATTTTTGTTTTCTTTACAGGAATGCTGACTGAAACTCCAGCTTAACATGACGTGGAATGGCGACACAACAACCAGCTCAGCAACCACGTGGAGTGCTGACTCAGATGTGATGGAGTAGCACACGTTTGATGGAAGAAGAACAAGTTAAAAGACAGTTGAAGAATTCATGCCTAGTGGAATTTTGTTTCACAAATTCAGGAGTCAACAACCTATTGAAGTTGTTACACAATTCAAGGCAGATATGCTGACTCAACAACTGACGTGCAAGAATTGTGGAAGTCATGGGCAGACTGTTACTATTTATGTGGATCTAGGCCCAACTTAGTTCATATAGTCTATCTATAAACATTAGAGTCATTCATTTAGTAGATAGACGTTTTTCATAGATATTTTTCATAGTTTTCATTATACGATTCTTAAATTCAAGAACGTACGTTTAGTATTTTAGTGATAGTGTTATTTTGTTATGGTGTAGACCAACATTGTAACACTCATCACTTGTTTTGATAATCATTTTTAGCCGTAAGGCTCGTGTAGGTTATAAATTTATAACTTACGCAAAATTATCTTTATGTCTCGTATTTAGCTTCTGCATTTTATAATCTAGAGTCGGCTGATACACTTTCAAGTGGTATCAGAGTCATTACTCAACATATTGAGTGTGGTCCTACCGTCCTAACAGTATCACTACTATAAAAGTTCGATTGATCCAAATAGAATAGGAGTATATCGACCTCCAGTCTTGGATGGATCGAATTACTCTTACTAGAAGACACGCATTCATTCCCTCATCAAGTCCATAGACCAAAGAGCATGACAGTCAGTAGAAAATGGTTGGTCTCCACCGAAGGCTACTGATGAGCACGGAGATGTTGTCCCGACACCAATGAGTAGCTGGACTAAAGATCAGGTTGATGCGGCCACATTTGATGATCGTGCGCTGAATGCTATCTATGTTTCAGTAGACACGAACATGTTTAAGCTGATCAAGAACAGTGCATGCGCAAAAGATGCATGAGATGCCTTACAACGACATTGTGAAAGGGGACAACATCAAACAGTCACGTTTACGTATTCTCACTTCTAAATTCGAGAATATAAAAAATGGACGAAGATGAAGATATCACCAACTATACGAAGAGGATACTTGACATTGCCAATGAATGTCAGAACTTAGGCGAACCCCTAAGCAACAAAGTGATAGCGTTGTTGTGTTATGGTGTAGACCAACATTGTAACACTAAGCACTTGTTTTGATAATCGTTTTTAGCCGTAAGACTCGTGTAGGTTATAAATTTATAACCTACGGAAATTATCTTTGTGTCTCGTATTTAGCTTCTACATTTTATTATCTAGAGTCGGCTGATACACTTTCAAATCTTGTTGGCGTGGACACGCAGGCATAAAATACAAACTACTACACAACTTCAAAGTGAGTATATAAATAGAACTGTTTAATTGATTTATGAAATAGCTAACGACAATAAATATATATTATGAGTTAATAGTAATTAGCCTTATTTAATATGAATGTTATACAAAAGTGAAACTTAAATAAAAATCAAACTAAGCAAGACACTGCTAGGGATCAAACTCTTAATAATTGCAAACTAAACCAAATATTTTACAAACTCATCAGATTCAACATTTAATTTCACAACATCCTTATTATATATATATATATATAATAATAATAATAATAATAATAATAATAATAATAACAACAGAGGTTGGTTCTAATGATAATACCTTCTTAGATAAAAAATAGGAATAAATCTACATCCTTAATTTAATGAGTTGAATGGTCAAGATTGATTTTGAAATATGCTTTAAATTTCCAACTTAAGTCAACTTTCACTATTTTAGGAAGAAATTCATTTCATATATAGAAACAATAACAATTAAGCTTCCCTATCAATATAATCTTCCGTCTATCTAATGCACATAACATATTATTCTTAATTTATACTACAAATAAATATCAACAGATGCATTAATTTGGCTAATAAAATGCATCACAAAGTTAATATATAAGATTATGTCGAAATGCATTGGTTTAGTGTATGAAATGCATCTCTTGCTTGAAATTAAAATCTATATAATTAAATTAGAAGTGTGTCTTAAAACGTTACAACTCATTTCAATTTATTAGCACACTAAACAAAGTTTAATATTTTCATGTAAGGGTTCACTTCTCCAAAAATAGGATATATTCTGCATGTAATATGGTATTTTTTTTCCCTCTAAATTTTTATTATGATAGAATATCGTTTTGATGTATTAACACAAATTATAAAATTGTGTGAAAATTTTAATACACTACATAGCATTTTTTTATGCATAAAATAAGATATATACTAATTTTAATTAAAATTTAAATTAAAGTAAGTGATGCATATCATGTACTACTATACATTTTTTAACATGATTTTATGTTTAAGTTTTCATGATACATTTTATGAACTAAGTTGCATTTGATAAAATAATCAAGTTATATTAGATGAATAATACTCTCTCCGTCCCATTAAATATATCTTATTTTGACCAAAAATATGATAGTTTTTTGGTCAAAACATGACATATTTAGTGAGACAGAGGGAGTATATTTTAATTGAGGATGAATGAACCCTAATACTAAAAATTTTAAACTCTACTCACTTTGTTAATAAATTGAAAGAAACTCGAGACACAATTATAATGCAATTCATGCATGAAACATGTAACTAGAAAAAAAAAATTAGCAATTCATTATAGGATGATTTTAAATTTAGTGTCTAACTAGAAAAAAAAAATATGCATTGATTTAAAGTGCAATATGCATCAATTTTAAGTATATCATGTACTGCTCAATGTGCATACGAGTGATGTTATATTGTTTCATAGGCCTACTTGTTACCAAATTTTTTATTATTTTATTTATTTACTTGTAATTATTAATACTTATTAAACTACAACCTAATAAAAAAAAACTATGCTTAGAATTTTTAACAAAACTTTTTTATTTATCTATATATTTTGTTCTCCACTACTAGCCTCAAGTTTAACTAGTCATAAGAGTCATCAAAATTATAATTATTTTTCCTTTCCATTTTCGTGTTAAATTTATTTAATTAATATTTAATTATATACCTTAATAAATAACTCTGGTTAAAAATTGAGAATTAATAAATTTATATTAAAATTGGGGATCAATTATACAAAATTTTGCAACAATTATTTAAATTTTCACTTATGCATTGTATCATTTTCTATAATGCATTAGATTTTTTTCTCGGTGCATTTTGAAAGTGTACTAGAACAACACAATTTTAACACATTATATATTTTTAAGAAAGGGTAGGTTTCGATAAGAACCAAATTTTATATAGGAACTAAAATCTATACATGTGACATATTATTTTGATGTATTATATGTAGTATTTTAATGCATAACATGATATTGCATTTTATTTATTAACCAATGCATCATAATTTTAATGCATTTTATGCATAAATTTGATGCACAATTAATTTAAATAATAAATTATACAATAAAACAAAATATTATGAAAATTAATTAAATTCTAACTAATTTAAACACTAATTAAACAGAAAATAAGACTGGAAATAATCAAGATAATTCACTTTTACAATTGTAAAATTTATTTTAAATTCCTTTTGAAAAATGATCACTACAAAAAACACATTTTCTAGCAACGGAATAGTGACGGAAAATTTTTTCGTTTCTAAATTTTATCGGATTAACAACGGAATTGTTACGGAATTTGTTGTTCAATTTTAGTAACAGAATTAGTGACGGAATTATCCATTATTAAAATTTGGTAACGAAATTTTCTGTTACAATTTCGTTACTAAAATTGAAAATTTCATTTTAGAAACAGAAATTCCGTTACAATTCCGTTGTTATATAGTAACGGAATATATTCCGTTGTTAAATTTTTTTAGCAACCATCAATATTACTACGGATAAATCCGTTACAATTCCGTTACTAACATCTTTAGTAATTGAATTTCTTATTTTAGTGACGGAAAAATTTCGTTGCTAAATAAACTTTTTTTTGTAGTGGATATTTATATAATATTTTTATTATGATCTTTTTTTTTTCATTAAAAATTTAATTTTAATGTATCGCTCATGTCTGGTATATGAATCTCTCTATGTAGTGGCCGACCTTCTAGAAGCTTCGCCAAAAGCGACTAGTCGCTTCCCGAATGCTTCGTTAGCTACCGTCTCGTTGCAGGGGCTAGGTGGATGTATCTTTCGCGTACATCCCTTATCAGTGTATGGACAGTTATCTCTCGAGCACAGGTTTAGGTTCGGCCTTAATGGGAAAAGAAAATGGAGCACCTAACAACGCATCTTCACAGACCAAGAACAGCAAGAAGCTACCACCAAACCAAAGCACCCCTACTATACCCCTAAACTACAAGCTAGCACGCACCGGCTGAAAGCAATTAAAGAAATTCAATTTTGTGCAAAATAATATATTGTAGAATGCAGAAAATGTATAATGAATTTAGAATAAATAATAGTCTAAATAGCAACACATTTCTATGACTATAATTGGTCCAATTTTTATTGAGAAGATTTTCAAAGAATATCATCATACTTTTACCTTATATAAAACTTATCAAGTCCCACAATTTAAGCATGTGGTCGGTTACACTCAAATTTAAAATTATCATATTAATTGTTTATCTTGTTTTTGGTGTGTTTTTAGTCTTTCTTTCGTTAAGTCTAGTAATTAATTTGTTTTGTTTTCGTGTCTTTTTAGTTCGTTTTACGCCGGTTTCCTTTGTTCTTCTGTTTGGTGTAGGATGGTGAGAATAAGGATGAATCGGAGCTGAGTAGGTGTCAATTATGCCGTGTGTGCAAAGTCGAGCAAAGTGGAGCGAGCCAAGAAGTGCACGGGAGTAAGCCGAAAGTGCAAAAAGAAGCTAAAACACGTAACGTGATAGAACCTGGGGGTCAGCGACCGCTGGACCCCAGGGAAGCAGCGCTGGGCAGGCAGTATGCCCATCCCAGTGGTCCCTGGGCCCCTCAAGCTGGCGAGGCAGTATGCCCATCCCAACGGTCGCTGGGTACGATTTTAAGACGCGATTTTGGACTATTTATACTTGTTTTTACAGATTTCAACCAGACTTTTATCCCCTTTCATATTTTCCTTCTCTAGAACCTTAGATACTATATTATAGTTTATTTTCTCTATAATTTTCACTTGGGATGAAGGATTGAGGGTGAGTTTGGCTCTCAATTCGAGACTCAATCTTAGTAAGCATGTTTAATTCTTATTTTGATTGTTCTATGGATTGATTGTCTTCCTCTATCTAGGTTTAGAATTTCTTCTAATTATTTATTAATTGCTCTTCGATTCATGCTTATTGATTTAACTCATGCTTGTTTAATTGAAAAGTTTGATCACCATTTTGATTTATTATTTATTGATTGAGATCGAGAGATGATTCTAATATAAACATAGGGTTAAATCAAACAATGATTCCAAATCGGAAACGTAGAAATCATATTCGCGGTTGTTATTAATTTTCCTATTGTGTAATTTGAATACGTAGGTTAGAATTACAGCTTAATTGTCAAATACGAAAGTTAGTAATTAAGCAACTTTAGGAAGTCATTAATTAACTTCGAATCATTGTTCGTAATTGAGGAATTCTTATTAGTGTTATCTAATAGGAGAGTTATGATTGTCATCTAATTATGGATACGTGAGTGACTAATTAGACTAACTTTTAGGAAAATCCTTGATGAACGAACAGTAGCATGAGTAGATGAGCATGATTTGATTAATTGTAGGTTTTCCGAACTCTAGGCCCTTCAATCCCGAATCCGCCTTTTAATTTTGTTTATTATTTTCGTTTTATTTCTTGTTCCTCCCATTTATCTTGGTTAGAGTGTTTAGGATTTCTCTTTTCTTGTTTTAATAACACTTATGATTAGAGCTGTCATGTTAATCTTTCCCTCGATATTCGACCGGGGTTAGCTTGCCACGTACAATTGACCTCGTATATTTACGAGAACCTAAAGTACACATTTTAGGTCTAACATTAATCCTCATCTCATACAACCACAAATTATATTAGAAAATCAAGGTTTAATACAAGTAACAGATTATAATAAATCAATGATGTATATTCATTCTTATTTCTCACCTAATGCTCCTTTTGTCTCATGAAAGTGGTCATGTTTCTTTTTTCAATAAGTATGTTTTATAGGAAAATGAGGACCACTTTCATGAGACGAAGGGAGTATATCATTTGATCCATTCCCTATAATAACATACCTAAAAAGTTAGGGGTCTCCAAAATTTTGGGCTCTGAGGGTCGCCCAGGCCGGCCTGATGTTAATTATATTAGTAGTGGTAGAATAGTGTCATCTATCATCTATGCTATGCTAAGCACGTTACATGCTAACATACTTGCATACCAGTCGGTCTTCTACAAAATAAAATCAATATTTTATTTTGATTTTTATTCCACTGTATACAAGATTTCTATTTATTTGCATGCAACTGTATTTTCATTTCTGGGCCAATATTTTAAATATATAAAGAATTTGTAGATCATTTATGACTATGAATGTTTATTGAAGTAGAAATGGATGAATTAAGTCTTGATTTGATTAGCCCCAATCAAATACAAACATTAATTTTACCTAACATTACATGGTTACTTAATTTACTTATGAATTTGACGCTGATGTATTATTATTTGAAATGAAATAATTGTGTTCTGCACTCACCAAAAAGAAAAAGTAAAAGTATGAAATGGACGAAAAATTGATTATTATATCGCGGGGAAAGGTTATCTATCATATCATATGAGGAGAAATTGTCGGTTTGGCAAACAAAATATAGCGGGCGGCAGTGGCAGTGAATCGGCACGTGTTGATCTATCACCATGCGATGTTTGACACGTGTGATAGAGGAACTTTAATTCTGTAGGGACCACCTCATGCCTCTTTAGCTGGCTCTCATCAATTGCCTGTTTTGCCCTCTTTCCTCTTCTCTTCTTGCTTTACTGCCAGACCACTTATCCCCTCCTCCTCACTATTTTAATTTCGACACATAATCTTATTCGGTTAAACAACAAACTTAATCCCAACACTCTGATTTTTGGCCCACCTACACATTTCCCAATAAAATTACTTACTCTCTCTCTCCCAACTAGCTTGAACACTTCTTTCCGACACAAAAATTAAGGAGTTAATGAGTGTGTTTTATACGTTTTTGGTCTCGTTTCCCGTGTATGTATGGTCTCATAATTTGTTCAAATTGATGTTTTGGTTTTTCATGTGCTACATTGTAGGCGAAAATCGACAGAAAATGATTAACGAGCCTTAACAAGAAAAATGAGACCAAAAGACGAAAAAAAAGGCAAAAATTGTGGGTTGGACCGAAGATGGACCTAGCGAGCGCTAGCCCCCAGCGCCCGCTAGGCCAAAGGGCTAGACAAGACAGAACTGGGGGCTAGCGGTCGCTAGCCCCTAGCGACCGCTGGCACCCAGAAACATATGAAGACAGAATAGTGGGGTAGCGCTCGCTACCCCCCTAGCGAGCGCTACCCCTTTGCAGCCAGACCATAACCAGCGAGGGGGCCTAGCAAGCGCTAGCCCCCAACGCTCGCTAGCCCCCTGCTTCAGTCAAGTTTGCAGCGAGCCAAGATAGCGCTCGCTGACCCCTAGCCACGTACTGACAGTTTAAAATAAATTGGAACAGAGTGTATGTTTAAAATATAAAGTAATGATAGGAATATATATTATTTAAATTTTTGTGTAATAAAAATGTCTTAAAAAAATGACTCAAGCTAGTTGGAACGGAGAGAGTAATAAAGATGTACAAAAAGATCTTTCTACATTTTTATAATAAAAAATATACAATATTCTTTAATTAACAAACAGGGCTAGCCCTGAGGGGGTCGAGCTCGGGCGACCGCCCAGGGCCCCGAGTTGTTGGGGGCCCAAAAATCTAGATTCTCAATATATAATATTAATATGTCTTGATTATTATATATATTACTTAGTTTAATGGTTATAAGATATTTTTATGATAGATTCAAGTTCGAATCTTGGTAACAACATTTTTATCAACTTGTTTAATGATAGATGTATCCCTTTTTAAATTTAGGTCATATATAAAATATGAAAAAGTTTAACTATAATAAAATTGATAATTATAAGAAATTTTCTAGAAGAATGCCAATTTATATAAATAATACATATAAATATAAGCTTAAAATAAAAACTTTTTTGCATACATTTTTTGGATTTTCTTAGAGCATTCAAGGTTTAAGGTGAACCTTTTTTATTATACAATTATTTATAATATTTAATTTTAAAATAGTATAAAATTAGAATTATTATTATCGTTGCTTGAACAAAACTTTTTACAAAGTAAAAAATGTTAATTAAATAAAATAATTAATTATTCCTCAAAATAATATTTTCTTATTTACATAGGGCCTATTTTTATAATGTTGCCCCGGACCTCTTTATCGTCAAGACCGGCCCTGTTAACAAATACTCATACAGTCATACTACATACGCCACAAATATTTTTAGAACATCCACAACGCTTGGTCGCGGGAGCTCGTCGAGTAGGAGGCTGACAAGGAGACTGCTGAGTCTGCCGTTGTGGGAGGGAGGCACGGGAGGTGTGCTGCTGAGATGAGAAGTCTGACTCGGCCTCCGGAGTCCGACGAAAAGTCTGCGTTGTGGGGTGGGGACTCCTAAGCCCCCACCAAATTTTTCCTTTTTTTAATTAATAAATGAAAATTAATGAAATTTTAATTTCTAAAATATATTTATTTAAATTAATTAATATATTAATCAAAAAAGTAATATTTAATTTATTTTCGTATTTATTTATTTTATATTATAAATTTAAATTAATAAATTAAATTAATAACATGTATCCCAAATTAAATATCAATCAAATAATTTTAAATTAAAGTAGAGAGTCCGGCCCCCGCCGCAAGAAAACTACAACCTCTATAAAATTCGTGGACCCCACAAAAAAAATTCATTTTATTACCGAAATGCGAGAGACTCTGACTGTGGATGCTCTTAACAGTATGTTATGACACTTATTTAATGTGATAATTTAATTTTGTGTGAGAAAGTTTAGTACATGAAATTTTAGTTCCACTTATTATTATATTTTAATTAAAATATATGTACTAGGTATAGTTTAAATATCACATGATTTATTATTTTAAAATAAATTATATGTCAAATGATGTGAGTACATTTACGATAAATAAAAAGTTAATAATGTGAAAAATAGTGGCAGACGTAGTGAATATTATCTATAAGAATATTACTCTTCCCATTTTAATAGAAATATATAATATTTCCAAAATAAATATTAATAAGGATTGTTTATATTAAAGATGAGATGTAATATTGCTTTTTTAAATGAAGTCAAATTATTATAATAAAATATGATATAGTAAATATAATTTTTAAATAAAATAACATTTAAAATGTATTTAATATGCTACTCCCTGCGTCCCGTTAAAGTAGGCCACGTTTCCCGTTTGGGACGTCCCACTAAATTAGGCCACCTTCTATTTTAGGAAAGTTTTACTCCTAAATAACATTACTTAACCTTTCCTAATTAACATTATTTAACTTACCTAATTAAATTATCCCCCACCCCCAAACCCTATTCGGTCATCTCATTATTCATCGCCTCATTTCTAGAGACTTCATCGTTCTCTCCACCGTTTCGCTACCCCAACCCTTCTCATTCTCTCTGTGAAACCCTAGTCGTCGCCCTCTCTGAAACCCTAAATTAATCGACATCCATGGCTGCAATGATGAAAACTCCAAAGGAAAAGATATTTTTGGGGGACTGCAGCCTTGATCCCATCGATGGCGAGGCAAAATTCCCCAGTCAACCTTCGAAGTCCTTTCTGAAAAAAACCCTTCTCTCCATCTCGCTACCCCACCCCCCTTCGAAGAAAAGGTCTCGCATGTCCGAATGGATGCAAACCTTTCGAAGTGTTGACTGTGAATCTTCAGATTCACACCCTATAAAGTTTTATATGGGCGGAGGTGAGAGCGCTACTGTGAAGAAGGTCCATGGCTGGAGTCTGAGCAGATCTGAAACCCTAAGTGGCGAAGATGGTGTTCTTCAGATTCTGAGCAAATCTGAAACCCTACCCTCTGTTCTGTTGAAAAATGAAAGCTTTGAGTGTGAATCTTCAGATTCACACCCTGTAAAGCTTTCTTTTGCTGGAGGTGAGTGCGCTAGTGGCGGAGATGAGTGGGTCCCTCAGATTTGTTGGTTGTGTGGGCTGCTTGTGCCACCAACGAATCCCCTGTCAGATGATAAGGCTGAGAAGCTCAAATCTCATGTTTTGAGCAGAATGTGGTGTCAAGAATCCAAGAGAGATGAGGTCGATGGTATAGATGAGGTTCTGATTTAATCTGGTGATGTTGATGTTGCTGCATTCTTCATGCAGTTTGATGAGATCTTTCCTTTAAGCCTTGATGTGTTTATTTGTGGTGATTACTTAAGTATGAGAACAGTTTGGTTTGGTTGACCTTGGGTAGTTACTGAAATGATAAAAAATTTCTCACATGTACTGAAATCATATGTATTGTGCATTGTTAATTTGTTGTGCATGCTGAAAATGATGAGTTTTGGTGCTGTGCACTCTGAATTTGATGTAAAGTGGTGATGTGCCTTATGCATTTGATGAGTAGTGGTGATTTTCCTTGTGAATTGTGTTGTGCAGTGTGTGAATGGTGATGTGTAGTGTGTGAATGGTATTGTGCAGTGTGTGAATGTTGAGCATGCTTTGTTCATTCATTAACTAAATGCAATAACAAACTATATATGTGCATAACATTGAGTCTTAATTCAATAAGACATCATAACCTACACATATGTATACAAAAAACTGTCCAAAAGAACTGTCCAGAAACTGTCATCCCTAGTTGATGCTAACTGTCATCCCTAGTTGTTCCATAAGTTGCTCCACACCTTGAATCCTTCCATTCTCCAACATATACAGAATACACTCTTTCACAAGTTGTGTTGAGACCTCTAAATCAGTAGGTAGCAGTCCATCTCTCATTAAAACATCCTTCTTCATATGTGAAATTTTGTATGAATTCTGGTTTTTCATCTTTAAGATTTCCACCATACAACCTTGAAGACTTAAGAAAACCTTGTTCAAAGTGTGTGGTGATAAACTTTCGAATGATGTGATCACAGTTTGTACAAGTTGTGATACATTGTAACTTGATGTCTCTGGTTGAATGCTTTGTATTGCTCTAAACCAACCCAAATCATTGACATTAGTGTTAGGTGAATTGGGTGGTTTGTGGACTAATCTGATGTTAAAACCATTAGAACTTGCTGCTGCCCTAAATTCTGGACCTGAATCCTTAATGTGTGGTTTGGCGTTGTCTTGTTGTATGAAAATAACCTTAGATACATTTGGTGGCCATTTGGTCATTACTGCAGGAATAATCTGTCAACACATCATGTAAACATCACCTTTGTGATGAATTTTTTACTCTTGCATGATCTATGAGGTTCGGCCTCCCCGGGTGTGAGGTAGAACCTGTGGGACTGCTTTGAGATGAAAAATCACTTCTCATCAATGTGTATGGTATTGTGCATGCTTTTAAATTTCAGAATGTTTAGTTCAACATCAAAGTGTAAAGCTTCTAATGAAAAACTTAGCCTCAAAAGCTTATTTGGAGCTGTGAGGTCAGGTTTTATAGCATTAGTGTGAGATTTGATCAGTCCGCCCCCAACCCACCTCCAAACTGTGCTCTTACTTTGATTTATGCCTTGTGCTAGCTTTCGTATTGTAGACCTCTTGAACAAATCCAAACTTTGAATAAGTTCCAAATCAATATGAACTATCTTCTTTCTTTCACTATACTTTCTGATTTGTGTACTTACCATTTCACCTCTATCTTTCTTTTTCTTGGCAGCTCCCCACAGCCTTGTCAGTGTCCTTCTGCTGCAGCTATACTTCTCCATGGCTTCTTTCATGATCCCATAGTTGGGCTTGCCATTGGTGGAATTGAGGAGAAGAAATTGAAGAAGACTGTTTTTGGTTTCAGTAGATAAATCTTTCTTCTTCCCCATTTTGATTGTTTGTGAAAGTTAAATGTTTGAGAAGATAGAACTTGGTCTATTTGTAGTTTAATTTAGTGGGAAACTTGAAAAGTTTAAGTTAGTGGGAAATTTGAAATGTAAAATTGCTTGAAACATTTTAGGCGGCAGTTTGGCTGGAAATTTTGGATGAAATCAGTTGATTAATCATTTTTAATTTAAACTTGTTGTTCACTTCAGTTGGTATTTAAATTTGTTGTACAGTTATGTTGGTATTTTTAATTGGTTCAATTCATTTAATGTGCAGTTGTTCATCAATTTATTTAATATGTGAAATTCACTTAAACACAATTTTATTTTAATTAATTTTCAGATTAATTAATTTAATTAATCTGACAAAAGGGTGAAAAATTATAATACCCACTTTCAAATATTACATGTAAAAAATACCCAATACATCTACCTACATGTAGAAAATACCCATTTTTCTTTAAAAGTACAAAAAATCTGCAAAAGTCAGTGAAGATTCCCAAAAGTGTGTCTTGAATTTAGAGAAAGTAGGGTTGGTGAAAATTAAATAATTTAAAAAAAATTATTATGGGGAACGGTCAAAAAGGTATGGACCGTCCCCCTTCCCCCTTCTTCCTCTTGAAACCGTGTACCACTGGAAAAGTAATTTGGGAATTGTGAAAGTAGGTAAAAATAATTAATTTTTGGGAAAAATAGGGTGTACCGCCCCTCCTTCCTTCTTCCTTCTTTCCTCTTTCTCCTTTGGACCGCCCACTCCCTCTATTTTCTAAATTTTGAACACAGCCCCTACCTTCTCCATCTCCATTCTCTATTTGTCCAATTTGACACCACCATTGTAGAGTGAAAGGTTGGAACGCCGGAGGAGTGCTCGGAGAGACTGCTTGGAGGCTCGTTGGACCGCCGGTGGACCTTCAAATTCATTCGGACTGCGTCAAAGCTCGGTGGAAGCATGGGAGACACGGATGAAGACATTCCTCGTCATATACAGGTATATAATCATCTCCTCCACCAAATAATACATGAACCGCTAGATGATACCCTATGGACCGCTCGACACTGCTCCGACACTGTCGAGCGGTCCAGATAGCTTCATCTAGCGGTTCACATGCTCGATGAATCTATGCATTTTTTTGAACTCGTTTCTATTATTTATGATATGATTAAGTACCCCTAAATGATTGTTTGTATTTAATTATAATTGCATGCCATAGTTAATTTCTAGGAATGATGTACACGTGTTTTATAATATCATGTTGTATAATTGAATTGAACGTAATATTTGGTGAAATTTGATACCTGAACCACTAGAGTAGGTATGATGAACCGCCCGGAGCTCTCGGCACATAGCCCAGGCGGTCCACGATGGTTCATCTAGCGGTTCAGGTAGGCTAGAGCTCTATGTATTTTTGTGATATGATTTTCATAATTGATCTTGGCATAATGTTGATTATAGATCCTAACTCTAATTAACAATGAATTATAATTGTTAAGTAAGTAAATGTGATTAACAATTAACAAACAATTAAAATTGTTAACAATTATCAATGAACAACTAATTATTAATCACATCAATTATTAATATAAATAATTAACCGTTAATTAATATCAACAATTAATAATCAATTCATTCCTACGATGAATTATTAAGAATCAATAATTAAAAAAGCTAATTAAAAATTAGAATTGTTAAGTAATTAAATTAATCATGAGAAATTAATTAATATAAACAATTAACCATTAATTAATATCAACAATTAATAATTAAATCATTCGTACGATTAACTAATAAGAAGCAATATTTAAAAAATCTAATTAAAAATTTGAATTGTTAAGTAATTAAATTAAGCATTAACAATTACGTAATATTAACAATTAACCATTAATTAATATCAACGACTAACAATTAATTAACAATAAATTAACAATTATCAAATCCAATTAAAAAAAATAGAATTGTTAACTGATTACAATTTAATATTGACAATTAACAAATCTAATTTTAATTGAAAGTCTACCTAAATAACCAATAAAGTAAGTTTGAATTATAATATGTCATTGTTATTCAATTTATTAATTGTTAATGAATTGTTAAGTGATAATTGTTAATTATTGATTGAATGTTGTAGGAATCACCCCATCCTTGGTACCGTAGACCGAACACCATCAACCGAAAATCCAAACCAAATACGTATTATAAAGTAGGGATTGTAGAAGAAATAAGGGGTAGATTGTTAGCTGTTGGTGGGATGTCTTTGCTATCCCGATTTCAGCAAGGGCCATTTGGGCATTTCATTTGGTGGGGGCCGGGATTCCTTGCCAGTCAGGCCCTCCACAGTATCATATGTAGGTCTATCCACACGCAGCGTGGGATATGGTTTCACATATACGGGGGGGATGTTGAGTATAGCATTGAGGATCATGCATTGATCACGGGATTACGTTTTGGTTATTCTGATTTTGACACTACTGCCCCATTAGATCCCAGTAGGTTGCCGACATTTAGGTCTGCGTGCAACGGAATGCATATGACTGGTGCTGATTTGTTGGCACGCTTTAGCAACCCCCGAAATAATATAGACGATCCTGAGGGGGAGATTCACTTTCGTGTTGCCCACGTTCTAATGGCATACGTATTTGTGTTTGGGCATGATTCACAAAAGACTGTATTTCCATGGCTGTGGGATTTGGTAGAGGACCTAGACTCTTTCTATAGTTTTCCTTGGGGTGCGTACTCCTATAAAATTCTTAGAAACTATATTAGGAAAATTCCAGATACTGTGAAATACCACTTCTATGGTCCGGCTTGGGCATTGATGGTCTGGGGACTTGAGGTCATTCCCGGATTCGAGGCGATAGCCAGTAGGCGGAGGGAGATGGACTTAGCATATCCTCGATGTGTGAGATGGAACTTCCGGAAGACTCTCGATATCACATCAGTGCAGGATCTGTACGAGTGTTTTGACACCGATGTAAGTTTTATGATATTTCATTAATTTTTATTAAAATAAATTATTTGATTGATTGTGACTTGATTTTAATAAATTTGTTTCTCTTTTTTTTTTTGCAGGGGTACAATATTTCTAATATTGTATCGGACGAAACGGAACAGAGTCGTGCATATCACCAGTCCATATGGTGTGACCATCCTCTTGGCGTGAGATACGTGCCCTTGTCAAATCCCATTGGCAAGTTAGGCTTGACAAATGAGCAGCGCTCATCGAGGCACAGAGCTGAGGCGATAGAGCCATTGAGCAGTCGCCGATCTACTAGGAATGTTGGGCCACCTATTATTGATCACCCGGAGCCATCAGATCACGGTGATCAGCCCGAGCCCGAGCCGGAGCCATCAGAGCGTCATCCGCGTCACCGTCGAGATAAGGCAAAGCGTGCTAGGGCACCGGTGCGTGAGTCGTCGTCCTCTAGTAGCAGCGGTGGCAGGACTGAGCGCGCACTTAATCAGATACGTGGCGAGATGAGTGCTTTCGAGCAACGGATGACAGAGAGGCAGGATCGGTTGGAGGCACGGATCATGCAGAGGCACGATGATCTAAAGGATACGCTAAAGAGATGGATGGGAGATCTTTTGAGAACCATTAGTTGTGGTCCTTCTCGACGTGCCGATCCGATCATTCCTACTCAGCGACCGCCACCCCTTATGCCGCAGTCAGCTAGGCCGTCGATGCAGGCACACAGGCCTTCGATGCAGTCACCTCGGGCTTCGGTGCAGTCACCTCGCCCTTCGGATTTTGAGGCCACGAGCCACGGAGCATATACTGGATCTGTAAGTTTATTATTTCGCATATTCTTTTTGAAAAACTATTTCTTCTTTTTATAGTGAGTAATTATGCATTTTATTTTGTAGACACCATTTCCGGGCGCGTCGACTTCGCGTGATGACGCATCGGCAGAGTTTGAAGGTGCCTTTTCCCCTCAACCAGTACGTGCATATGTCCCGAAAGAGAAGCCAGACAGTGTTGATGAAGAAATATTGAACAAGTGGAAAGCTTTCATGAAGAAGAAGTTAACTGACTATGTCACAGTCACTGAGAGTGAGTACCGCATGCACCTTGCTTCCTTCAAGCAAATTTTGGACGTGGATCAAGATTTTTACACTGAGGTAATTTATGTCATTAACAAATAAAATATTGACTATATGTTTATGTTTAAAGTTAAGTTTTGCTAAATGTTAAAATCATTTTTGTGCAGACTATTGATCTGTTTATGATGTCACTCCAGTCAAGACTGATGCATAGTGACAATGTACACCCTGCCCACACCGGAGGACGCACTGTGATATGCAGATGCGATTTTTTCGTAATGTTTTTTTTTTTTTTTTAAATCTATGTAATATTTGAATTGTTTTGTAAGTACTAATTTTTTGGTAACATCTTTTTGTAGTGCCGATTGGAATCGGATTACAATGTGATTATTTTTCCCCTTCAGGTGAGTACCATCGACTATGATTACCGGCCTCATGCACAAGCCAAATGCTGATCTGCATGCACCAAGAGCCACAAATACATGACGAAACCTGTTGTCTGCACCAATGTCGATATCTGTGATCGTGCCCGGGTTTCTCATCTTTAACATATGCAAATAACCAGGCAGTTGTTGAAATGATTCATCATATTTACCATATATCATCTCAACAGCATGGTTTCTACCTCTAAGCGCCACATCATAAGTTACTTGCATACCAAACAGAGTCATCAACTCGTTCTGAATGACTTTGGGCTTTAGAATTTCATTTGTGTTTCGCATTTTCTTTGCAAAATATGCACCGATGACTTTTGTGTGTACCTTTTTTGGTGCGATATTTGTGATGCAATCACCGCACGTGTGCTTGCCACAAACTTTGATACAAGCCACGGCCCACCATGAGATAAAGCACGAAGCTTGAATGAACATTCTTTGCTTTTCTTGCATTGCCAAACCAATCTGGTTGTGTCTGATCTTGTCACCCTATACTCTGCTTTGTTTTCAAGGTTCCACAAACCAACTGTGATGCTAAGCTGCTCCTTATCATCAAAAAGAGATCCTTCAGCCAACTCTTCTAGTATCGGATTTTCTTCACAAAGGAAATCTGAAGCTGTAGCATTAGGAGGGACCATTGGAATTAACCAATTGCTTAAGTATCCTTCTGGGATTTGGATTTCATCAGTATCACCAGCACTAGGATACATAAGTTCTAACAAATGTCGCATTCCCCCTTCCTCGTGAATCCATGCAGCGAATTCGGCAAAAACAGATCTGTTAAAGGTCAAATCACCTTGATCTTCAGATTCAGAGCTCTCAGATGACAGAACATAATCAGAGTCGTCATCATCCTCCTCATCGACATAACAATCATCATTTCCTTGTCCCTGTCCCTGTCCCTGTCCCTGTTCTACTTCCACTTCATGTTCTTGTCCCCAGCCATGATATTGATCTTCACCCTGCCACTGATATTGATCATCACCCTGCCCCTGATATTGATCTTCACCCTGCCCCTGATATTGATCATCACCCTGCCCCTGATATTGATTTTCACCATGAACCTGATACCGATCTTCACCCTGACCCTGATACCGATCTTCACCCTGACCCTGATACTGCTCTTCATCCTCATCATATCGATAACAAGCATCATTCAAGTCCGGAATCACATTTACTCTGCTAGTCGAACCGAAGTTCATGTCTGAAGGGTAATAATCATCAAACCAATCTGTCGAGGCTGCAAACCTTCTGATATTTTCTAGTTCATCATTCAAGTTTGAGCTTTGAGAAGGTCCACCCATATCAAACGAAGATGGGTCGCTATAAGTAACATATACCGTAGGACTGCTGACGTTCAAGCATAAAGCAACTAATTCTGCATCGTTTGTCAACATATATTTCATCATTTGTCCACTCCGCAGTGCCAATAAGTAATAAATTTCATACTCTCTCCCCGGCGACATCAAGATGTTGTTAATGCAAAATCTAAGATTATAGATCGAAATGGCGTTTCTAGGAAGTGTTGCAATCTGATCCCGTCCATTCACGTAGCTACAATCAACCCAATAACCTCCGAACTTAACGTTCACAATTTGACAATCCATCATCTACAAATTGAAAAGGAAATTATACAAAATTGCATTCGGATTTTATCTAAAATTTATGCAAACATAATTTTTCAACATATAAGATATTGATAAACAATAACATACATAATATAAAGCCATTTATGCATGAACCTCTAGATGGAAACCTATGGACCGCTAGGGGTATTTTGGGTATGTCCCTGGCGGTCCATGCACATTCATCTAGCGGTTCAACTGTAAATGGCTTCATTTATCATTATAGTACACGAAAATCATAATATTAAGTTAAATTAAGCAACATGAAACTCATATAATCTATTACAAATATCAAAATAACATTTTCATATAAACATAGTAATAATATTGAATTTTCCTAAACCAATATACTAAAACATTCACAAATATCATAGACTATAAGATCCATCATGAACCGCTAGATGAAGTACCATGGACCGCTAGAGTGCCTACGAGAGGTCCGAGCGGTCCATGGTACTTCATCTAGCAGTTCAAGGTTTATGTGAACAATAGCAACATTTAAATGCAATTACCAGATTTTTTTCTTCGAGATCACTCTTTTTGATGCCAGATACGAGATAATTCGAAGAGAATGGTTTCAACAACTTCTTGTTTTGTTTGAGAGTGTTTTGAATTTAGTTTGGAATGTTTTGAATATTAATCATACAATGGAATCTTATGCTATATATATCAAATAATATTTCTTTTATTCAAAGCATCATATGTTGTTATATATATCAAACAAACATAATAGTCCAAAACTTATATTGTAATCAAGTGCACAATTATTTCTCAAAAAATGTGTAAGAATGTGTAAGAGTGTGTAAGATATATATATTTTTTAATGAAAATGGGTATTTTCTACATGTGTTTCAATGTTTTGGGTATTTTGTTAATACAAAAAATCAAAGTGGGTAGATTTCACAATTCTCACCTAACAAAAATTAAAATTGATAATTTATCATATAAATGAAGTTAAACACTTAAAGGATCTTTCAAATCATTAATCCATAAATTACTACAACACTTAAAACACTAATTAATACACTAACAAATAAGATATATTGGTATCCGTGCCGAAAACAAGGTGGCCTACTTTAATGGGACAGAGAGAGTATAATTTTAATTCTTATAAACTTATATATTGAAATTGGTCGACTAACAAGGAAATGCTTTTAATGTGATTGGAGTAAATATTTTCGTAATTTATATTACTAACTGATTATATTCTTTTAATTTTCATGATCTTTTGTTAAGAGATTACGAAAATATTTATTAAATGCATGATAATTACAATTTATGTATAAAAAAATCAAGCACATTCTATAAATATGAAATAAAACTTTTGGAACTTGCATTATTTTCAATTCAAATCATTCCAATTAAAACTTTACGTTAAAATTGATTTGTTTTTCATTTTTGAACTATTTTATTAAAATTAGTTTGTTTTTATTAATAATAAAAATCATTTTTTTAATTTATTAAGAGACGTTTATTAAAAACAAATTTTAAAAGTTTAATTTCTTTATTTAATATTTATTACTTCAAATTTTAAAAGTTTTTATTGGATCATAAATATGACTGTACAATTAACAACTATATCTACCTCATGCTACAAACTTCTCACCAATATAAATCAATCAAAAATGAGAGATTCCTCATATTGAATTAAGAAAAATTCTTATTACATTTAGGTTGTTCGGTAGTTATGATAAGATATAGCATGATTATATTAAATTTATATAGTGTATTAAGATTATTTTAATCTCACCACCTCCTTAGAATTAAAATGTAAGGTAAATTAGTGATTTTGACACGGGCTCAATGTTTAATACCGAGCCGACGTGTTTATCACATTTGCTACCAAACACATGATTTAATAAGATAATTTAATCTTATCCTATCATATCTTATCTACCAAATATGGCCTAAAGACACTCTTAGCAAGATATGATTGAATAAGATTAAATTATCTTATCAAATTATGCGTTTGGTAGAAAATATGATTAACATGTCGGTCCACTATTAAACAATAGGTCCGTGTCAAAATCACTATTTTCTCCTACATTTTAATCATAAGAGAATAGTGAGACTAAAATAATCCTGATGCATTATACAATTTTAATCTTATCATGCTACATCATATTTTAACTAGCAAACATAGCGCAAACATAGCTTTAATGTATGCATGGATTTGGAGTATGTTGTATACATGTTATAAACTTATACATAGTGGTCAATTAAATATTCACATTATCCAAATTAAGTATATTTTGAACTTTCTAACAATTTTATCAATACCGCACAATAGATTTTTTTTTTTACAATAAACTGAAATTTTATTTAAAAAAAAATAAGGAGATATATGTTAACAAAAGACAACAGGAATAAAATACAGTCCCGAGGATTCTCCATCCACACATGTAAATTCATACACCTCAATTTATTTTCTCTATTACAACTAAGTCAGTCTCATGTTCTAATGTTCAAGTCATCCACAATTTTTCTTTCATTCCACGTTTCCTCTTTGAAAACTACCGCATTTCTAACTTTCCAGATTAGCCACACACTCCCAACCCAAATGCTCGCAATAATCATTTTCCTCACCGTCTCATAGGCAAGGCTGTAGAAGCTAGCAAAGTGTTGTTTAGCCTTTTTCAGAAAGGCCACTTGAATATGCAGCCACTTTAAGCATTCCTCCCACACGCCTCTAACCTTTATGCACTCGAAAAGGATGTGCTCAATAGTTTCATCTTTTTCTTCGCACAAAAGGACAATCCGTTACAACGTTTGCCGGTAGACATCCATGTCTCCTCAATTCAACTCTAATAGGAATTTTGCTCAGAACCACTCTCCAAGCATGTGATTTAGCTTTCTCAATGGCCCCGCAACTCCATATTTGCATGAAATCTGTATCCACATAATAAATTTATACTTGCGTATTTCGAAACACGACATATATGAATATATACAAAAATATCACTCGTCCGCGGCGGACGGGAATAATACGCAGACAAACGATGTGGTATAACTAATAAATAAATATTAAATTTTTAATAATTTTTTTTATTAATTCTCACTTTTCTGTTAAAATTTATTAATTAGATTGTAGTTTGATATTATTTAATATAAAATAAAAAGTTATAGTGACTTGTTAGCCGTGAGCACGTTAAATTTTATTCATTGCATACATGCCTAGATACCCGAAAATCGATTTTCTTGAAAAACTAGAAATGATATGACTTATGATACCGGATTCAGGCAGAACGGAGATGTAAACTTCAGGGTGCTTCTCTCTTCTACTCCCCCATGACTGTATATTCTGCATGCTAATCAATGATGATTACAATTAGGGATCAACATTGTGTTTGTCTCAAGATCATACCATCATTCCCACTCGGACTGAAGAACGGTTATTAATGTTGTTAATTGGTATATTTCCATTAAAAGATCTGAGGTAGGAAAGTCCAATGATGCTATGAATATATATACCAAAAAAAAGAGGGAGAAAATAAAAACATATTTTCTGCGGGTCCTACGCCAAAATACCTTTTATTCATTCATAAGAATGTACTCCCTTCGGCCCATTTTACTTGACACGTTTCATTATTATAATACACTCATATGCAGATAAAAAGTGTCAAGTAAAGTGGGCCGGAGGGAGTATTACTTAAAGTCTAGGTTAAAAATGGTACTACCTCCATCCCAATAAGAATGACATAAAATTTTTGGGCACGGTCATTAAGGAAATTGTATAAAATAATGTAAGAGTGATAAAGGTGGTAGGGTACACACCTTTTTTAAGAGATAACTTTTACTACCTCTGTCCCGCTAAAAGTGACCATGTTTTCTTTTTGGGCAGTCCCATTAAAAGTGATCACTTTCCAAAAAGGAAAATTTTTTACCTTTAAAATACATCACTCTTACTTTATTCAGACACAATATTTTATTTTCTTAATCTATGTGTCGACTTCCTTGTGGCCGCTTTTAGCAGGACGAAGAGAGTACTATTTTGGAAAGTATCATTCTTAATGGAACATCTCAATAAAAAAATTATATCACACTTAATGGTATGAAGGGGACTACATTCTAACACCTATTATTAATAAGAGTCAAGTGTTGTAATATTTATGAATTTTAAGCAAATTGTGTTGAATTTGACATATAAATACATAGAAATATAATTATTTATGATTTTTTTTCCTGGATAAATTTGTATGATTGGAGCGCAGTTGAATTATGAGTAGAGGTGAGTCGGTACGACATACCGAAAAAAAAATTTCGTACCGAAAATATTCGGTATGTTGTTTTTGCATATTGTTACTGTACCGAATGTTTCGGTATACCAAATACCGATTTACCAAAAATTCGGTATCGAAAAAATTCATACTAATACCGAACCGATTTTTCGGTATACCATACCGAACTTCGCTATACCGATATGTCAAAATTCGGTACGGTATATCGAAAATACCGATATGCCAAAATTCGCTATACCGATATGCCAAAATATGAATAAACTTTTTTTTTAATTTTCATTTGATCTTATATTAATAATTACTTATTAACATAAAAATAAGTGCATAAATTATAATAAATTTATTCGTATTATGGATTATATTATTATTAAAAAGATTATTGATATTAAAAAATATTACTATATAGATTATCAATATATTTACAATATTTATTAGCAAATTATATTTTAATTTTATATGAAATTATTTTCAAATTTTGTTATCTATTTTTAGAATTATTATAATTATTTCTTATTAATTAATAATTTAATATAATTTTTCATAATAAAATATTAATAAATAATAATTAAATATATCTACTAGACTCTTAATAAATTTATGATATATATCAATTTGATTTTTGTTGAATAATAATATTTGAAATACTTATGATACACATGTTATATTTTATGTTATTTTTTCATAATATATCTACTAAGTGTCATCACGTGTTATGACACACAATACATATTTTATTAATTTATATGTTATACTCTTTAACAAACACTTATATAAGTTTTAACTAACATACTATACTATTTATTCATAAATTAATATATTATACTCTAATTCTAAATTTATGATAGAGAATAAAAGTATTGATGAAATATTTACATCTTATATTATATTATAGATATATTTAACAAACGTGAATTAAAAGATTAAAAAATATTATATTTGTTAGTATATTTATTCTAATCGAGACTAAAAGAGGTATAGATTAAAAGATGGAGTATTATATTTGTTAGTATATTTATTCTAAACGTGAATTATTATATTTGTTAGTATATTTATTCTAATCGAGACTAAAAGAGGTATAGATTAAAAGACTAAAAAATATTATATTTGTTAGTATATTTATTCTAATCGAGACTAAAAATTTAAAAAAATAAATTATATATGTATATTAAATTTATAATACTCCCTCCGTCCAACCTCAGTTGGCTCACTTACCATATTAGGGTGTCCCATCTCACTTGTCTCATTTCTTAAAGATGTATAGATTAGGGTGTAGTGGAGGGTGTTAGAGCATCCGGAGTGGCGGGCAGCTTGGGGTTGGCAAAAATGGGTTTCGGTGGCATTTCTGTAATTAAATGGAACTTTTGAAGTTTGGGGTTTGGGAGATTGTTGGTAGGCAGCAGTGGGGGTTTCACACTTTGGGGTTTGAGAAACTCTACTAATCATTATAGAATGATTGAATTTGTGAAAATGATATTAATTTATTTTGTTAATTTAAATTTATAATATAAAATAAATATTTAATTTGTGGAAAACGAAAAAAATAAATATTTAATTAATTTAATTAAATAAATAATCATTAAAATTAAAATAACAAATTTTAGAAATTAAAATTTCATTACTTAAAATTGAAATACAATTGAAATACGAGAAATTGAAATGACTGGAAATTGAAATACAAGAATTGAAATACAAGAATTGAAAACACACATAATTAAAATACAACAATAAAAGCAAAAAACACACTTAATTTAAATCCCCGAATCGAGCGTAGATTTCTTCGATTAAATCATGCTCGAGCATGTCGTGAGCACGCCTATCTCGGAGGTTGGCCGAACGCTCCATGTAGTCCTTGAATTGATCGTTGACACCGCAAGTTGCTTCTTCGGCCGGAGCGGAGGAGGAGCTTGCTTCGTCCTCCGGTGCCCAACTAGTCACATATGGACCTTCGTCTTCAACAATCATGTTATGCAAAATAATGCAAGCATACATGATGTCGGATATATGATCACGATGCCAAAGACTGGCCGAACCTTTAATGATTGCCCACCGAGATTGGAGTACTCCAAATGCTCGTTCGACGTCCTTGCGTGCCGCTTCTTGCATAACCTTGAAACAAGACCGTTTCTCGTCGGTGGGCGTCGGCATTGATTTGACGAAAGTCGGCCAACTTGGGTAAGCGCCGTCGGCTAAGTAATAGCCCATGTTGTATTGTGTGTTGTTCGCCATGAACGTCACATGAGGCGCTTTCCCATTGAGCACGTCGTTGAAAACCGTAGACTGGTTGAGCACGCAAATGTCGTTCGCCGATCCGGCGACGCCGAAGAAAGCGTGCCAAATCCAAAGATCTTGAGAGGCGACCGCTTTAAGCATGATAGTAGGGTGGCCTTTGTCTTGACGGGTATAAGCTCCGCGCCACGCCATTGGACAATTTTTCCACGCCCAATGCATGCAATCGATGCTACCGAGCATGCCGGGGAAGCCGTGCTTCTCTTCGTGAAGCTGAGTTATACGTTGAATATCTTGTTGGTTGGGTCGCCTCAAATATTGAGTCCCAAAAGCCTCAACAACAGCACGGCAAAAACGTTTGAGGCATTGAATGCCCGTTGACTCGGCGACGCGTAGATACTCGTCGTATTGGTCGGCGGCACCTCCATTTGCAAGTTGCCGGATTGCAACCGTACATTTTTGTAAGGACGTGAATCCTAAACGGCCCATAGCATCCGTACGTTGTTGGAAGTATTCCTCACGATTTTCCAAGGTCGTGACGATGCGGAGAAATAAGTCTCTCCGCATACGAAACCGACGTCGGAAAAAAGCGTCGGGAAAAATTAGAATTTGGGCGAAGTAGTCGTTGTATAGACGTACGGAGGCCTCCTCTCGATCCCTCCTGATGTAGGCTTTCTTCTTTTTTTTTGGAGGTTGGGGTTGGGGCTCGGATGTGTTGGATGTGCCGAGTGATGCTACATATTGATAACCCGCCTCGACAAAATTATTTGCAAGTTGCAAAAATTTAGCATGCATTTCAGTGTCGGAATCGGAAGAAGAATCCACTTAGAGAGAAAATATAGATAGAAGAGTTGATGAAGGTGTATGAAGAATGAAATGAAATGTGGTATTTATAGATGAATTTAAAAAATAAATATTTAAAAAAAATGAAAAATAAAATAAAAAAGTGGTTGGGTGCGCGCCCCGAGCACCTGCAGCGGTGAACCCGCGCGGGGCGCGCGCCCCTGCGCCCGATCTCACATATGCCATACCCGGCGCGCGCTCGGGGCACCCGCAGCGCGGGTATCACGCCCGGGTGCGCGCCCCACCCGTTTCCCAAAGCTGCCCGGGGCGCGCGCCCCCTTGCCGCTGTGGATGCTCTTAATGGTAATAAAGTAGGTGAAAGAAGTAGGTGAAAGAAGAAAAAAGTGAAAGAAGTAGGTGAAAGAGGTAATTAAGAAGATAATAAAGTGAGTATTGGTATGCGATCCAAAAGTATATGGGACAACTGAGGTGGGACAGAGGGAGTATATTGTATGTTATTAATATAATGAATTAAAGTTATATTTAATGTTTGATTAATATTAAAACATAAAAAAATATATAAAATTTTGATAAATATCGGTATATACCGATATATCGAACTTTTGGTACATATCGATATACCGAACATACTGTATGTACCGAACTTTCGGCATAGTTCGGCATACTGCGGTATGGCCAAATCCAAACTGATACCATACCGAAAAATTTCGGTACGACATCATACCGTACCGAAAAAATTAGTATACCATTAATTATGGTATTTTCAATTTTTTTTTTTCGATATGGTATGCTCGATATACCGAATTCTCGGTATATCTACCCAGCCCTAATTATGAGCTCAATTACGGCCATAGGCAAGAAACGACATCGTGCAGTTGAGCGGACTTTATTTAAATGCAAAATTTGAAAGTAAGAGAGAAATAAATAAATAAAGGGGTACATAAAAGATGGAAATGGAAGCGAGTGCAGGAGATAAAAGCCCATAGCAATCGCTCTCATTCTCCTTCACCACACACACACACACACTCTCTCTCTCTTACATTTACAACAAACCGACACGCTTCTTCCTTCTTATCTCGCTTTCCCCTCTTCCTTCTCCGCTCCTACCTTCCCTTCCTCCGCCGCTACCTTAAACCTTCATTGCGCCTCCGCTGCTCGCTCTTTTTCTCAACACTTTGCTTGGACTCCATTTTTTTAAAATATATTTCTTACTTTTTTGCGATCTATCGGTGAAGATCGACCCATCTATTTGGCTACACTCGACTAATGTGCCTTTAATTCTTCAACTTCACGCTGGCTGCAACAATATTCTTGTTAAATCAGCCAGCAAATTTTGTCCCATTTTCATTACATTTGCAATTCCTATATTCGGACTCTCGCAAATTTGCCTCTTTCGTACTCCCATTGTGAGAGAGTGGATTTTTGGGATCACCAAGTAGTCAGAGAAACTGCAGTGGTTTGAGTTAGAGAGAGAGAGAGAGAGTTTATGAGGTTGTTGGGATGTGCAGAGTAAAGAATTGCGAGGAGAGCAACCGGAGGAGAAAGTGGGGAATAATGGGGCTCAAAACGGTGGCGTTTGGAGGCGAGAGATTGGAGAAGCTGAGGAATAGCGGCGTCGTTTCGCGATCGAGGATGAAGCTTTGGATGATTAGAGCGACTACATCGATTTTGCTGTGGACTTGCTTAGTTCAATTAATGGCATTGAGCGAAACTCGAGGGATTCGTGTTTTAAAGGGGTGGCCATCTTGCTTTTCGCAGGAATCGGCTTTAGATGTTCAGTCTTCCTCTCAGCATCTTGTGAGAGTTCTGCCCCCAAAGAGTGAGTGCTGGTTGTGTTTTTGCCTTTTCTCTTGATTAGATGGAAAAGGGAACTTTGTGAATCTAGCTGTTCTTAATACTAGATGTTTGTGTGGAGATGTTTTCTTGATCGTCTTAAAGTATCTTACTGGGTGTTTGTTTTTGGGATTTCCATTGTCTTGTTTAGGGAATTTGGATTCATTTATTGAATATGTAACTATCTTAAAATTTATTTCATATGGGTTAAGTTGAAATCTTTTCCTTCTAAAACAAGTTCAGTAATTAACTTTCAAAGATGATGAACTGTTTTCTTTTGGGTTGGTCGTTGGTGATTGCTTTTGTAGAGATTGTTTGGTGCTTTGGCTTTGTCGAATGTAATTTCATTTCAAGATTGACGTAGTATGTTTTGATTATCACTTGTAAATCGTCTTTGTTTCTCAAGAATTGTTTGACCAGAACTTGCTTCATGAATATCTTATGCTGACCTATGATTTGGAACCATATGTTTCTGGTAGGGGTTTACAAGAACAATGGTTACCTCATGATTTCGTGTAACGGAGGGCTTAATCAAATGCGGGCTGCGGTGGGTATTTTTCCCATGATCTGTTTAGTTATGCGAACCTATTCTAGCCCATTAGGTTCCTTCTATATCAAATAGCTGTCTAACCTCGTCTTTTGGCTTACAGATATGTGACATGGTTTCTATTGCAAGATATCTAAATGTTACACTGATAGTTCCTGAACTTGACAAGACTTCCTTCTGGAACGACCCTAGGTATGCGTGCACTGATTATACTGCTGGTAATTCTAAAGATATTAAGTGCATCCATGAGTCATGATGGCATCTATAATAAGAGTTGTTTTGAATGTTTGCAGTGAGTTTCAAGACATATTCGATGTTGATCATTTTATTACATCCTTAAGAGACGAAGTTCGGATACTCAAGGAGCTGCCCCCAAGGGTGAAGAGGAGGGTAGAGCTAGGGATGTTTTATACCATGCCCCCTGTTAGTTGGTCAGATATTTCTTACTATCACAATCAGGTCAGCAAATACCTGGTTGCTGTTAATTTTCTGCTCTTTCTCCACGAATTTATTCATATTTTCTTCTTCTTGCCTGCAGATTCTTCCACTGATTCAGAAATATAAAGTCGTCCATTTGAACAGAACAGATGCTCGGCTCGCCAATAATGATCAGCCCATGGACATTCAGAGGCTCCGTTGCCGAGTTAATTTTAATGCTTTAAGGTTTACTCCTCAGATAGAAGAACTTGGCAGAAAAGTAATTAAAATTCTCAGTCAAAATGGCCCATTCATTGTACTTCATCTGAGATATGAAATGGATATGCTAGCCTTTTCTGGTTGCACACAGGGTTGTGGTATGGATGAGGTCGAAGAACTAACACGAATGAGGTATAAGCATTTTGTCTGTATTTCATCAGCATCTATTATAGTACTGGAGTACTGCTTGTACCGTAGCTAACTTGCATATATTTCAAGATATGCCTACCCGTGGTGGAAAGAGAAGATTATAGATTCTGATATGAAAAGGAAAGAAGGTCTTTGTCCTTTGACACCTGAAGAAACTGCTCTCACATTAAGAGCACTAGACATAGATCGTAACATCCAGATTTACATAGCTGCTGGGGAAATCTATAGAGGAGAACGAAGACTATCTAGTCTTAGAGCAGCCTATCCAAATCTGGTATGAGATATACCAGCTTTGCTATAGCATTAGTTCTTTGCATGGTATGCTGTATTAATCAACATTTCTGGCTATACGCAACAGGTGAGGAAGGAGACATTGTTGGACTCTTCGGACCTTAGGTACTTCCAGAATCACTCATCTCAAATGGCAGCTCTGGATTATCTTGTTTCACTGGAGAGTGATATCTTTGTTCCCACATATGATGGGAATATGGCTAAGGTTGTTGAAGGACATCGCAGGTATGGATTATCCATTGATGGCATATGTTAGGATTTGAATTATTTACTGATTGATGTTGATTTTCATGACTATTGTGTTTTTCATGTGCGTTTCAGACATCTTGGATACAAGAAAACGGTTTTACTCGACCGAAGGCTGCTAGTCCAATTAATAGACAAGTATAATTCCGGTTCACTGACTTGGGATGAGTTTTCTACTGCTGTTAAAGATTCTCACGCTGAACGCATGGGAAACCCAATTAAGAGATTGGTAATTCCTGATAGACCTAAAGAAGAAGATTATTTTTATGCCAACCCGTGGGAGTGTTTACAAGAGCAGAATGAAGAGGAGACTAGTACTTGACGATGAACCTTAATTATTAGCCTCCTCTTGAGCTTGGCTAGAAAGGGGCAGTTGTGTGATGGATCGGAATCGGAGCGTCTAGTCCTCGATAAGTCTGGGTTTTGTTTGAAAGGGACATATCTTGAGGCTTTGTAGGCAATGCAAGTTACACAAGAGCAAGAAGAGGTTTGGTTTGGCAACTGCTTGATGAAGTTGTTCTTTTTATCCAAGCTAATAAAGCAATTCTTGTATAGAGAAGATGTACCCTATCATTTAATGGGGGGGTTCCTACGAATTTGTACACAAAGAGAAGCAAGTATAGATTTTATTTACTCAACCTTACTATGCCTTCTTTACTCATAATTTTCTTATTCTTTTGTGATTCTTAATTATTCCTTATTTGGCTGTTTTGTTAAGTTATTACAACAAAGATCTTGAATTGTTCCCTCTGCAATGTAGATTTTTCCATATTTCTGATCAATTTGTGACCGCTACAATATTATTGCATTAAAATTAAGAATTTTTGTTTGTACTCGCATCGCATCATATTTATTCATTTTAATTTGTGGTGGTTTTTTTTACCCCTTCTGAACTGTATTTTTTTTTTATTTTCTTTTCCCTACTTTCCATGGATATTTAGATCAGTTTTGGTATTTAAATGATGCAGTTCCACTCTTCTATCAATGATACATAGATGTTGGCAAGTCATCACTATTTATATATATATATATATAATATATAGTAAATATTAAATTCTAGTCAAAAGTGATGAATAACAAGATTTCTATATAAAATTTATAGTTTATCAATGTGATTATGGCAACATTATTTGTTTGTATATAAATTAAAATTCCGGAAGAGTATAGAGAATGTTTCTGGTACAATTTGATTGATCATATCATATGCATGTTTTCGGTGGACTTTTTTTGTCCTAAATAACAACAGCTGGTTCTTATTGTATTCATTTTTAGAATATTAATTAAATTATAATTATGGTGAATTAATTGGTAAGTAGGGAATATTTCTTTAGATGCCACCATAAGCAACAATGAATGTCAATATGGCATTGCAATTGTTTTAGTGTGATTGCTGAAGAGAGATTGGTTGCAGATAAGATGATTTTGGTAATTTAACATCTTAACAGTTAATACCGTGTAGTTAGTTAAGTTTATAAGAGCTAAGATTTTTAAGAAAAAATAAGACAGTTGACACATTAATTAATTAGTGCAACTAGTCAACCACTATCAATATTATATATATATATATATATATATAATTTAATATATAAAATAAATACTGTAAAAATTAATAAATTTTCATTAAAATTTACTACTCCCTCCGGCCCACTTTACTTGACGCGTTTTTTTTCGGCACCAGAATTAAGGTAGGATTGTTAGGCTATTTAAGTGATGTTATTAGTATTATTGTAATGATTTCTATTCATTTCAGTTTTATTTAATTTTATTAAATAAAAATTTACTTCAGTTTTTAATAAAAAAATTTATTACAATTTAAATTATTAAATTACAATTTATGTGATAATTAAAATTTTAGACTTATTTAATTTTCGTTTTATAACTGTTTAATTACAAAAACAGTTTTTTGTTAACATTAAAGAGAATTTTTTCTTTAATTAAACTGATTAATTAAGTAAATTAAGAAACAAAATGAAATGAACAGAATTAAGAAATGCACTAGAGAGGGCGCAGAACAGATTACAAAAGAAACAATATCAAATTTCCATTCATTAGCCAGCCAAAAATTAGGCGGCAGATTCAAAAATGTAGCTACAAGAATGAATTTTGTTTGGGATTCAAAGTTCCCACCACTCTAAGTCTATAAATAAAAGACTACACTATCACAAACCATTATCCAACATCTAAACACTAAACAAAACATACTAAAACTGAAATGGTGAAGAAAGATCTCTCAACCAAGGAGAGGAACATTGTAGTGCAGTTCCTACTCGAAGGCAGCAGCAATGGAAAGCCTCGAAGAGGAAAGATGAAGGAGGCCGAGGAGCAATTTGATGTCTCGAGATCCACCATTAGCCGGCTGTGGAGTGCTGCAAAACAACAAAAAGAGGAAGGGTTAGCAATTCATAGTGAAAGTGGTAAAAAAAGTAGAAAGAAAACAGGCCCGAAGGTGCTCGACCTGACTGTTTTGGCCTCTCTTGAACTAAGTAAGAGAGGCAGTTTGAGAAGTATTGTTGTGGCCTTAAAGTGTTGCAAGACATCAGTAGGGAGATGGGTTAAATCAGGCCACATAAGAGCTCATACCTCAACTCTAAAGCCTGATTTAACTGCCCCTAACAAGTTACTAAGGCTGAGATTCAGCCTTGAATCAATTGAGCTTGATTCAATATTGAATCAATTAAAGTTCAGAAATATGCACAATGTTGTGCATATTGATGAGAAATGGTTTTTTATAACAAGAGATAAGAGGAGATTTTACCTTGCACCTCAAGAACTTGACCCTCACAGAACTTGCAAGCATAAAGGGTTCATAAAGAAAGTTATGTTCATGTGCGCAGTAGCAAGGCCAGTTATTTCACCATCTGGTGAAGTATTGTTTGATGGGAAAATAGGGATTTTTCCCTTCACAAAGCAAGTTGCAGCTCAAAGAAGAAGCAAACACAGGGAAAGAGGAGCATTAGAGACCAAAGCAATTGATTCAGTCACAAAAAGTGTAGTTAAGGATTGCTTAATTCAGCAGGTATCTGCTCAAATAGATTAGGGCAGTTGAGGGACTGTAATTTACTGTTTTATGTTGTATTTTAATCTCAGAAGTTAGCTTCATCATCGATTCCCTTACTCTCTTACCTTTATTACTTACCACTATGTTACACATCACAGATTATACCAGCAATCATGAGAAAGTGGCCAAGTGCAGCATCAAAAAACATATTCATACAACAAGATAATGCGAAGCCACATATCAAGGATGATGACATAGAGTTTAGGGCTGCAGCAACACAAAATGGATTCAATATCAGACTTGTTCAACAACCACCAAACAGCCCTGACACAAATGTGAATGACCTTGGATGGTTTAGGGCAATCCAGTCATTACAACATGAAACAGCTTGCAAGAATGTGGATGAGATGATGAATGCAGTGGAGCAATCATTTAACACGTTGTCTCCTTTAACATTGGATAAGGTTTTTTTGAGCTTGCAGGGTTGCATGCTAGAGATCATGAAGCATAAGGGGCAAAATAGCTACAAAATCCCACACATGGGAAAGGATGCTTTGAGAAGGGTTGAAGCACTACCCACAAGTTTAGAGGTACCAATGGAGTTAGCTAAAGAATGCTTGAAGTATCTAGTTGAAATGAACAGCTTGGATGGCATTAGGCAGATTGTAAGTTGTTTAGGGATTGAAGGGATTGAAGGCATTGAAGGGATTGGAGGGAATGAAGGACTGTGAATCTGTTTTGAAGGTGTTATGAACTTCTTTTAAAGGATTTTTTGTACAGGAAGTTGTTTAGGTAAGCTGTGGCAGATGGTAAGCTAGGTGGAAGGCTGTTTATGTATGCACTGACTCTCAAAAGTGACACTATGTTTGAGTGTACTTTTGAATTTAGTGCAAGTTCATGTATGAATTATTATTGCCACTTAATGATGAATGTCACTCTCAAACAATCATCTAGCAATCTAAATTCACAACAACAATAATATGCACACTGAACAAACTGAGCACAAGCATATTATCAGAATCACCATCACAGAAACACCATCACAGAATCACCATCGCAGAATCACAGAATCACCATCACAGATCCAACATATTCATCACATAATCACCATCACAGATACCCCATACCACCATCATCATAGATCCATCACAGATACCACATACCACCATCATCACAGATCCATCACATATTCCACATGTCACAATGGAGAGATACCATAACACAAAATCAGAGACATCAGAACACCACATGTCACCTTCATCACAACAGAAGTCACACCACTCAAAGGGATATCTCTGTACCAAAGAGATAGAAGCAGAAATATCACCACATTATAGTTAAGGGCTTGATTGCTCCTTGAAGAAGGAGTGAAACATAGGATCTTCACGCAGCTGCCTCTCTCCCTCCGCAACAGCCTCTGCCCAGCTCTCCGTTCCAGGAGTAAATGGCAATGGAGGTACATGCAGAGACTCAGAATCAACATCAGCATCATCATCTCGAGTTCCAGAGCACTCCGCCGGCGGTCGCCCTTTCCCCTCTTTCTCCACGCCTCCGAACGGCCCCTGCCACAGGTAAGAGGTATCATCATCATCAGAGAGGTCTTCAACTGTAAAAGGATGCAGACCACCACGGATCCAATACGGATCTGTGCTTGTAGTTGGGATGGGGGGGTGGCGATGGAGAAAGAGAGGGCGTTTGGTGTTTGGGGAAAATAGAGCTCTCTCACCACCACAGAACCCACCGCTCCGTTCTTCCTTCATCGCGGGTGGGGGGCGGCGAAGAGAAGCCCACCGCTTAGGTGTGAACCCAACCGGCGGAGATACACCACCATTAGAGCCCCGTGAAGAGTCCATTTGCAGACACCAGAGAGGCGAGGAGAGAGGATAGGAGAGCGGCGAGGACAGAGGCGGGAAGAAAGTGTAGAGAGAGGCTAGGGTTTCATCCAAGAAGATGAATACGGAAGAAAGTAATTCTCGAGAACTAGGGTTTCCCGTATGGAGAGAGGGTAGAGCCCATCCAATAGCTGAATTGATGGAATGAATGAGATTGGGTTGGACTCCACTAAGTTGGGCCAACCTGGTTTCTTAAGTTTAATTACAATAAGGGTCCAATTAGTGGACCCTAATTTTAACTAATGGATGCACTTAAACCCCTAATTTTTGCTATTTTTAGAAACGTGTCAAGTATCGTGGGACATCCGAAAAAGGAAAACGCGTCAAGTAAGAAGGGCCGGAGAGAGTATTATTTATCTACGTGACATATCATCAGACGTGGACATATCATAGTTGAAAAATAAAAGTTTGTAATTTTTTATTTAAATTCATTATTTATTTATGTAGCATATAATATCAGACATAGACATGATAATTTATATTTGCTGGTAGGACAACGCTTCTAATAATTTGGAGCACTAATACATTGTTCAATGAATATAGAGTGATGAGCGCCATCTTATAACAATCTTGCAAAATATGCTTTATATTCTACTTCTGATTCTAAGGACATATATATAGATATATAGATATATACACACATTTAATCAAATAGAGAAAGGGAGAAGTGCAATATCATGCAGCTCACACAATTGATTTTCGTCGCTAAATAATTGAGTAGGTTATATTATAAATTATTTATTTTATTTATCAAAGTAAATGGAACAACATAGTAATATTCTAGCTAATGATTATTGTCATGAGAAAGTCTTCCATCATTCCTATCCTATTACAACTTACCTATATATATATATATATATATATATATATATATATTGTAATAGATTAATATATATATATATATAGATCACTTCACTTATTATTTTTATAATAAATTAAAAAACAAAGATCACCTAGTTTCTATATTACGTCTATTATAGATAAAAGGTAAGTATGAAGCAAAATGTGAATGGAAAATGGAAAAGGAGTAGTGGACCTCACCTCTGGAGAAGAAATAAACGTGCGTTTGGAATTAGTGGGGTGGTTGGTTTAATTAGGATCATATCATATGTGTTAATTAAAGAGGAATCCAAGAAAATGGATGGATCCCAATAACTAAATGTGTTTGCATGAAATTTCGTGTACACTAATTTCATTTGTATGATCCAAGAAATTAAGCCTCGAGTATGCAATTCATAAGAATTTATGGGATCAACCTTCAAAAATATGATACTCCTACTCCACTTGAATAATGATGATTACTTATATACTCCATTTAATAGGAGTAGTATTTAATAAGAAGATTGCTTTGGGAGCACACCATTGTTCACAGTTGTATACATTTCAAAATGGTTTCAAAACTAATAGTAATAATTTAATAATAATGGCGACACCTCAAAATGAAATCCAATAGAGGATGATTAATGGCCTTTTTTTTCTTCACTTCTAAGTAATACATACGTTCTCCATTTCTTTTCAATGATAACGGTAGTTGTGTTACTTACAAAGATAAAGAAATAAAGAAATAAAGAAATAAAGAAAAGGTTCACTATTGTACATATTTGTTTGGGCAATTGCAACTTCTAAGTGAATGATATAAAAAGGGTCTATTTGTTCTAATGCCCAACTTTTGGTTTGTATTTTACTCCTTTTAGACACATGGACTATAATGTTAATATTTTGTTTAGAGTTGTAAGTCGTGGACAATAAAATACATCCAAACAATAATTTTTATTCTAAATTTAACTACTCCATGTCCATGATGATGTGAAGAGACAAAGGCAACTTTTTTTAAGTGAGAGTGAGACACAGAGAAAAGGACAAATAAAAGGTCCTCTAATAGGATTTCCCTTGTATTGTATATATGGGAGTGTTGCCTGCATAGTCCTTTTCTTCATGGCCCATTTTCAAATTTTGAAATAGTTGAGGTTTGCATTATACTATGGGGATTGCATCAAATCAAACCTAATCATTGTATAGAAATTAGGAACTTCGAATGTTGATATTTGTATCTACGATTCTTAATTACTCATCTAATTTATTTATGTAATTATTAAAATTATGATGCATGGTTAATAAATAAAAATATTTATGGTGTTATGCAATAATACTATGTGTAGTGCACGGAAACGCTTACATGTTCGTCGACGAACGATCTGACATGTCTTTTTTAATAATTTTTTTTATTAATTCTCACTTTACGACTGAAATATACGAACTAAACCCGAATCAAATTTGAGTTAGAATTTTTATTTATTTATCCAAACTCGATCATGTTTTACAAAACTCAAACCGAGCACAAGATTTCAAATTCCAAAAGTAGCCGAAATCAAACATAATTATATTCGATTGATTCAGTGTGGTTCAATTATACATGAATTAGTGAATCCACTACCAGTTGGAAAACAAAATTGAAGAGGCTGAAGAGCCATTTCCAGCATAAAGTCTTGGTACATGTTTATACAAAGTCATGGCTTGTATGTATATACAATGATCGTAGTTCTTGAATACAAAGTGTTTTAAAAACAGAAATTAAAATAAATTCAAGCATTGCTTCCCAATATTAGAACTTATCTTTTTACATGATAATAAAAAATAACATAGTACTTGCTACATGCTTAGGTGAGATATGTGCAATCCCAAAACTGGAGGATAACATATAAGTATATATTAGAAGAAAAAACAACCACATTTACATTTGGTTCCTGAGCTAGGCAAGGCAAAAGGGTGAAGCTCTAGAACCATAATGGAACCACAAAAAATGAACAAATTAAACTACTAAAGAATTAAATACTATACTGTTATCAATTTTCATAGTAGGCTTCACCTAGTCCTTAGTTTCTTCAAAGCACGCCCCAATTCCTTTCCCGTGCTTCCCGTTGTAGAAAGTGGTAATGTCTCATGAACTTCGTCTTCCTATATAACGAGCAGTGATTAAGCAAAGACTATTACGGCCAATGGAGTAAGATTACAGAGAAGAGAAGAAAATAAACTTATGAAGAACCTTGGAGACGAAAGTCGAAGAATGTGTGATGTCGTTTGCTTTCTTTCCTAGGTCAATTTGTACCGAGATGCTGGCTTGGGTTAGATCCACTCCAGAGCTCTGTAGTGCTTGTGTAAGAGTATTCAACAGCCTGTTTAATCAATACATTCAGACTTTTAACATGGCAATTATTTTCTCAACAACTATTGATTTGATTTCATAAAACAGTTGCCACGAGATTATGTGAGATATACGAAGAAAAAACTGTATCAAGAGCTCTCACCCTTGGGAGTAGACGCTAGAGATGTTAATTGTGCCTCTTTCAATAGTGAGTTCTTGTTCTACCATTTTATTGCCGTCAGAGGTACATGATCGGAGCTGGGATGGAGGCGGCCACGTTACAGTTTTGTCAACATAGGATGCCTGTTTTGGTGAAATTGGGGAAGCTGCTGTTCTTGCTCTACCAAGAGTGAAAATATTTGTCGACTGAATTTGCGAATGAAGTGTCGCAGCAGCATTAGATGTTGATTCAGGTGGTTGAACCACACTTTCTCTCAAAGTAGTAGCAGTGCTTAAATCCGAGTCTACTAGGTTTTGGCCGCTGACTGGGAGGCTCGGGGAGATGGCACCTTTGTTTCCATCAAACTTTTTACCAAATAGTGATGCTGGAGCAGAATCAGTACTTGCTCCTCGTGCACGATCCACCAAACCTTCATTCATGTGACAATTCCTCTGCTACAAAGTACAGAAATCGGAAACTAAGTTACTTTCCTGTGCAAACGCTACAATCAAGGAACTGCAATTTCTGATGAATGTCAAAAGAGTTGAAAGTAGAAAGCCATACAAAAGATAAACAGATCAATCTAAACATACCGGAGTTACCCATTGCACCATTTTGGATGAGTCCTGATTCCAGATGTTATAGGAACTATCGTATTTGTTTACTTTCTCTTGCAAACACTGAATGTAATCAATAACCTGTAAACGTATTACACTACCTGAGTATTCAAGTTTAAGAAGACCCTGTCTCAATTTAAATGGATATGTTATTTCATCTCAAGTTACCTCTAAGAGGAATGATGCCTTATCCCTCTTCTGCTCACTATTAGGAATGATCTCTCTCAGCTTCTGAAATCTGCAAAACACCAAACAGTAACTCAATGTAGCCCTCAGAGAATGCAGGATTATTCCATCAATACACTTCTGACAGGATAATGCGAACCATATTAGGAATACAAGAAGCAAATATTTTTAGTTGATAGTACCATCCGGCATCACAAACAGAAATTCCACTAATTGACAAGCAAGAAGAATTAAACAATTTATTCCAATGACTTCAGATAATAGTTTTCTGGGCGAAACATGTATAAAGGTAATTACTATTAAATTCTTAGATATATGTTTGACCGAGTAAGATGTCCTAGAAAGAACACTCAGGATGGATATCCTGATGTCATAACTCTTCAAGAAATAAAGAAATTCAAACCGTTCAACTATAGGCATCATAGAAAATATTCAAATTGCATTTTTAATGTAAAAACCTTACAAACACACAAAAAAACATAGGCTTCAAGATGAGAAGATGCAATATTCAGGATTACAGAAGGTTGCATAGTTTCATAAATCAGATAAAAAAAAATGTGTAGGCACGTATATACAACAAAATAATTGGAACTGAAGATCATATTAAGCAGAGCTTCTGTGATAAATAAATGCCTATTTAGGAAGTTCAAATCATACTAGTTTTCAATAAGAATCTAGACCATGTGATTTTTTTTTATTTTAAAGTGTGAGGGTTGAGAAGCGTGCCTGTCATTAATCTTGCTCCTCCTTCGTTGCTCTGTAGCTGAGTGTTTAGAGCGTGGTGTATTTGGCTTCTGGTCTGTAGTATTTGCTTCAACTTTCACAGAAAAATTACGTGTCAAATTAAAAATATAAGAAAATGCGGACATGTAATGTGGAGACACAACTACTTTTTACATGAGTAAAAAGAAACCTTTCGAGTGGGGTGATGTCTCTTTCTTGATGGTGAAGTCTTCTTCTTCTTCATCATCATCCTCTTCTTGGTCATTCTTAGAAGATGTCATTATCATATCCATGAAACTTTGGTTCTTATGAGATGATGATGATGGCCTGAGAAAAAACAAATAGAGTCCAAAATAATATGAGATATTGATGACTAGACTTCATATGATTGGAAAAACTTGATCAAAAAAGTGATGACGGAAGAGTAGATTAGGAAAAACGAGTTGGAAAAAAAGTCACTGACTGAGAAGATGAGAAAGAGCTGAAATTTGTCGAGCCTTGCTTATGGTTAGAAGATGATTGAGATGGCTTTTCGAGGAACGGTGCCCATTGCCCTCCAACCACATTAACACCCGCTTCTATAAATTATCAACCAAATTAACAAAACCGATAAGAAAAATTTAGCCTCTAAGAAGAGGTATACCAGAATCTAAACATGTGTATCTAAATATACCTCGCAGAATATGTCTCTCTGTGTAAATATTCTCCTTCCCTGTCTTTCCCTTTTTACCTGCAGATTCATCCCACAGAGTGAAACTACCTCCTGAGTAAGAACTGCAGTTTGAGTTTTCATCGTTCCTAGTAGTACTGGTCGGATGAGCAGTAAACAAGCTCCCCTCGGGCTTTAGCACCATTTGATTAAAATAAGAGATGCTATACGTCCCGATACCACCAGGAAGAATATGCTCCACTGATGCCGGATGAGCTGGTGCTGGAGGCCTATCAACGGCTGCCACCCCAGCTTTAATATCTTCTTTTGTCGTTGTTACAATCTTCCCCACCCGTTCCAACGGTTGCAAGAAGTCGTGAGTTTTAAGGTATGTCCCTACAGTTTGAAATAAAGAAATGAAGAGTAATGAGACTAGTGCTGCCATTTTTGTGGCATTCATGTTTTGGAATAACCATTCCAGCAATATGAAAGCATCCATAAAGCTTCAAAAATTGGCTGTCAATCTGATTTCTTCTTATAGTTTCAGATTGTAAAATTAATTGAATTTTCTATGATGCCCATAACCGACATTTCTTAAACGAATTCTCAATAACTTTGCCTGCTCATGAATTCTTTTTCTTTTGAACACCTTTATTTCTAAAATTAATTTGTCAAACTTTTTCACTGAAAAAGGCACTAAAATAAATGCATTTTTACACGGAAAGAAAAAACACATAAATATACTCCATTATTTAATGCTCATACTCTTTTACTTATAACTAGATTGGATTCTTGTACTTTTATTTCAAATAAACTACTAACTACGTTCCCAAAGTTCTTCATCTCCAAAAGCAGGTTTCTGGTACTTTCTTTGCCTTAACGTTGAGTTACTATACTAATTCTGCAATATTCAAGATCTCTTACTCTTACAACTATAGATTTATTTTTTTTGGATTTATATAAAAATACAAGTAGCAGACTATAACTTCTACATAATATACAGATCTAACTAAAGTTTACGAGAATAATTATGACCCAATTCAACACATTTATATCCCAGATAAAAAAATTATAGGAAAGCAGAGACAGAGAAAGATAAACTCTAGCAATGAATTGACGAAAATGGGCACCGGCAGCAGAAGCAGATTAGGTCATCGGTAAGTTCTAACCTGAGCCTTTTTGGATTTGGCAATGTCAGCCAATCCAAGGGATGGCCCACTGGCAAAGACAAATGCCCAGATCTAACATACGCCGATGGGGTCACGGGTACATTTACTGCGCCACTCGTGGGTTGCCCTCCCAATATATTTTCCTATTTCCTTTTCCCCACCAACAATCATACTATATTTACCATTACCCCACTTTCCTTACATACTCCCTCAAAACAAATTTTCTTATCAATCTGAACCTTTTCTCCGCTCTCTTTTTTTGTTGTTTGATATTTTTTCCTTCTCCAACATAAAACTATAATTTCGATTTTAGACCATACATCCATAGGGTTTGCGATCATCGGCCTAGAACATAGGGAAATTGTTATTTAATTTACTCTCTTTTTTTTTATCTCGTATTGGAACATCGATCCTCTGTCAAATTTAGAAGATATATTTAAAAATAACATAAAGAAAAAAAATATCAGATTTTTTTTGTAGGAAAAAGATCAGATTCATCGATTTGTGAAATGGAACCAGACTTATTCATTTAATTTCCGAGGCGTTTTTCTGATATGATATCTGAAAAAAGAGCTTCGCAAAATTTGAAACGACCAATTTCACTAAAAGCATCATCATAAATAACTGCATCATGCAAAATAAGAAAGGAAGGGAAAATTGCAGGAATTCGCCATGGAAACTGCTTGACTGCGTGGATAAAAATCGACGACAATGATGTGTACCTTGTGAGGGAGATGGATCTTGTTGGGTGTGCGCAGCTGATGAAGAATATAGTGAGAGAAAATCATGAGTTGCCTTTCTTCCTGCTCGCGACAAAAATTCAAGCATCACCACAAATCCCCAAAAAGAGAAATTCATACTAACAAATCCAATTTCGCGCAGAATTCTGGTTATGTATTGACACTGTTTACCTTCAGCTCCAAGAGGCAGTTCCATGTATCTATCCTCAATCTGCAGACTTTTGTAGCGTATGTAATTCAAACTCCGATTCAGATCCGCCTCCACCGTAAGGATCGGAGGCGCATTCGCCGCAATTATGCTTCTCTCTCCAAAATTCTCGCGTAGAATTCCAGAAATTCAACTACATAGGAATATAGCTTCAATTCAGACGAAACAGCACCAACACAACCACCATAATTTCCAGTGTTCACCGAATCTGCAGTTCGACACAATTCAACTGAATTACGCGCAATTCAACTCGAAAAACTGCGCCAATCAATAAAACAAGACACAAAAGGATCTGAGCTCGAGTTAAAGATTCATTCACGCACCGAGAGTATCACAACAAATCAATATGAGAAACGCATAATTCAGGTATAGATTCTCCAAAAGGCAGGCCCGAACAGTGGCTTTCGCGTGATCAAAGGTAGGACCAGCTAGAATCAACAGAATTCTCCCAGAAAGAGAGATGCAGAGAGAGAGAGTTGTGAGGAGAGAAAGAGAGACGGAGGTGTGAGTGTGGTTGGCTCTAAAAACTTTCTCCTCTGTAGATGCAGAAATCTTCCTCTTTTCTTCTACATATGTGTGTATACATATGCGTGCGTGTGTGTATTTGTATGTATATATGGATGGAGGTGGGGGGTGATGGGGGTGGGGAAGGAGGCTTTGGTGCTTCGTTTTCGTATTTCCGAATAAGCATCGTTGGTTTATTGATTATTGGGTGAGAGAGATAACGGCTTCTCATTAACGACGTTGCGGCGGTGTAAACGGCGTTTGGCAGCTCAGTCATAATGTACGGCCACATCAACCGGAAATTGTTTATTCGTTCTCTTCTATTTTTATTGTAATTAATTAATTAATAGGTAAATGTTTGTTTTTTAAAGGGATTTGGTGATCCCTATTAATCCTTTATTATTATTTACAAATGGCAAAATCTTGTTGGAGTCGCCCACCTCACTCACGCACCAAAATAAACTAAACATTTCCTATAACACAAAACTTTTATTCATTTATTATAAATTAACCGTTTACGAATTTCTCCTGACATACTTTTTACTTTCTACTAAACGTTTTCTTTCGCATAAATTTATGCACTCACCATTTGATTTAATAGGATTAAAATCGGTTTTTAAAATGTATTCTCTCGGTTTCATTTTAGTTGTCATGTTTTATATTCATTGAATTTCTCATGATTATGTCATAATAGATCCCAATATTTATTTTGGATCAACTTTTAGATCATAATTCCTCTAATAAATAACTAAAAAAAATAGAAAAATCAGTTTTGAGTTGTTGAGTGAGGATTGCTCTATCTCTAAATCTCTTAAGAAATCGACTTTTCCAAACCCTCCTCCAAGAAGCATCAAATATTTTCGATGAGGTCCATGGATGAGTTGTGGTTAGGGGTGAAATGTCACTCGAACTCAGTGCTAGTTGGTTCTCCCCGAAATACGTTGAGGCGCAACAGTTGACTGGATATCTAGGGGTAAAGTCTTGTCCTTTATATGGATATCAGAAGTCGGGGGCTGTTCTGTTGGCTCGTACTGATGAGAATTTGACTCCACGAGAAATTGAACAAAAAGTCCATAATTCACAAGTACATTCTTCGGTCTTAGTAAGAGGGGGGAGGCAGTAAGGGTTGGAATAGGACAATCACTCATTCTTAAAATTAGCGTTCTTAAGACCAAAGAGTCGGGCGGAAAGGGGACTCTCCGTTCCTGATTCTCCTGTAACTAGAAACTCGAGAACCACAAGAATCCTTAGTTAGAATGTGATTCAAACTCAACACCATTAACATATATATTGATTTTTTTCTCCAAAAAAAAAGCTCAATGTGGTAGCATCGTCATTAGTGTATTATTATAATAAAATAGAACAATTAAAGTGGACGAATGAAGTATTGTTTATTTATTTATTATTTTTTCATTAACATATTTCACAATTAGCATTGTACTACAAAATAAATTCATCACAGTATATAAAAGTAATTATTTATGAATCGCAAACATTATTAATACGTTTGCGAATAATGTGACGTGTCATTAATATATATAATAAAATTTTAATAAAAAATTGTTAATTTTTATTTTTTAATTATAATTTATTAATTAGATTTAAGATTTTGATTAAATTATAGGTTTATAATTGTATCACGAGATAATGAAACTAAATTTAATCGTATGACCATTCGTAATAATGTAGCTGTATGACCAGCCAGGCAGCCATAGTGTGGCTGCTGGCTAATTAGCATCACTCTTTCTTTTATAATGCTGCAAATTTCTTGGTCATTTGTATATTTTGTGCATGTATATTTATTTTTGAGTATATTCCACATGTAACATTTGTAAAATACGTATATGTACCATTACAATTTTATCGTAATGGTCGGTATACTAGTTTTATATTTATTTTAATTTATTATTATAGTAAATGAATCATTTACTCAATTTAAATAATTTAATTAAAAATAATCAAATAAATAAAAATTTTATTTTTATTTAATAAACAACATACACTAAATAAAAATAAATTCTAAATATTTATGTCGAACTGAATTGAATAACAAATTTGAAGAATATTGATATACACTTTCCATCTTCTAAGTTTTAACAATTTTTTGTGGTATGTCCCATCGAAACTTTCCATGATCATTTATGGACGTTGATCCCACAAATATTTTATATACTTTTCTTTCACTCTAACACATTTTATTCACTTTAAATTAAATAGGATCTTTATTTTATTCAATAAATTCGACTTATTTGATTAATATTTTTTATTTCATTCAATAAATTCAACTCATTCTATTAAAATTCGTGCTATCCTGATTTGTGCAGAGTTTTAAATAATGTGCAAAGTAATTCACATGTGATTTTTCTTCACTCACAAACTAATGAAATATCTCACTAAATCTAGTTTCTTGTCTGAATAAATCTAACTATAGTCTATAACTCTTTGTTTGATATTCAAGTCATTATATCATATCTCGTGTTAATTTGAGTTTTCCGAAGCTCAATCTTTTGAATCGCATCATTATCTCAACACAGATAGATGCATAATTAATTAATAATTTAAATTGAATGTTACAATTCAGATTTAATTAATTTAGAATTGAAACAAAATTCAAATATTCGGATACAATTTATTAACCTTCAGTTTACTAATCTGAGTTTGTATAGTCCCAAAGGAAAGCTTTGCACATAGGGCATGAATTTGTATGTGAATGAATGGGTATTTAATTATATGTCACATCTTGTCTGTATGTCTCGTGCAAATCGTAGCTGATTATTTTATTTAATAAAAATAATATGGAAATCGAAGAGGTGGATGCATTTGTTACTTGTTAAAGTCAAGGACTGTTGCGTTTGTATTTGAGTTTAATGGACTTATTATAAAAATAGAAATTAAAACAAAAAGTAAAATATATTTAAAATTTAAATATCGATAAATAATCCAATCAGATAATAAAAATAAACTTTTGGTATAAGGATAAAATAATTTCTGATAGATGGAATGAATATTAGTGTGTGTGATGGGGTGCACGTGCAGGTGCAAGTGGGCACTGTCGCCCTGGTCCTAATTAACTGCCACACTGTATTGTATATATGGTATGGAGGCGTCACGTGACTCACTCTTCCCCTCATCACGTGACCTTACTTCTAATCTCTCTATTTCAATATCTTTAGTTAGAGTTTATTTAGACGATATCTTATATTCATAAAATATGCGCGAAAGAGTTGCACACTTTATGTCTCTTCATTATTTTTCAAGGTATTATTAAGTTTTTTAATCATAAAAAGTAAATATTGGGATTCATAAAAATGTATTATTAAATATTTTAATTGTAGAAGATACATGTTTTTAAGTTAATTAAAGGTCGGACCATGTCCAAAAATAGAAGGGCATGTTTTTAAAAAACAGAGGAAAATGATAAAGATGCATTTTTTTAAGGAATGGAGGGAGTATAAATGATGATAGAAATATATATTATCTAAAATTATATGAATAATAAAGTTGTTTCAAAAAGGAAATGTAACACTTTGGAACAACCCAAAAAAGAAAATGTAACATTTAGAACGGGACAACCCAAAAGAAAAATATAACACTTAGGACGGAACACACGAGTACATTATATCAAATTATATAGCAGCATCACAATAATTGAAATCTAAAGTATATTTTTTAAACATTAATCTCACTTTCACTATATTCAAATTCAGATTATACTTAAATATTTAAACACTCTTATTATTGATTTGAGTTGTTCATTAAAAATGATTTTCCTTTTTAAAAATGATTCTATAAAAAAATTAATATTTTAAAATATCAAATATATTTTATTTTGTAGATTTTTTTCTTAACTAAATAAACATTTTACCGTATTTTCTTAAAATATATGTCGATTCTCTCGCACACTTTTTGTGCACAAATTGATAAATTAACAACTAGCATTCCGAGCTCCCAAAATCCAGATTTTCATTTTTTTTCTTTTATAATTTTCAAACATTTTTGTAGGATCCACTAATTTTTTGCTTATAAAAAATCATTCATTAATTTAAAAGGGTGCACAAATGATCTTGATCAAAATGATTTTACAAACGTAAATTACACGCATAATTTCAGATCATTAATTCAATCTTTATAAAAACAATTGAATCGGAGAACATATTCGTCCTACACCATTTTATTCAGCCACTTCCGAGTAACTCACACCAAATAAATTCACACACTATTAGTCTATTACCAAAATTATTTTCACCAATAGCACATAGGATATTTGACTTTATTCGAAAATGTTCAACAACCATGTGCATGTTAACTGAAAATTTGCACTATTTTTACAGTTTCGTAAAACAATCGCAGTTGGGGCTCCCTATTAGAGCTCTCACATTTAATTTTCATATTTCTATTTTCGCATTTTTTTTATTACAATGTAAATTAATATTTAAAATAATATAAAATAGTATTAAAAGAAAAAAATTATTAATTAAAAATACATTAATTTTAGAAATTTTAGAATAAAAATAATATTACAAAAAATAATAAATCACATAAATGTCCTCGATTCCTCAATACACGTAAAAGGTATAAATGTCATGAAATCCTCAAGTACTATATAAGGTAATGTACTATATTAACAAATGTACATTATATACTTGATTCCTCCAAACCTTACTCTGATAATGGATTCGTTATTATTAGTAAGGGTAATTATTTATCTATTTTGCAGGCTCGAGTAAATTTATTATTATCGTATAATTATTGAATTTACACCATTTTTGGAAGAATTATTGAAAATGCTCTTAGCGGTTGTGATATTATAATACGAGAGATATGCAAAATGGGTGGAAGATAGGGGTGCAGTCCAATCAAACAAAACATAATAATGTCATGTTTGAGTTCGAATTGTTTGAATAATTGATGGTTCGAGTTTGGTTTAAATTTAATTCGATTTCTAAAAATCAAACTAGAGTTTTGTTCAATAAATAAAAATCGAGTTTGAGTTCAGTTTGTTTATTATTCAATTTAATTGTAAAATCGAACCCGAACTCGAACTCGGTTTGAATATGCTAAATATTCAAATTCGAGCTCATTTATTAAATTATTTTGTTAATATATATAATTTATATTAATTTGATAAGTTCGTGAACAGTTCATATATAATATTCGCAAATCATTCAAAGTTCGGCTAATTTTTAAGGTTTGTGAACAAACTAGTTAATCAACTAGCTAGTTAATAAAGTTGATGAACTATTCAAAGTTCAACTCATTTTTTATTTTATTAGACATATTTACGAATATTTCGAATCGAATACCATTAAGCTCGAATTCGACTCAAAAAATTATTTGATACTCAAATTTTGAATGAATTTTTATGAACCCAAACTCTCAAACATTTATGAATAATTTGACTAGTTTACGCCACTAGTGAGAGGGATAGAGAGTATGATAATGCACAACTTCACAATTACAATCAATCATCTAAATAAAATATTAATTTCTCTCTCTTCCATCTATACAATTTACAACATAATTCATTTTTACAATATTTCTACTTTATTCATGCCACCAACTCACAATAAAATATTTTTCTTTTATATTTTTATTCATTGTATATTGTATATACCCACATATATTTATCATAAATTAATTATATTATAATAATTAATTATTTAATAAGTTAAAATAAACAATGGATTTATTAATTCAATATCAAATACATATGAAATATATACATAATTGAAACGAAACCAAACCACAAACTGAGTGTTTTGATAATATGCAAAATTTGATTAGTATCGAGAGTTTGTATGAAAATTTGAATAATTGTGGGAACCAAGATAATTTTCATAATTCTAGGAATTTGGAAGATTTTGAGAATTTAGAAAATTATTTGGATTCATGATTTGAAAAATGATAAAAACACTCTAGAAATGAAATAGTGAGAAATATGTGATAAAATAGATAAAAATTGATTGTGCTTCAAAATATAAAATATATGAATATACTAATCTGTTTATAGAAAATTTAAAATCATAAATTTTCATAAATTTTTTTTATATTTTTTCGATTAATATTATTTAAAATTAATATATAAAAATTAAAATAAATATATATGAGGTCGGCTGGCCAGAGTTGATTTATTTTTAAATTCTTTATTTTTATGTTATGGTAGTAAAGGAAGAAAAGTCACGTGGGGTGCAGCAGCCCTTTTTTCGGCTTGCCAATGCCATGCCCTTTCTGCTGCACCGGGAAACGCGGGGCCTCCCTCACCCACGTGCTCCCTCTCTTTCTCTTCATGCCTATAAATGAGATATTTTTTTTTTATTTTTATTTTGGGCAAAGAAGAGATGATATAAATTGTTTACAGAAATATATATTATTTAAATCCGTTTGTGATATAAAATTATTCTAAAAGAAAAATATTTAACTTAGTTGGGAGTCGGGACGATAAAAAATGGAATATATCTCATTTTAATTGGGACGAAGGGAGTATTATACACATAAACACATTTCTCCAAATTTTACTACCCTTCCCATAAATTTATTTTTTTATTTTAACCGATCCAATAAAATGTTCATTTTAAAAGATAAAAAAAATAACGTTTAGAAGTTACATATCATAGGAATCGGAAATGGTGAAAACCCTTACATTTACGGCCCTATTCACGTTTTATCTCAAACTAATTTTATCGTAATTTTTTGTTTTAAATTATAGAAATAAAACGTTTCTTGTATTGAGTTATGATCTATGAACTATTTCTGGTATCAAAATGAATTTAATGTTGGGAAATATGATTACAAAAGTCAAAATTATTTGGAAACAATTTATGGTGGTGAGTGGCTACCCCTTTCTCGAAAAGTAGCTATCATACATTAATGATATGTTTGGTATCCAAGATACCATAGTAATCTTAGGATACAATGTAGTGTAATTATTCTAAGATGACTATCGTATCTTTGATACCAAACATACCTTAAAGTTATTATCCCGAACAAATATAATGCTGCTCACCCAGTTTACCAAAATGGTTATTCTTGGTTATTTCGGAACGTCCACAAAAATAATTTACATAATTCGAAACTTATCATTTATTGTAAGTGGATTATCATATTCACTGCAAATAAATCAATTACACATCATTAAAACTCATATTTGAACACTTAATATATATGTTAAGTGAGACAGAAACTCACTACACACATTATTTTGAATTTTTTTGAAAAATATATGATGTTTTGAATATTTTTTTCCAACCATATCTTTATTTAAATCATAAAATTTTATTCTTATTTCTTTCAATTTTTAATATTTAATGATGTATCTTTAATTTTCTTTTGCACTTGGAAGTTAATCTATAAGAAGATGCCTTTTATTATTCTTATACCAAAATAATTAAAATTATTGAAAACAAATTATCATTAAAAAATATAAACATAGGTATAAAATATCATTTAAAAAAAATAGGAGAAAATATGTATTTCCTCAGCGGAAACCCTGTATATACTTCATGAAGCTTGCATCATAGTATGTAATAAAATATAAAATAAAAATAAAACAATTGTTTATAATTAATATGGGATCTTATTGTGAAATCTTGGGCGGCAATAATTAGATAATTGTATGAAAAAAGGTTGCATGGTGGAAAATGTTGTTTATGTCCGATCGATCGACAATGAAGCTAAGCATCACACTAAAGAGATACGATGGGAGGAGTATTATTTAAATAAATAAATAGGAGTAATTAATATTATATGGAATTAGGTAATTATTTAAAACAGGCTGGCAATCAAATATAAATACGCTTTCTTAGAATCAAAGTTTGCTAGAACATGGGGACTAATACCACTTCCATGCATGCATAGCTTGTTATTCCAATACCCAAATATATTATTATTTGTAATATTATTATAACATATAATACATCATAAAATATACAAGAGCAAGAGCGAGCGTCTGTATGTATATATGGATATACGTGTGTTATATATTTCTTCGAAGATCATAAAAAAAAAAAAAGTATTTCATCTCTTTCACTTTAATTATCACCTTTTATATTCAATTGAGTCTATTGTAGCAATAAAAGTTCTAAGATAATTTACATAAATAAGGTGTTTAATTAGTATAAATTTGGATATATATATATATATATATATAGAGTATAGATCATATAGAAATTGATTTTAAAGTAGGAAATAGGAAGTAATCACAACATTTAATTTTACATGATCGGCGGTTAGGATTTAAACATTAAATCCGAATTTTTAATATAATAAAATATACCATAAATATGATCTTAAGGATAATATAGTAATTTGACAATGATAGAGAAAATTATATAGTATTAATCGGCCGTTATTTATGGGGAGAGAGAAAATTATGTTAACAATTTATGGCTATAGTTACCTATTTTTATGGTATAAATTTTATTATTGATATAATTATAGTAAATATCGGTTACCATAAATTATTAGATTAGAGATTTAATTCTATGAAATTAAATGCATTATTGTTCTTGTTTTATGAATTACGAGTATATACATTTGTGAACTGTTATATTCGATATTATGCATTATCAGTAACAACTTAAATGCATTATATTATGAATTGTTAAATCAAAACAGTTCTCTTATTTAAATGCATTGTATTTAAATGTTAAAATGCATTGTATTTAACTGTTAAATGCATTGTGAAAATGTAATTGAGTTACACTTATATTTACAAATGCATTGTATTTAACTATTAAATGCATTATATTTTGAATGCGTATGGACGGAGTTAGAAAGTCACCACCGTCGTCAGTCGTATCATTTCGTCGACCTTTTCTTGTCGCCCTTTGTTTCAAATAAAATGGCAAAGATTGCGTGTAGTTTGTGTGGAAAAGGAAACTGCTTTTTGCAGTTGCTAGAATATAGGGGATGATTGTTTTCTTCCTTAATTATGCATAACCGCCCACTTCAATTTTTACCAAAATAACCTTCGTGCATCGTTCAAAGCGATGGAATGCACCGCCTTTTTAAGTAGATCATATTTAATCATATCCGTCCGATCATCCAAATCAATGGCTGAGATTATTTCCTATTTCCTACTTTAATTTCACTTTATACCTGAACCACTCCCTATATATGTCTACATCATATATAAAGTGATTTTTCAATAGAAGAATCTTGATCCTTCAATTTTTTGATCTAACGGCTTATAAATAAATGAAATTTTTTGAATTTCTATGCATTAAAATATTTTATAATTAAGATCATAAGGGTAAACAATTACTTTTAATTATGAGAGAGAATGAGTGCACAACTAATTAAGCGATACTTAAGGAATTTTATCCATAACTGCCGAATTATTAACTGCAATAGGATTCGGTTACTGTTCGACTAAAAACGTATCCTAAGAAATTGTAATACGCAAGAGTCGACCCGAATGTCGTATCTCAAAGGAAGACTATGCAGGGCAATGATTAAAGTACTAAAATAAGAGAAACAATCTATAACACTCTAAATCAATTTGAGGTAGAATTATAACTAAATTAATAGAAAACGGTAAATAAGGTAAACAAGAGATGAAGGTCTAGGGTGGCGATTATCTTAAATCTAGGTTCAATGCTTATTCGATCAAATCATGCTTTTAACTAGATTCTCCTAAGTTGATTAGTCAATCACTTTCGTGTTCTTAAAAACTAATCGGTGATTATCACTCACGTGTCCAAATCACACTTAGAAGAATATCAAATTCAAAACACGATTTCCTTTTTACGATTCCGATTATAAGGTTTAGTTATTTGATTATAAATGAGACATAAAATAATTCATATCAATCCATTCCATATCTTGAGTTCCATATGGTGATCAAGCATATAAAACTCATAAAGCACCAATCAAACAACCATTCAAGATTAAATCAAAGCATTAAATCATAGAATAAAGATAATCTAACCCTAGAGATGTATTTAGCCAACCATATATAGATGAAAATGAAACCATAGAAATATCCATAATGATGAACTTACTACGAATTCACAAAGTAAGGTTGGAATATCCCTCAATCTCTTGAAATACCAAGTCTTATCTACTAAAAAGTAAGTAAAATACTATTCTAAGTGTTTTTGTGTCTTGTCTAATCATCTCCTTCCCAAAATGACGTCAAATCGTTTTAAAATCCAGCAAGGAACTGCCAGCCAGCGGCCGCCAGCGGTCGCTGGCCTTAAGCTTCTGACCCCATTTGAATTGCAGGGCCAGCGGTCGTTGGGTCCTGCTTTCTGACTTTTCCTGCAGCGGCACCCCAGCGAGCGCTGGGGTGCCAGCGGGCGCTGGTATTAGCTGTGGCCTCGTCGTTTTGGCTTCTCTTCTCGTCCTCGTCTCGATCCTTTCTGTTTCACTCGGTTTCGCCAAACATCACTTCTAGCTCAATTTCCATCTCCTTTCCACCTCCTACATCCAAATCATAAAACACACGAACCGGCATAAAACGAGTAATAAAACGACACGAAACAAAAGACAAATATACAAAACACGACAAAACGACACACTAAAATATAACCAAAAACATACTAAACAGTTACCATAATTAGTGATTAGGAAATTTAAGTTGGATAATTAACTGATGAGAACGTGATTGAAGTAGACAATGCTTAATTAAAATTAATTCCTTCCTGGGAGACACATAACTAAAATTAATAGTCAATGTGTAAGTGTAGCAAATAAATTTATCTCTGGAAGTTAATTAAATTATTAATAATTTTGAGTCGGGAGAATACCCATGGGTATTTTTGGGGTTGGGTCACCCATGTGTCTGAGACTATACTTATTCTCTCTCCTTCCCTCCCCCGTTTATTGTTAGTAATTTGATATTTACTGTTCTACAACTGTTTTCTCCATTGACGACTTCCGATTTCTCGGTAATTCATGATTTGTTAAATTGCAATTTTTTCATAATTTTCGACTTAATTGGGTATTAAAAATTTTTCCCTAAAATTATACACATGCCCAAATATATATATATGTCTGATTCCTTGTGTGAATAATGTGATTGACTAAAATATTCGAATTTCTTTGATGGTTTTCCGAAAACTTAATTTGTGTGTAAAGAATGTGCATTATTGTGTATATGTCTACTTTATGTTCGATGAAATTCTTAAATGAAGCATGAATCATGAATCATGAACCATGAAGCACAAAACATGAAGAAATTATTTATGCTTTGAACATCACTTTAAAATTTGTTGCTACCTACTATGAAACCTTTTTGTATTAAAAAAAAACACAAACCATCATGAAGAGAGACGAAAACAGAGCCTCATACATCCAACGAAGGAATGAAGCAGCATAAATAATAAAACCCAGGCTACGTAGAAATATAGAAATTAGAAGAAATATAGTTGTAATTTACTATAATTGGATGATTTCTACGGTTGAAAAATATTATTGTTATTAGAAATTTAAAAAAAAATAAAAACAGAAAAAACAAAACTGAAAAAAGAAATTTAATTGGTTAGACCGGGCCGGGCCTGGTCGGGTTAGAACTAGAACTTTATCTAACAAGTCAGGTCGGGTTTGGACCGAACATGACTTGGTTTGGACAGGGTCTGGAAAAAAAACTGAAAAAAATAATAATTTATTGATCGGGCCGGACTGGGTCAGTACCAGAACCATATCTAGCGGGTCGGGTCGGATCCGGACCGAACATGACCGAATTTGAACGGGTCTGAAACCGGAACCAAAATCATAATTTTAAAATGAGCGAGTTTTAACTGGTTTTGAGTCCGGTCCAAATTTACTCACCCAATGACAAGCCTAATATTATATTGATTGGAAAAATTATTTATACGTGAGATAACCTGGATCTAAAATCTAATTAAACCATTACATTCTATATATACCTTATTAACGAGTCAGACTCACTCATAGAACTTCCCTTAAATATATATTATTTGTATTTACTCCATAAGATATAATCGATATCCCTCCATTCTTTTTGAAGTCTCATATTTCATTCAATTACAGTATATAAATTTACATGTGTAACGTTATAAATATATTTCATTCACACTTAATGAATATATTCATACAGTTCATTTTCAAATTATAACAAATATTAAATGAGAGTGAAATAAGAAGAATGTGTCTATAAGTTTGAAATGGACACATTATAAAACAAGAAAAATATTGAAATACGATATTTAAAAAAAAAAAAAAGGAGTACTTTGTCCATTATTTATAACAAAAAAATGTTAATAAAATACTTATGAAATTATGAATAATTGGACAAAGGGAGTATACCTATATTCTTTTTATGCTCAATGCTTGTATTAAAGTAGAGAGAAAAACTTACAACGACATGATATCCCAATTAAAGGTATATGTAAGTGGTGTTGTAATGCCTTATTGTACTGTGAGAAGGTTAGGAAGAGATTGAAGGGATGAAGGTTAGGAAGAGATTGAAGGGATGTGGATTCTAGAACAAATTAAAGAAATGGGAGCAGTGAGAGATAGCAGAGATAAGAGAATGCATGTGGAGAATGGTTTCAAGGGACGAATTTGAGGAATGACTAGTGGGTACGTGGATCATATGGAAAGAACTATACGAGGAGAAACATGATAAGGAAGTAACGATCATAATTTAAACTCAAGAAATTAAACTTTTCACGCACTCATAATTTAATAAAATAAATTTTAAAATAATATTTATGAAGTAAATTAAAATTGGATTGTTACACAAGCCCACACACATATATATATAATATAAATAAATATACTAAAATTTTTTGGATATCCGAATTTGTTATGCGGATAATATCTGACAAAATATGAGAAATTTTGGATATGGATGGATATTATGTAATTCGAATCCGATCCCGGATCCGTATTCAAATATTCGGATAGATACTGATTTTTCATCCCGAATTAGATCCCGATCGGATACTGCTTCGAACCGGGCGAATAATATCCGTCCATACTTCACCCCTAATTATATTACATGTACATTTGTGTTACCTATCTTATGCATGCTACATATTAATTCACATATATTATTCATATATTTTTCTGGATAATATTATTTTGTTTTATTTTTTATAATGTAAATTTTAATATTACCCCGTCACACTAAAAGCGGTCATAAGAAATATTAAAAAAATAAGATGTGTTTGAAAATAAAGAATTAATATTTTAAAAGTAAAACTTTCATTTTTAAAAAAGTGATCACATACTATTTGTAAAGAAATATAGTCATGCTTAACAAACGATTTACACACACATATATATATAGGGGCGGGGCCACCTTATAGAGTGGTGGAGTTATTGCCCCACCCAAAAAAATTTCATTTACTATTAATTTGGTAAAATTTTATGAAAATTATGTATAAATGTGCAAAAATTATCAAGATCTTGCCTCACCAAAATTTAACAAAAACATGGACAATGATTTTGTCTCTCGTACCTGGGGACCTAGCTCTCCCTATATATATATATAGGTAGGATCCATTAAGAATCAATCCTTATATATGAACTAACACATATGCATGTTATGCATTATTTTGATATATTACACGTGGAATCTTATTGCATAATATGATGATGCATTTGTATTCATTACCCAATGCATTAAAATTTCAATGCATTGCATGCATAAATATCATACACGATTAATTTTGACCATAGATTATACAAAAATCTAGTTCAAATTGATTCCTAGTTTTTATCTAAGAATTAGTCTCATTTGATCTATTATATATATATATATATATATATATGGAAGTGTGTCCAAATTCTACCATACACCTCTAAAACTATCGATGAATCTTGGGTTTCAAATAACCACAAACATAGCATATCTATCCTAAAAGATAAAATCCAATAAATAATAGTTCCATCTTTTAAGATGCATCACGTAATTAAGGACTGAAAATATGAATCAAAATTCATATTTATTCTGCGCCAAAGTAACATGAGTTGATTGTCTTATTTAAATTGAGCTCTTCCTCAACCCCTGCTCTAGATCGTAAAACATCAAATAAGGAAGAAACCAAAAACCAATCCCATCATCCCATTAAAATTAAATAAAAGGTGACAGCAAGAACTACATATAATATAGCAAAAAATAAAGTAGTGTAAATTATAATTAAAAAATGAAAAGGGAAGAAAGGGAAGGTAGTTCTTTCCCCTAAAACATGGACATTCTCGTATCAGCTTAGGGATCAGTTAACAATCATTATTTTCTTGATCACAATAATAATCAAGAATTAATTTATTGTTATATTAATACTACTTATTTTCCTAGCAGAGGGAGAGGGAGAGGGAGAGCGAGAGGAGGGGACACGTGTCGTTAAAAGCGTGAAAAGCGGATAAGTCACGTGATCAAAAGAAGCTGCTGCCTCCCCAAATCACGTGGCCAACTAATGTAATGCCGTGATGTGGTGGGCCATCATCACTCCGTTTACACCCATTATTCCTTATTTTATTCTTAAACCTACTTCTCCCATTCCTGTTTCTTTCTTTCCAGGGCATCACTGTCATTTCCTTTATTTTCTTAAATTTATTCCCTCCATGCTCCATCAATAAAACATTTATTTTGTACTAACAGCTATTTATTTATTTTTTATACAAATATATTACTCCATAATTTTAAATTATATTCATATATTACTTTTTTTTTAAAAATAAATTATTATTAATAAGACATTTTGAAAAGAAACACATATCATTATTAATAAAACGGAGAGCGTATGATACAGTCAACACGACTTTTAAGCAAAAATTCTAAAACATATTTTTAGTATCATAAAATAAAATATACATATAATATTTAAAATATTAAATATTTTGTGGTACTATATTTATGTAAAAAAAGAGAGAAAATAAATTAAAAGGTTGATAATAGCTACTCTCTAATAGGACATGCCATCCAATAGTTGATAATGGGCAAACTCTATAATCCTTTCGCTTTTTATATTTTCTTTGTAAAATAGCGTGAAACCCGTCGGGATTCGATTGATATTACTTTACATTGTAATTTATATATAAGTGTTATACGAAAGATTATATCATTGGTGAAATCAGTATAACTCTATTTTATAACGAATTTAGATTTTTCTTCTGTAATATATTAATAAAAATAAAAAAAATTAATATTGACTTTCAAATAAATATATTTTAATAATATCACTGCAAATAACCGATGAGTGAACACTTATTTTGATGGGAGTCAAAATAGCTCAATCATTTGAAAATTTTATAACTTTTATATGAAATTTAATATTTCTGAAGTGATATATTTCAACAAATCACTCCAAATAAGTATTAATTGAAAAATCTTCTAATTGAAAAGACCAAAATAGTTTTATTTTTAAAACAATACTCATTCAGTCTCGTTAAAGTTGACTTATTTTCCTTTTTGAATCGTCTTATTAAAGTTGGTTTGTTTGCATAAATAGCAAAAAAAATCTTTTAAAATTGTGATCTCTACCACCTTTTTATCTTTTGCACCATTTTTTAATTTATGTATCAAAATAAAAAAACCAACTTATCGGGACAGAGTGACTAATAATTTAAATATTAATATGAAAATATAAAATTAAAAATATATAATTCATTACAAATAGGTGTTACAATATTTTATTGACTTTGGGGTCCAATAATAACGAGACGGATGAAATAAAAAAAAATAATTATACTATTTATTTCCGTCCCATAAATTACTTGCGTATATCTCAAACTTGTAAAATAATACTCATTAATTATTATTTTAATTCATCATTCATATTCATGTAATTAATTCAAATTCATGTACCTATATTCCAACCAATTTGTTATCGAATCCTCTTAGACTCGTATAATAATATGTTCTATAGATTCAAATATTTTTTAATTATTAATTATGATAAATATAAAGTATTAAAGGAAAAAAAACAAAATCATATTTAAAAATTTATATTGTGTCCACAAATTCATCTCAAATTCTATGTATGTGAGTTCATCTCAAAGTTAATGAAAAAAATATTATTCCGTATTACTCATTCTCCTCTCATAATTGTTCGTTCAATCCATTCAAATTATGTGAACGCGTTTATTTATATACATATATTTATCCCCAATCTAATTAAACATTAAATTTATATATTTGTGCTTGTTTCAAAGCTACTTAAAAATAATAATTGTGTAACACTTTCTCGTCCTAAATCATACTTCCTCCGTCCTATTATTCATGGCACGTTCTATTATTATAATACACTCAATTAAATATAAAATGTGTCATAGTTAGTGGGACGGAGTGAATACTATATTGTTACAAACCTGTAAATAATTCAAATAAAAATTGTTATTTAAATATTTACATACCAACTGAAAGCTTTGACATTATCGATTTCTCGAATTGGGCCAGCCTTGATCTTTTGTAAGCGTATATTCACTTCATCGGCTTTTTTGGACTGTGGGGTTGCTCTCATAACACTTCTTCTTGAGGTTGAACTTATGGCTATAGATGTCAATCGGGTCAACCCACTCAGTTTCGGGTTAACCTATTTGAGTTGTGGGGCTATTCGATTCAGACTAAATCGGGTTAAAAAAATTTCGGATTGAAAATTTACAACCCTAACCCTAACTTTCAGTTTTCGGGCTAGCCCACCGGACCAATCAGACTAGAATATTTATGAAAATGTCTAACATATATGTATTTTTTTATGATTCTATATTTAAAAAATATATATATGAAAATATAACAAATAAAATAAAATTTTAAACATAGTTAAATATTAAAATCAAATATAAATAAATTTAAAGAGAAAATGTAATGATATTATACCAAAACTGTGTCATAATTATTTCTTTAAGTGATTGATTAATTGATGTGTATGATAAATACATTTTTTTCATAAAATTTAAATATATTATGCAAATAATTATTATTTTATTTTTTCATTCGGTTAATCGGGTCAACCCACTCAATTTTCAGGCTAATCATATGGGGTTCGGGTTGTTTTCGTTCCATCCCGTTCGGGTTAAAAACTGTTTTGGATCAAAAAAATTCAACCCTAAACCTCTTCGATTTCGGGTTGGTTTTTGGACCATCTCGCACTTTTGTGCCAAATTAACATCCCTACTTCCGGCTATGGAACTTTATTTTACTCTGGTGGCTCGGTTGAAGCAAGTATAGGTTGTTGGATGACTATTGTTGTTGCTATTGGTTATCAATAGAAGACTCAAATTTTGCAGCTTTTGAAGATGATCTCATAAAACATTTGTCGGATGATCTACATAAAATAAAATATAGCTAATATATATATATAACAAAGTAATCTTATTCAATAAAAATAAAAATACATTGTAGTATTAATAAAAGAATTCAATTTTCAATTTGGTTTGTGTAATTCGTTTTAAAAATAGAACTAAACCAAAATAATCAATTACTATTTTGATTTAGTTCGACTTAGATCTTTTGGATTAAGTTAATTTTGATCATCGCTATAAAAATATATCATAATTGAATTTTAAAGTTGAAATTTTATATAGTAATTTACAATATATACATATTTTATAACAACACGTGTAATTATAACAAAATCATTTAGTTCCCACCTATTTGTGAACATGAATATAGATATATATATATATATATATATTTAAAATGTAACGTGTAAGCTATATTTATTGCATTATAAGAGATTGAACATTTTATACCATGATAATTAGATGAACAATATTTGAGACGATGAGTTAATGTAGGGAAAAAATTCATGCACCCGCAAGAAGATCCAACAGAGATTTCGAAAAAGAAACAACTACAAATCACTCTACGCTAAAGTTGAAACAATTAAGACCAAAAATTGTATAAGAATAAATTAAGATATCTATGTTATACTTGTAGATAAATTAATTATTTTCTAAAAGAACGCCTTATTAATTATAAAATATTGTATTGCTAATTTAGCTTCAATCGGGACCGATCATAAACAACCTAATGAAACTTATATCACATAATTTAATGACCTGCATATCATCTAAAATTAAAAAAAATACTAAATAAATCATATGAAATACAGGTTTAAATTGATTACATATAAATGTTTCAAAGTTAATATAGATTAGATATGCATTTCATATAAGCAATAACAAAAAAATATTTTAGTTGCAATATTAGCGGAGGATTTATATTAAATTACTTATGAGGAATATAAGAAAAGGTGAAATTTTTGGATTTTTGTCATAAATTAAGAATATTGATAATTTTATTACTTTCATTGTAATTTTTACACATTTAATTATATAACAATGCAATGGGCAATCAACTATAATATAAATAATATCACACAAAATAAGTTTGTTTAAACTAATATATTGCGTAATTTAATCTTTACTACTAAGAATTTGGTTTATTTATTTTATCTTCATATATAATATAATAATAAATTAATATGTCTTACGTAAAATTATTAATTACTTGTTCAAATGCTCTCGAAAAATATCAAAATATTAAAATAATATCTAATATTATGCATTATCAAAAATGATTATATTTATCTTAATGTGACTATTTGTATATAGATTTTGAAAAGATCTCAAATGCCAACTAAAATATAACCTTGAGTTCAATATAAAGAGGACATTACACAATAATATTATTGAATATCAATTAACAAATTTATAAAAAATACTCGCCGGCGTCTTTACATTTACAACCAAACAATATACTTGAAATATCGACCGCACAAAAATGTCTTTATACAGCGACATAATATATTGGGAAGAATTCTATTTCTATCCACTTTCCAACTCTAACACTATACTACTAAGACCAAGTTTAGTGGAACTTCTACGCAACATGAATTGTATATAGAGATATCTTGAATGAATTATCTTGCTTGCAGAATTCTAGTTTATATAGGGGAAAAAATTAATAAGAATAGGAAAAATCTTAAATGCTTGTAATATATTTATAATGTTTGTAACGTTAATATTTATTGCTTGATTCAAAATTATTATTTGATGGACATTCAATTTTGTAACCTTTGTTTGTTTGTTATGACTGACATGATTATTATAAATAGAAAATTGGAAATATAGAAAAACAAAGTTATATAAATGGCATTCCATAACCATTATTAAAATAGATATAGATATAAAATATCAAGCTAAATTATTTTTTTAATATAATTAAGCGTTATCATTGAAATTTGGGTTGAATTATCGACTCTTATATTTACATATTCATATACACTTATATGCTCACAAAATATTAAACTCTAATAAGTACTCCCTCCGTCCACGAAAAAGCTTCATAATTTGTCATTTTAGTCCGTCCACAAAAAAGCTTCCTAATTCAACTTTCCATTTATGGAAAGTGGACCCACCACACTCTCTACACACAACTCAATTTAATATAATACATTAAGTGGGACCCAACATCCACTAACTACACACAACACAATTTAAAACACTATATTAAGTGGGACCCAAACTCCACTAACTACATATCATCATTAAAAGTCAAAGCACTACATAAAAACCCGCACCGGGTCAAACTAGAAAGCATTTTTGTGGACGGAGGGAGTAATTACTAACTTAAAATAAATTAATAAAATTTTGTTTATTTTAGAATTTTATATATCTATTATAGTAGTATACAAAATATTTCTCAAAATTTTAAACTAAAAGTCGTTAATAATATATTGAATTGAAATTTAGATCAACTAAAATATAGTCATAAAAATCTTAGAAAGTAATTATTTCATCAATATTAATTGATAGAAATAATCATTAATGAGTAATTATAGTTTAAATAAATTTATAATTGATTTATATAACTAAAAAATGAAAAATGAAAAATTTACTAAATGTCATCCGTAACTATTATTTATATATATATAGATAGATTTGTATCACGACTGCACTCTACACTCTAATAAGGATAGTAAAATCAGGAAAATCGTGATTAAGAGAGAGAGTATAAAAACGGGGAAAGAAATAAGAAAAAAAAATGAGGTCGAATAATTGAATAATACTTCAATAGGGGTTCTCAACATGATAATCAGTACAAGGTAAGCGATACCAAAATACTTGAGTCAATGACCAAAATATATCAAGATACTGAGTCATTCAAAAAACTAGACTAAGTGTCTGCAGCGGAATAAGATCTAATCTAAAATTTACATATATGGGGACATGTAAACCCCCAAGAGTTAGAATATAAAGAGGTTAACGCTTCATTGAGCACCCCCTGCAATCATCATAGCTCAACCTATATATTTATAAATACATGCATGACTGAGTACAAAAGTACTTAGTAGACACGTGCCGAAAACACATTCATGTGTATATAATTGACATGCCATCTCATGTGAATCATAAGGGGTTTACCTGAAAAAGACATATGTTCACTAAAATTCTTTTTGTGAAATCTTAAAGTTCGACCGATCTAAGTTCTTTGAGCAATCTACCATATATGTAACTTTTTTTCTTCTTTTTTGTGCCGGGTAGGTGACCACCTTCCACGAACACCTTGACCGGCCAACACCTTCGTCGGCTCACAATCACTTTAACCGGCCAACTCCTTTGTCGACTTACGGTCACTTTGCTTACACTAATCCTAGTAGGATAACTATCCCACCGAGACCCGAATTCGATTACTTTAACTTAACTGAGCAGATAAGTATCATACAAAAATACAAACATTTTATGGCAAGACAATACTTTACAACATATTTTCAATTCAAAACTTTTTGAAAATGAGTTAGATACGACACACATATTTTAGTTGTATAAGAAAACCTATCTGACTCGCTTCCTCTTCTTAATATGATTCAATCTCTTCTCGTTTAGTGTTTTCTCCCCGCATAACCTTATTCGCATTTACAAGGGAGATACTCATTTGGAGCATAAAATTTTATTTTTTTATTTGGAATAAAATATTATTATATTATTTCAAGAATTATTCTCATTTTTTGCTCGACTAGTATTTTAGTACTTAGAAATTTCTCCAATTACTACTATAGAATTTGAAGTCAAGCTATAATTTATTAAATCCTTAGTATTTTTCATGTACTCTTTAATTTAATAATGAGTACTAAAATTTAATTTAAAATATAAGTCTCGAATCACCACATTTAATTAATGTTATGGGTTACAATTAATCTTAATTAATACTTTATAAAATTTAATTAAGACTGGTCCAATCAAATGATGGTTCTAGCTCAATCTAAACTTATTATCTAACCTCATTGAAATTTCTATACTTGGGCCATATAATTAAATAGAATTAGGCCCCTTCTAATGAAATTAATCGGCCCATTTAAAATAAATGATTTAGGCTCAATCTATTTTATTTATCCCAACCCATTTATTTGTTTTAAATTTATCCCAATTCCCAAACCTAATCTTCACTATTCTTCTAAATTCTACAACAACACACAACACACATTTCTCTCACTCTCTCGATTCTTCTCCTCTCACCCTTCCCTATCATCGATTTTTCCTAGTTTCTGCAACATAAATCTTTCATTCTCTATCACTCACAATTTCACTTCTTCACAGCACCCACATCTCTCTCCCTCTATTTTCAGCTTTCTCAAGCTTCTGTAAATCTTAATCTCACAACTCACTATATCTCCTAAATTCCATCGCTCTCTCTCTTGGCTCTCGGCTCTCTCGACTGAACGGCGAAGAGCTCGACGGGATGTTGCTGTCGACCGTTCATCTCCACCAAAGGTAAAATCTTCTCATTTCTCTATTTCTGAAATGTCTAGTTTCTATCTTATTTATTTTCTATAAAATTTCACAACCTTCTCTCAATCTCTAACTCTCGGATCTCTCTCTAATGGAAGGCAAAAATTTCGCATGTGACTCCCTCTTTCTCTCGGTGGTCAGCTCGTAGCCCACAAGGGCTTCGCCCGCCGCCTGACTTTTGTCCACTGATTGTTTTGCTCGGATTTCAAAAGGGTAATCTCTAAGTTCTATTCTTTTACCATTTCTATATGGAAAATTCTATTGCATATTATTTCATGGCTGTATTTGATTGATAATAAGTTTTAGGAAATGTCCTGTTATAATTCTGCAATTTCAACATTTCACATCAGATTTTTATTTCTGATATTTATGTATTTGGAGAACTATTGAATCTATTTTCATTCTTATTATTTCTGAAAACGAGTTTTAGGGAAAATCCTAGTTTGTTCCGGATCTTTCACATTTTAGTTACAGATTTCAATGATGTATCCATAAGCATTCTGCACGTTCTTATTTCGGGTTGGAATTATGTTAAAGAAAAATCTTTGGCTAAACCTTAATATTTCTCAAATGGTTCAAATTTTGATTCATTTATTACTGACTCTTTTGTTTTTTATTGTTTTTTTTCCTATTTCTTTCCCGCCTCTATATTCCCTTCCTTAATTTCCCCAATTTTACTATCCTTATCCTCCAATTTGTTTCATTTAATTAAGTTAACCTAATAATTAAGTTAAAGTACATGTTTAATCAAACATGAGCAACTATATAAGTTGTTATGATTCTCATAATAATCCAAACCAGGTCGTGCCTACCAAAAATTAATCATAATTTGAAAGCTTAAATCTAGGAGAAACAATAAAATGAAAATAAAATATATCTAGAAGAAAAGGTAATAAATTTGAATAAGAAAACTTTATTAAGGGAGGAAAAGAGAAAGAATGAATGATGTTGAAAGCGGATATGATCGGCATTCCACCTCCAATAACATTTCATAGAAAAGAATATAAAATGAAGAAAAAAAACTCAGAAATATAGGTTAAGTGTGGTTAAGTTTTGATTAGTAGGTTCTTACATTTATAGTTGTAATCTTCTCGAATGATTAAAATTTTTATTTTTTTATCGTAACTTAAAATTGGTGACCATGATTACATTCCGTATATTCGTATTTTATATCTTTAGAACTATAATTAAGATTTATATCTTTTATTGTAATTTAAAATTAATGATTATGATTGAAAATTTATTTTTTTAATTACGATTGATAGTTATAATATGTTTTTTATTAATTTTATTATTATTTGAAATTGGTAGCTATAGCGAGAGATTTGGTGTTTGGTGGCTATGTTTAAAATTACCACATTCGTTTTCTTCATTGATTATATTGGGGCCCATTATCTCTATGGGCCAATGTTTGGGTAGTACAAGAAGGCCCATATACATGTTATTTAGATTTTAGGATGCTATTTAAGTCATGCAAAAAATTTATAGTATGCTTTTCTTAACCAGGCTTCAGCCCATCTGACTATAAACTTAATAATATGTTAAACTACTTAAAAGTAGCTATGGTCAAATTTCAACCAAATCAAATTTAAAATTATCATGGTTTTGTACAATTGTCATTATTTACCCATTTATATAATCTTCCTCAAATCTCTCGGTTTCTTTTTCACGTTTTAATATTTCAAACAATTTTCAAATAGCAAGAAAATTCAGTATATTGTTAGAATGTAAATCATAGTATACTAGCAAGTATAGTACTGTATAGCAAAGTTTTGTTGCACTTTTAACGGATTGTACATGGTGGTTCAATAATAAATCCTCATTAATTTAATTAATATTTATTACTCCATCCGTTCCAATAAAGATGACACAACTCTTTTGGTCATAGTTATTAAGGAGAATGTATAAAGTAGTGTAAGAGTGATAAGGGTGGTAAAGTCCACATCTTTTTAAATAGATAACTTTTACTCCCTCCGTCCCACTTAAGTTGGGCATTTCTTTTCGATACGGTAATTAAGAAGTGTTATGATGAGTTGAAAAAGAGTATAAAGTGGTGATATAAATATATATTATTTAAATTTGTGTGTGTAATAAAGATGTTCTAAAAAGGAAACGACTCAACTTAGTTGGGACGACCTAAAAAGGAATACGCCCCAACATAAGTGGGACGGAGAGAGTACTATTTTTGGAATGTATCATTCTTAGTGGAATGTCCCAATAAGGAAATTGTGTCAAACTTAGTAGGACGATGGAGTACTAATTACTACATTCATATCATTAAAGGCGGTCATATATTTTTTTATTTGATTCTCATATTGAAATGATCCCTTTTTCAAAAAATGAGAAGATTTTTACTTTAAATTCCTACTTTTTAAAAAATAACATTTTTTTTTAATTTTTGGGTCGAATTTATTGTAAATGCTTTTTAGGGGGGCCTGATGCACTATTATTCAATTTGAGAAAGTATATACTAGTATTGGTAATGCTATTGAAATTTAAGACAATTACATTGATAAAGTTTGATCAAATTAGTAAGGAAACAAAATAGGAGATGCATATCTTATAATACATGGCAAACATAAATAATATTTTATTAAATATTACTGGAAGCCTGGAATAGATAGAGCTTACATTCCTTTGGATATTTTGTTGCTGCCATTTTCTATTAAAAACAGATACTCAAATTACAAGTATTATAATTTGCCATAAACAATAAACACTTGGCCACAATAACTAAATAATATTAATATGTAACTAGTGTAAGAAAATTTATGCCAAAAGAAAAATAAAATGCAGCCTCTAGAATCTATACATTTTTGTCACTTCCTCTAACATTTTCTTTCTTGCTATTTTGTTTTTTCTCTTTAATAAATATATATTATATGTATATAAAAACAAATAAATACATTTAAGATAATCTTGTCTAATATTACACGTGACAATAAATTAATCTTTTTACATACTATAATCTAAATTACTTGTCTAATACTACCTTCGTAATTGTATATGTACAAAAGTTTGAAAGAAAAAAAAATCCTTATTAGACCTCTACTTAAGAAGAATTTATTTATGAACAACCTTTTATATTTCCAATAATATTATGATTATTGAGGTTTTAGTGTATATGGTTGAATAATTGATGATTACTCCATACGTCCGAAATCAAAATTTTGTTCGTTATTTATTTATTTTTCCTTATTACTAGTATTACTCATTCACTTCATTTCGAAAATAATATCCTATTTTGAAAATAATAAAAAATTCAATAAAATATTAAATAAATATGTTTGACTGAAAATAATATTTTAAGGGTGAACTGACTTGACTCAGTGAGGGAGGAGACGCTTACTCACCGAGTCACTCCTCGTCTCGTCACGGACTCCAGATTTCTTTTCTTTTCTTTCTATTATACATAACATAAGCTTAACTTGACTTGATCTTTGTGTATGAAGCAAGGGCAATAAAACTCCCCAAATATTTTCACCCACAACTACAGAACTACAAATCCAAACTACCAACTCTCGATTTCCGTCATGACAGCGCTCCAAGCTTCCACCTCCTACGCCCTCAGCTTCAGCATTTCATCCATAGCTCCGCCGCCGCTTCCGTCGCCTCACCGCCACCTTATTTTTGCTCAAGGTACTAGTCCCTTATCAACCCTAGCTTTAGCTCATTTTGGTTTTAATTTCCTATATTGTAGTGAATTGGATTTAGTGAAATTGATTATGTGCCTGTTCAGTTGGACCGTCAGAGAAATCGGTGGAAATTATGCGGAAGTTTGACGAGCAGTATGCACGGAGGTCGGGCACGTATTTCTGCGTCGATAAAGGTGTCACCTCCTTAGTAATCAAGGTGTGACAGTTATCTCAGCTGATTTCTTTTTGGTTCAACTATTTTTTGTGACCAATTAGTTATTTATATGGACTAAATCGGATGAGCTGGACTAGTGATTTCACTGGTGTTTGTGCTTCTTTGAGCTTGTGGAACAAACTTTTCTTGAATTGACAGTATTAAAGTGAATATTTTTTGAGAGCGTCTGCCTTTAGAATCCTAGTCCCAAATTGAGCTTTAATTTTTAGTCCCAATCCGAGAGGTTTTTAATCAAATATTTCCTTGTGTAGATGTAATGCATAGAGGTAAAACAATTCATCAGGAAAGATGGACTTTGTGACAGATCAATAACTATTTTGGTATCTAATTACTTGTGATTGTGGGCTAGGAGCAAAAATAAAATAAATAATTTTAATCTTACTCATTTTGCAGGGACTGGCAGAGCACAATGATACATTAGGTGCTCCACTCTATCCTTGTAGGTAATTAATCCTCCGTTTTTCGCTCTATTTCTTTTTACCCAGCTTCGAAATTATTGTAAATTAAGGTATAAATTCGAAACTGATCTTGATTCTCGCACACCAACTGTTCGACAATACGCCCCACTGAACCCCTTCTTCCTTGTTCTCTTCTTCACTTCAAAAATTGCATTTTTAATATGGTAGTTTCGTTGAGTAATGCGGTAGTAGTTTTCCCTCAGCAACAAATGGGTGCCGCAGGAAGAGTAGCATTGCCCGTTTCTTGTGGCAGCTTCAAAAATTGGGTGTGTTCAAATAGAGATAACCTTTTTCCTATAAGTTTTGTGGCTAGTTATTCAAGAAGAAAGCCGTATGCCACCATGGCAAATAATAAAGGGTCGTGGGAAGACCCCGTTGATGGGAGTTATGACAGCGAGTTCGAGGATGAGTACGAGGAAGAGGATGAGGAATCGGAGGACGAATCGGATTACAAGAGTGATTGGGAGACCAATGGAAATGATAGTAAGGTTGTAGTTACAAGTGCGGACACCTTGTCAGTGAAGAAGTACGAGGACAGTCTCTTTAGAGGTTCGTGTCGTTTGATTATTGCGTTACTTTTATTTGATATGCAACTAATGTTGGTACTGATGAGGAAAATAGCTATGTTTATTGATTGCAGATGTTGAGCACATGTTGAGCCCCGAAGAAATCGCCATTTTGGAGCAGAACGAAGCTCCTAATCTCGAGATATTATCAACCGTAAATTTCGTGCTTTGTAGCTATGATTTCTCTGCATTTATGTTACTGCCAATGATAAAAGATTGCTTCATGTTTAACTTCTGTGGTACAGAAAAAGTGGAAGCCTTTTCATACCTTTGCGCTAGCTGCACAGATAAAATTTATGGATGAACTTCTCGAGAAGGGATATGATATTGAGCAAGTCGATAAGGTACCAGTGTTTGATGTTCTTGCTTGTTTCATTGTGATGTGTTGCATTTGTCTGACTGTATTTGGTATTTGGTTGAACAGGATGGGGTAACTGCACTGCATTTAGCAGTTATTGGCAAAAGAGAGGCGGTCATTAGTCATCTATTGAGGAAAGGAGCTAATCCTGAAGCGCGCGATAAGGTATAAAACTACGTCTCTTGTATCTATGATCAGTCTATTCATGGTCAAGTTGCAAAAATATCGATGTTTTTGTGATCTTATGCAGGATGGCGCTACCCCCCTACATTATGCTGTTCAAGTAGGAGCCATGCAAACTGTGAAACTGTTGATGAAATCCAAGGTTGATGTGAACATTGCTGATAACGTGAGCACCCCGCTTTTCATTTTGATGATTGACATATGATCGATGTAATTGTTAAGTTCAGTAGGATGTCTAGTTCATATTTGTAGGTGATCTGAATATTTTCTTTTTGTTGCTGATAGGAGGGATGGACACCGTTGCACGTGGCCATGCAAACAAGAAACAGATATATAGCAAAGATCCTGTTGGTCAATGGTGCTGACATAAACCGAAAAAATGCGGTAGGTTCTCTTCACAGGCTTAGTTATATCGATGATCGAGAAATTTCCATAATCTGATTAAGACTAAGCTCTTGTTTCCATGGAAAAACTACCATGCTGATCTTAAAATATGAAGCTGTGTAAGAGAAGCGTCTTTTATATGGTGTTCTCAACTCAATGATTGATCTATGTTTCGACTGCAGGATGGGTATACAGCCCTCGATCTCACCATGTGCTATGGCAAAGAGTTCAAAACGTACGATCTCGCCAAAATGTTGAAACAAGTTGCTGGTAGCAGAAGCTTCTGAAATCTGTAGGGCTTTGTATCTATCTATACGAGTTTAGAAATACTTTATATGTCCAAGATCAATGTAAATGTGCTCCACTAGATCTTCATATACTTACTTTCTCTCAATGGTTCTTTTTCTTTATATATTGTGATTGATTGTTATGTTCTAGTTACGTTGCCCTTGATGTGAACTTATGTTGGTTATTTCCTCCGACAAATATTTGATTGGTTACAAATGTTTAGGAATAATTCTAGTTTATTAATCTCAATTGATGCTTCAACAATTTTTAACGGGGATTTAATTTAATATTAATTAAATGATTAAAAAAAATAAAATTGTGCAGTCCCCCATGGTAGTGTCTAATTGCTACGTCCCTAAAATGTGGTCTAGTGATGGTTTGAGATTTGGCCAAGGCGTGTGGCCAAGGACGTGTCGAGACACAATATGACGTGGAACATGACGTTGTGTGGGGCAACATGCGTCTTGTCCCAATGTGCTAGGTAAAGTGGCACAAAATATAGTGCGCGAGATGCTACGGACCCTCTGCCATCCATTGCAGCGGAGCCCTTTCATGAGCAGGGGGCAAAGGAGCAGCTTTTCCGCGGTCCCAATGTGCTAGGTTAAGTGGCACAAAATATAGTGCGCGAGATGCTGAAGGGGCATGTGCATCACTTGGCTGTGAGTGGGCCAAGAGCTTTCGAGACATGGCGCAAGACGAGGGCCATGTCTTGCCGAGGCGTGGTGCCGCGACATTTCGAGAGCATGACGCGAGACGTGGCCGGGTCCTGCTGAGGAGAAGTGCCGAGCTGTGCGATACAAGGTGAGCGAGGGCAAATGTGAGCAAGGACGTGATTTGCCTGATGGTGTGTGAGTGTGGTGCACACTTGTGGCACATTCTGTCGAGAATGTGCTGAGGCCGAGTGACGCGCAGTGTGGCGCGCGCCAACAATGGGATGCGCGCGAGGGGCATACGCGCAGTGTGCGTCCCAATGGGCGAGCATCGTGTGAGCGTGGTGCGTGCTGGCGGGCAAGGGGGCGCCTAACGAGACCTGATTTGCGGGTGAGGGGCTGATGGTGCGCATCCATGGCTAAGAAAGGCAATTGCGAGCAGTTGTGGTACGGTTATGCGGCGGTTACGAGCCATGTGTGTGGATTGGGGCTGACAAAGATATATGGCGCGCTGAGGAGTAGGTGGACATGGTTATGGACGGTTGCATGATTGACATAACCACCGCATACTCGCTTGAGGTGCGCTGGCAAAGACGTAATTCGAAATGAGCCTAGTGAAGGGGCCTTGTTCTTCACAAAAATAATATATATGCGGCTATAGCCTTAAGTTGCATGTTGGATGATTGTGTGAGCAACCTTGGCAAATCCTTTTGTGAAGTTGAGAGTAATAAAAAGGTTGAGAGTGAGTTTTTCCGTATACTTGTGTGTGTCCATTCATTCCTTGTTGTTCCGCTGCATTTCGAGGGTTGAGGGAAGGATTGTGGCACATTCATTTCAATCTCGGGTTTGAGGGCTCGGTGAGGCGAAGGCTGGTCGGGATTGAGGGTTCGACGCAGACACAATGATCGAAAATTCTAGTCATTGAAAATCCTTATGACACTAACCTAATAAGGAGGGCTCATCTTTTTCTAATTATCGTTTGTCTATCTTTTATTAAAAAAATATATATTCCAACAATAAGATACAAAATTCAACAAAAAAACTGGGGACAACAAAATCACAACTCAAAACAAAGAGATGTATTACAAATATGATCTCCTAAATCAAATATAAATTTGAAATCCTATTCTCGAACACCATTTAATTATTACTGATGAAACCCTAATTTAGAGACATGAAAAAGGAAAAATAAAATGCCCATGGAGACGACTAGCGGGCTCAGAATAGCTTTTGTTGCTGACATTTTCTATTAAAAGAGATACTCAATTACAAATATTATAATTTGCCATAAAGTATAAACACTTAGCTACAATTAAGTCAATAATTAAATAAATAGTGATATAAATATATATTATTTAAATTTGTACGAGTAATAAAATTATTTTTTTAGAAAATGTAATAAATTGGATCGAACGTGTATTAATACGTAACTTGTTTAAGAAAATTTATGCTGAAAACATATATAGAGTTATTAATACAAATAATATGAAAAAGAAAAATAAAATGCAGTCGCTAGACTCTATACACTTTTGTCACTTCCTCTAACATTTTCTTTCTTGTTATTTTGTTTTTTCTCTAATAAATATATTATATATATATAAACAAATAAATACATTTAAGATAATCTTGTCTAATATTTCACGTGGCATACTATAATCTAAAGTACTTGTCTAATACTACCTTCTATATTAATAAGTCTCCTTTGTATGTACTATGTACTAAAGTTTGAAATAAAAAAGAAAATTTTCATCATTAGACCTCTACTTAAGAATAATTTATTTATGAACAACCTTCTATATTTCCAATAATAGTATGATTATTGAGGTTTTAGTGTATATGGTTGAATACTTGAGGATTACTCCATCCATCCAACTTATATATCCCAAAATCAAATTATGTTGGTTATTTAATTACTTTTCCTTATTACGAGTATTACTTAGGCTCCATTTGGTTGATAGGATGAGATATGATTATATTAATAAGGTGTGTTGGGAAATGGGTTGTTAACTTTTATAAAGATGAACATTTGGTATACAAGAAAAGGATTGGGATTAAAATTGTATTGCATTTGGTTGACCTCATTATAGTCTTGTTTAAACATCAAAAATACAATTTTGTCCCTTAAAACATTATGAAAACCCGAAAATACCCTCATCTTCTTCTAATTGGGTAATTTATTGAATTCTTCATAGAACAAATTCTAGACCAAACGTATTTTGCGACTCTCAAATTCACGCAAGACGTTCTGAAGGGAAATGGTATGTTCTTTGCTTCTACCAAATTATTTTTGTACGAACCGATCATAGTTGGCCATGATTTACGCTTGTATCAAATTTCAGAAACCTAATTTTTGTTCCCGATTAATCTGCCCGTTTTTTTAATTTGGCAAATTCAGTTTAGTTCGTAATTTTTTAGGTCATCTTTTTGGTTCTGATTAACAATATATTATGTGGGCTTATTTGTATGTTAACTGAATTTGATTCATGATTTTGGGAAGAAGGTGTTGTGGTTTTGATTAATCTTTATGGCTATATCATTTGGGGTTTTAGTGGGAATTTAGATATTAATCTTTAGCGTAATGTCATTTAGTTTTTGGTAATTTAGATCTAAATTCAAAGTTAATTTAGATATTTTGTATGTAATAATGTAATTTGATTTGTTGGTTAATTTCTGAATGATGTATCACTTGAGTATTGCATTGTATAAGTTGGTTATATGAAATTTGATTAGAAAAGTTCCTGTGGTGGCAGGTATAAACGTGAAAGTGTAAAGAAGACACTTTACTAACTAGGTTTCGCAACATGAGTAATGTGCAAGAAGGTAAGAGTTAATTTATTTATTTCTTAGAACAATACTTTGTATGAAGAATGATACACACGATGTGAAATGGAACCGAGATATGAATTATGTGAGTGTGATAGTTGATTTTATTTAATATTCAAACTTAGGTTGAATATGAATAATTGATTGTATACTATGCCATGTATGTAGGTTGTAGTTCTAAACCCAAACGGTGTAGTAAAAGTGATAAAGGGCGTAGAAGTTGGACTGAATTAGAGGAATCATGTTTGTTAAGTTCAGTGAAAGCATTGATCAGTGAAGGGTGGAGAAGTGACAACGGGTTTAGAGCTGACTATTTAGGAAGGTTGGAGGAAGCAATGAAGCTTCGTTTTCCGAATACGGATTTAAGATCTTCCCCACATATCAACAGTAAGCTTTCCACTTGGAAGAAGAATTACTATTCTCTGTCAAACATCCTAGGCCGGAGTGGTGTCGGATTCAACATGAATGGAAGTTTCAAGATCGATTGTGAGGATGAGACATGGGACCATATAATCAAGGTATGATCACGAATTTAGTTTTACAATCATAACATTAAATTTATTTGTTCTTTAATCTAGTTATTTTACTCCTTTCATAGACTGATCCTAATGAGCGCACAATGTGCTACAAACGATGGCCATACTATGATGATTGGAAGGAAATATTTGGTAAGGATCGGACTACTGGTGATTTGGCGGGGGATAACGGAGAAGCTTGGAATGAAGTTCCAACTTCGGAGGATTTTAACGAAGATGGTATAAATAACATTAACTATCACGTCAATGTGGAAGATTTAGATGATATTGATATGGCGGGCGAGAGTATGTCCGCAACTGCTGTTAAGTCAAACGAGGATGGAAAGCGTAAGAAGGGAAAAGTTAAAGATAAAATTTCACAAGTATGCAACATCTTGATCGAAATAGGGAGAAAAACTGATGATAGGTTGGCAACGTTCGTGGAAAGTCTAGCATATGAGGATCGTCTAGATAGAGCATTGGAGAGCAGTTTCGATGAACTTGCTAATATTCCTGAATTGAGTATGGAGGATCGTTTTGAGGTCTGTGCAATTCTTGGTTCTCAAGCTGATAAGTTAAACATTTTTAAAGGAATACCAAGTGGTGCAAAAGCACAGTACGTGGCATGGTTGCTCAAGACTTACAAAAAGTAATGCATGGATCCGACTAGACTTAACTAGAACATTTGGTTGCCCTTTTTTTGATGGTACTCTTTCTATGTAGTTATGAAACAGGAGCATAGATGGAACTATGTTTTATTATACTCCTGTATAATTGGGCAACAATTTATTAGCTGTATTAGAACATGGAGACTTGTTAAAGTCCTGTTTTGTAGTATTATTTCATGTGGTTATTATAACTACATAGTAATGATTTCTAAAATTATTAGTTGTATTAGATTGTCCATGGTGATCTTATATGCTTTATTTTTACATGTAATGATGGCCTTATTACCTTGGTTATACATGCTTTGTTAAAACAAGAGAAGAATAACAAAAATTCAGGGCTCTCTGAATGAAGTGATTGTCACAGAGGTCTCTGACCTCGGAGCTCGTTGAATTATCGAACGAAAATGCATAAAAATTAAAAACAAAAGACGATGTGAACTCATCCCATAAAATCAGGTATTACACAAGTTTAATTGGAGAAGATATAGTGTAGCTATTACAAAAGATTAGTCTAGCTATTACAAGCATATGTTTTCATATTACATATTTTTTGAAATGATTAAACCTACTATAATACCAAGCACAAAGATCACAATGGCCATGAATCCCAACACAATTTCGATCTCCAAATCAGTTTTAACATGTGTTCTTGCATTACCACTGTGTTCTTTGATCGTTCCACTACATTCGCCAAACGATGTGCTCGAAGTCACGGGTGCCTTCCAACTTTGTTTTAAAACAAAGGGTGGTGTAGTTCCATTATCAAATTTATTGTGGTACTCATCACACCACATAAAAGACTTGTTATGCTTCAATTTAACGGGACATTTGTAGTAAATTCTTCCCAGATGGTCAGCTCTTGATCCGGCAGTAAAGATGTTTATCTTACCTGCTCCACACACACAATCGGGGAAGAGTTTATCCTCATTCATCATTTCCATTTACTTGAACATGTTATGAAAACATTATAATATAATCTCAGCTTTAGAAAAAATAACAAGTCTTGAAAACAAAACGTTCTTAACAATCATACAACGTAAGTGGTGAATCATCATTAAATCCCAAACAATACAACCATCTAAAAACAATGAAAAAGTGAATCTAGTTTCCATTATATGCATCCCACATCTCATTAGCCAGTACATCTCGTGCATTTGTCCATGCAGTGCTTGCCTCAACCATGTCGATTACATCAACGACATGCTCTTCATGGTTCTCATCTACATGATTCTCAGGTACCTCGAGTTCAATAGGATCAAAATGCATTTGACTACGAATGAAATTATGAAGTAAGAAGCATGCCATAATTAATTTCATTTGTATCTTAATAGGATAAAAAGCGGCAGAACGTAATATTCCCCAACGCTTCTTGATCACTCCAAACGCGCACTCAATTACATTTCTTGCCCTGCTGTGCCTTAGATTGAATAATTCTTGTGGATTTTTGGGCCTTGCATTATCTGGTCCTCATTCCTTTAAATGATATCTAACGCCTTTATAAGGTGTTAGAAATCCTTCGCAATTTGCATACCCGTTATCACATAGGTAGTAATATCCTAGAAATATGGATATTTGTTAAAGAAAATTGGATCAAAATTGAGGACATAAAATATTAAATATGAAAATTGTATTATTCACAATAATATACCCCTTGGGACCTTCAGCCCCGTCGCTCTGTTAACTGCATCTTGTAGCACCCTCCCGTCCGCAGCTGATCCTTCCCAACCGGTCAACACGTAGATAAATTTTAGGTCTCTATTACAAACGACTAGTGTGTTTGTAGAAATTTCACCCTTACGGGTTCTATATCTAGCTTTATCAGTTGGAGGGACAGTGACATTAATGTAAGTGCCATCTAGAGCACCTAAGCAACCCTATATGACAAAGATGCGAGTTCATTTGTTAATTCATATGGTGTAATTGTATGTTTACCGTATGGAATATCAAATTTATAAATTAGTTACCTTGAACCATTTCCAATGTGAATCATTGCAGTCGTCTGACACGGGTGTAGGTTTGACAAGAAATAAATGGTGAAGCTTTAAAATGGAATTTAATACTAAATGTGTGTAACGAAAGGTTATTTGACCAGAACGGAAAAAATCAAAAGCCACGGTGCCATTTTTTTTGTGATGCGCCAAAATTGAAATGAAAATTGAGACTTTTTCTTCAACGCTGATGTATCTACTATCACACAACCCTCCTACATCCTTTAAAATTATACATAGTCGCCCAAACGCATTTCTATCCATTCTCAAATTAAGTAAACAGTTTGCATCAGTTGCCTTTACTAACCTATTTAAGTGATGCACTTGGCTAGAGATTCGTACAATCATGGAATAACCATCATCTGACATACGTTTTCTCTTCCGATTTTTAATCAAGAGCTCAATCAACAAATCTACTACCACAGAAACCTGGAGTAGGTACAAGTTTATTATTTCTACAATCATTATTGTTAGATAAGCGTTTATTTTTCGATTTCTCATGGAAAGCCTAACACTAAGATTTTCTTGGTATGGAAAAAGGATCCGCTTTTCTGCACAAAAAATACAAGACAAAAAATATTTCAAACAAATGCACAATAGGAATGTTAAACAAGCAACAAAAACTATGCAAGCACTAAAATATCATAATAGAAAACACAAGTTCTTTTGAATGAAGATTCTTTATCCATCTCAATTTCATAAAAAAAAATACTGAATATATAACCCATATAACCGATTAATCAATTCTTTTATGCTCATCTCATCTCAAAGTGTCTACATATAACATGATCAAGGTTAATACACACCAAACGTAGAATAGCAACAGTTAAACAATACTTGTAACTTTTATCATCATACATCAACAGACAATTGTGTCAAAAAATAGGATAATAAGAAGCATGCGAAACAACAATCAGGACACACATATATATGGACATTTGTACATGAAAGACAACAAATGGTTAACAGAACTTATAAATAGTGTATATCTTGTTTGTTTTCATATATAGTTTTTAGAGAACATGAAAATAAGGCTCATTTAGAAAGCAAACCCAAAAGCACCCACAAAAAAGGAAAGGAAAAACTGATATATGAACAAATGTATATTACCAGTCCTTATCCCAAGTCCAAAGCTGCTACTTGATATCTATTCTCTTTGCCAGAAATGCTGCGACAGAAAACACAAGTTATTTTGAATGAAGATTCTTTCTCCATCTCAATTTCAACTCTTAATTATTCTCTGTGTATGTGTGTGTGTGTGTCTCCAACTCAATTTCTCCCGATGGTGTAATAGGTTGGTTTTCTAGCAAGTACCACCCCTTCCCAACCCCACCCACCGCACCTCCATCAGAAAACCACATCAGGAAGATATCTGTCGATAATTTCACAGAACAAAAGTTCATGCAGCAAGTTTATTCCAATCAAAATTGGAAAGTCTGTAACTCAGAACTCACTTATGAGGACAAAATAATAACTGACAATATCAACAAAAGATCATCCAAAACTAGAAATAAAAAGTAAGTTCAGGAACAGTAAACCCTAATTTTCAGATTTGTAACCAAGCTTTGTAGAAAGTGATAAAGATTTGAGATTACCTGATTTCCAGTGCTCTAATACTCTCTTTAAATCGAGGAATCTTACAAATTTCAGTGTTTGTTGCCTGAGATTAACCTAAACGTGAAGCATGTCAAATTTTTTAGAAGATGAGATTTTGAAAAGAAGGTGAGATGATGAAGAGAAGGTTCTTGCTCAGATCATACCTGATTTAACAGCGCCGATGAAGACAATTTCGAACGGCTGTCGTCAATTTCGTCACGTGGTAGCAATTGGGAGAAAAATCGCGTCGTCCATTCCTCTCTTCGCTGTATCGATAAAGTGATAGGAGTCGAAAGGGGTGAGGGGTATTTTGGTCATGAAATTAAATCCCTTCTTTCACTGTTCCAAGTGGATGAATTTAATACCACCTACCTCATTGGATTGTAAACCTTATATATCCAACCAAAATTTTCGGGCCCAAGTTTATAGTAGCGGGCCTTCACAAATGCACAAATACAACCAAATAGAAGATAAGTCTTGATTATTTCTGTCCAACCCCCCTTATCTAGTGTACCAAATGGAGCCTTATTCACGTCATTTCAGAAGAATATCTATCCTATTTTGAAAATGACACAAATTTTAATAAAATATTAAAATAATATATGTTTGAATGAAAAGTAAATAATAGTAATATTTAATGACTTGACTCACTGAGGGAGGAGGCGCTCACTCACCGAGTCACCCTCGTCTCGTCACCAACTCCAGATTTCTTTTCTTTTGTCTTTCTATTATTATATACGCTTAACTTCACTTGATCTTTGTGTATGAAACAAGGGCAATAAAACTCCCCAAATATTTTCACCCACAACTACAGAACTACAAATCCAAACAATCAACTCTCGATTTCCGTCATGACAGCGCTCCAAGCTTCCACCTCCTACGCTCTCCGCTTCAGCATTTCATCCATAGCTCCGCCGCCGCTCCCGTCGCCTCACCGCCACCTTATTTTTGCTCAAGGTACTAGTCCCTTATCAACCCTAGCTTTACCTCAATTTGGTTTTAATTTCCTATATTGTTGGGAATCGGAGATAGTGAAATTGATTATGTGCCTGTTCAGTTGGACCGTCAGACAAATCGGTGGAAGTTATGCGGAAGTTTTCCGAGCAGTATGCACGGAGGTCGGGCACGTATTTCTGCGTCGATAAAGGTGTCACCTCCGTTGTAATCAAGGTGTGCCAGTTGTCTCAGCTGATTTCTTTTTGGTTCTACTATTTTTTGTGATCAATTAATTATTTGTATGGACTAAATCGGATTGAGCTGGAGTACTAGTGATTTCGCTGGTGTTTGTGCTTCTTTTAGCTTGTGGAACAAACTTTTGTTGAATTGACAGTATTAAAGCAAATATTTTTGAGAGCATCTGCCTTTAGAATCTGAGTCCCAAATTCCGAGCTTTAATTTTTAGTCCCAATCCGTGAGGTGTCTAATCAAATATTTCCTTGTGTAGATGTGATGCATATAGGTAAACCAATTTATCATGAAAGATGAACTTTGTGACAGATCATAACTATTTTGCTATATAATGACTTGTGAATGCGGGCTAGGAGCAAAAATAAATTAGATAATGTAATCTTCTTACTCATTTTGCAGGGACTGGCAGAACACAAAGACACATTGGGTGCACCACTCTGTCCCTGTAGGTAATTATTACTCACTATCAAGTATTTGCAATTCAGATCATGTATATAGCTGGTTTTGTTTATGCTTCAAATGTCCAATTTCATATGCTGAATCAGACAAACCATCACTTTGGTTTCAGGCACTATGATGATAAAGCTACTGAGGCACAGCAGGGTTTTTGGAATTGCCCCTGTGTTCCTATGAGAGAAAGGTAGTGTACCCAAGACCAACTTCGTGAATCCTGCTGTTTATTTGTTGGTTGCATATTTGAATTTCATTGATATGCTAACATGGAACTTTTGATACCAAATATGAATGTCATTAAATTATGGAGGATATGATTGATCTCTAATAGATGGAACATTTTTACATTTCTGCTTTCTTCTTTCATGTTATAGTTTAATTGATATGGTGCAAGTAGAAATTTGGATAGTGAAGATGGAGTCCACTCTGGAGAAGTGCATTTTATGACATTGATCTTCAAATTGAATAAACAATAGACAATAAATTAAAAAGCTTGCACCAGGAAAATAGTTTTGACAACCTGGAACTGGAAGCATAACCAACTCTCATGGTCCTCATGCCTGAAATTATCACTGACATCTAAGGGAATTTACCTGACTATTTTGATGATCAGTTACTTAACTTGCATTAAAAAATTGTATGCCAATTTTTTTTTGGTCTGGAATAGACTGTAACACTTTGGAATACTAGTATGGACATTGGTTGTGAATGTGGTTTCTGAGATGAACTGACACCTTGCTGCTCTCTAATTTTAAATGTGAAGAATGACTCATTGATAAAGTTAAGATGCGTTCAGAATGTAATTGATTTCAAACTGCTGTTTGTAGCCCTAGTTTATTCCCATGGTTGTGTATAATAATTTTCCAACACTTGTTCTGTTGATGTAGATGACTGAGTAGATGCTATTTTGGTTATTATTTGGTTTATTACGGATCTTATTTGTTGATGTCTTCCTCAGTTGAGACTCTATTCATAAAATTGTGTTTGGTCATCTTACATCTCCTATTTGAATTGTTGTGTTCGCAGGAAGGAATGCCACTGCATGCTTTTTCTAACCCCTGAGAATGACTTTTCTGGCCAGGACCAGGTATGGACATTCCATGATGTTTTGTTTAACTACGGGCTTGGTTTCAGTTGTTCTTAGAGATAACATGCATATTGTTGGATAACCTGTTTTTGTTTTCACTTTTCTTTAGGAATCAATATGCATAGCTTGACTAATTGGATATGCCATTTATTCAATGTCAGAGTTATTTTATCAGTTGTTGATTGTCTCTATGCCTGTAGGCCTGCTTAGCTAGTATTTATCAATGATGTAGTTCATTAGGTTTGCGTGAGAAGATTGTTATTATTTGTTAGAGTATCTACCTTATGCATCTAGGGTTTCTAGTAGATTAGCATGTAAACCCACTAGTTATGCCTGTATTTCCTGTAATCCTAGTTTCTCTCTATATAATAGTGATTTTTGGAAAAGTTTATAATTTTCTCTTTATCTAATGGTGATTTTTTGAAAAGTTTTTGGCCTTGTTACATCATTGTCCTTACAAATCCTTGTAAAAAATTATTATTGGAGAGGATGAAGATGAAGTGGAGGCAGCATATCACATTTGATTTTGATAGGTTGTTTCCATATTATAACCCAGACGAGTTAATGTTCTTTCTAGAGGATTAATCGGAGGCTCATTAGGTCGCTATTTGATTTAATTACTTGGAGCTATTGTTTTAGTTGCTATTTTGTTTGATAAGTTGCCTATTTATTTAGTCTTGGAATGTCAGTTGTAGGTATATCAGTAAAATGTCTTGGCAAGTATTAACCCGTTCAGACCCTCACTGTCACTTGGTGTCAGTTTCTCTATTCGATGTGTTAACGTCTTGAAATAACCACTTCCACAACAAAAAAAAAGGTTTCTGGCGACGGATTTTTCCGTCGTTAGCCTGAGAATTCCGTCGTCTCGGAGGGCTAACGACGGATCTAACGACGGAATTTTCCGTCTGTATTTCCTTCGTCGTTAGCACCACTAACGACGGAAATTCAAGTCCGTCGTTAGCTAGCGACGGACTAACGACGGAATTTGTCCGTCGTTACTAACGACGGATTGGATTCCGTCGTTAGATTGCCTCCGGTGGTCGTCGACGTCGCCGGAGAGCTAACGACGGACTTAGCGACGGATTAGCTAGCAACGGATTATCTAGCGACGGACTTAGCGACGGATTATCTAGCGACGGATTTTTCCGTCGTTAGTTTAATTTTTTTTTTAAAAAAAATTAAAATTTTTTTTTTTTTAAAAATTTAAATTTTTTTTATTAAGTTCAACTGAGGATGAGTTTAATTACTACGGTTGCATATACAATGAAGAAAAGTAAATAATTATAAAAAGATGCACTACAGTAGAACAGAAGACCGATAAATAATTAGTAGAAAATTGTACGTAATTATGAATATACTGCACTTGACGTAATCTTAATTAGCTGGAAAATGAATACCTCCTCCAGTGGCCAAATAATTAATTGAAAGTGTACCAAATTCCTAAGTTATGAAGCAAATTGAACATCACAAAACTCTCTGCATTGCCAAAACTTCTCAAACAATCATTTACGAGTATTCGTCCTATATCATACAACGGTCAATAAGAGAACAAGAGTACGAGACCTAAGCAAAACGATTGATAAATCCCTAAATTCAAACTTGTCAATGCCCTATAAAGACTAGAGAACGAGTTCACTTAGCTTAGAACCCATCATTTCCTCCGCTGTTACCATAGCCGCCACGGAAACCACCACCACCAATGCTATAGCTACTACGAGGAGCTCTTTCCTGTGCAAAACTCACACGGATGGATCTCCCATCTAAATCCTATAAAAGGGAGAGCATGAGACTTAGGTAAGGAGGCTTTGGACATGCAGAAAATGGATCATTCTATAACAATGAACCTCACCTGTCCGTCCATGGCTGATAATGCTGCTGAGGCAGCTTCGTCATCTGCATAATTTACAAACCCAAATCCTCTCGACCTCCTAGAGTCACTGTCCATAATAACTCGTGCTGGAAAATAAGACGGTGATAATCTTCAGAATTTGAGAATTTGTTGCTAGTAGAAAAACTCAGGTCGAATAGATCAGATACAATTATTTAATCAAGTTCCAAGAGACAGCATCAGTAACTCTTTTACACATACATATAAAAAGGCAATGAAGGAAAGAAAATCCACAGCATGCCACACCTCAAAAACCAAATTCAACATATAAAAAGATTTCACAGAAAAAAATAATCACCAATCAATTCTGTATAAATGTCTAAATCCCATCAACTCTAACTCGTAAAGTCAACAGCAACGTATTTGTGATGTAACAACTTCAGAAACCAGGAGATACATAGCCAGTTCAAAAAAATAGTATTATGGTAGGTTATAACAAATACATTATAGATACCAGATAAAACTTAATCATTGAGTGATGCAAAAAAGCTTTACAAATGGTATAGAAGGCTACAACAGTAAACAGAAACTAAATAGGAAAAAACAAGATAAACATTTAAAACTAGAGAAATCGCTGTGCAAAACCAATATGTGAAGCGATGAAAAGATTAGAGCTTCATTGCCCCACAGTTGGGATTCAAGAAGAGAGAATGTGATGTTCAGTTTGACTATGATCACATGAAGTTTATCTATGACGTGAACTTTATGTCTTCATTTAAAATAGTTTACATTACAGTTCTTGCAAGTAAAAAAGTCAGAAGATGCAACACAGTAACTGTTCAAATTTTCTCACTCACCCTCTGTAACATCGCCAAAGCTCGAAAAAGCATTTTTCAGAGATTGATCATCAGTTCCATATGAGAGACCTATTACAGAATCAATAAAGAAGGTTAGCAATTGTATTAATTAAAATACTTCCCTGAATGTTGCACTTGCACAAGGCAAGATAATAGCTTCAAAAGTAAAAACCTCCAACGAAAAGCTTTGAGGACATGCAACGGATGGCATTAAGCATCACAGATTGTCCGTTCATTGCACTGCTCGCAGATACACTTTGCCTTAATGTTGCTCCGACCTTGTTGAGGAACGCCATCTTATAACAATCTGCAGAAGTTACTATAAGATCAAAATTTTCTATTATTAAAGCCAAACTTCGAGTATAATACTGAACTAAAGCAGGCAGAGATCACTCACTATCATAAGAACAACATAATCAATAAAAATTCTTTTGAATAACACTTCCATGTGAAAGTGGTGTATTAATTATTTTGTCACTTTTTTTCTATTCAGAATTTCCAAACACAGATATTATATGAAATTATCTACCCTCTCCGCCTTTGGAAATGTCAGTCAGTATAAATAAATTTCAAAATGAGCATAGATTGTAAACTACATATGCCAAGCAATATAAAAGAACGCATCTTTTATTCTGCACAGCACACATCATAGACGGAACGAAAGCAACAATAAACTTTAAAAAAGAAAAAACAAAACACAAAATCAATATCAGAGAGACAAAGCAACCGCAATCCATATCATCAGGTCATTCTCGGTTTCAGATAATAGAACGAGGAATCCAAAAATCATAAAATAGTTGGACGATAATACAAAAAAATCCACACACGTAAAGAATCAAAGCAGAATAAGGTCACTCACAATATCCAAATAAAAAATTGATGAAATAGAATGAAAATACCTGGTAGAATGAAAGGTTTAAACAACAATTAACAAAATAAATAATAAAATTTATCAAATAATTAAGAAAATTAAAAAAAAATCAAAAAAACATACCTGGGGAGTGGAGAGGCAACGGCAGAGCGGAGGCGACGGCGAGCAGCGGCGGGGATGCGGTGGAGCAGCGGCGGGGGGCGGCAGCTTCTTCCCGGCGAATAAACGGCACCAAAGTCACAAATTGAAAAAAATAAAGAAAGAGGGGATGAGAAATGGAAGAAATTAACTTACCTGGGTGTTGGGAGCTTCGATTCGCCGGAGGAAGCTTGGAATCGCCGGAGAAGAGGGAGGAAACGCGTATGTTGGTCTGTTTTCGCGAAATGGGATGAAACTCGATTTAAAGGGCTGGACGACGGACTTAGCGACGGAAAAGTCCGTCGTCCAGTAATGAAAAATTAAAAAAAAAATTATTAATGTTAAAGACGGACTTTTCCGTCACTAAGTCCGTCGTTAACATTTATAATTTTTTTTTTAATTTTTTATTGCTGGACGACGGACTTTTCCGTCGTTAGCTTTGGCGCCTACTTCCGCGCCAAAATATCAGTCGTCAGTCCGTCGTGAAGTCCGTCGTCAGACATTTTTTGGAGATCCGTCGCCAGTCCGTCGTTAGCTGACGACGGAATGTGAATCCGTCGTCAGATCCGTCGCCAGTTTGATGTTTTTTTGTAGTGTTCGGACTATCAATTTTTGATCCATTGATACCATCAAAGACATTTTCCTTGTTCTGTACTTGATTGGAATTAGGACTAATACAGATTAAACAAGAGGCTCAATTACCTTTTGCGCTGTTGGCTTCACTACGTGTTTGAAATTCTGTAACATTTCATTGCCCTCTTATTTTGAGTTCATTTGTGTTGACAGAGCATTACACTGGAAGAGATCAGGGAAACAACTGCAAGTATGTGATGCCCTAGCTTTGATTTCTCTGGCTTGAACAACTACTGCTTTATGTAAATCTGTCTTGTGCTCAAGAGAAATATAATTTATTGTTCGATATAACCACAGTAGCAATATACTTTATTCTTTCCCTTCATTACATCAAATACTTTCCTTGAGCTGCGAAGTGCTTCTTGAAAAGCTGTTTTATGTACAACTTCTGGCATTGCTTTATGTGTGCTTCAAGGTTGTTTGATACAGCTTAAGGACTTGATAATCGATTAATGCCTGCTTCAAGGTGAATTTCTATTTTTTTTCCTTTTGTTTTCCTCTCCTTTGGTTTGATCTTTTGTCAACAAGATATAGGGTTTGAGTTAACCTTTATCTGTATTTGGTGCAAATACATTAATTTTTCACAAGTTACGATCTATTCCATGATAAAGTTGTTTTTGTTTTTATATATTCAAATTCACTTTCATACCTTTTGAAAGATATTGATTTCGGGCACGATTAAAGTTGAAATGTCATGAAGATATTATAGAAGTGACCTTTTCGAATGACATACTAAACTAACATTAAAACGATTTTGTATCACTTCATAATTAAAATCTTAGATCATAATTTATTAGTTTTGAAGAAGCCCGAATTCCACAACGGAAAACTTTTGTTAAAAACAAGTTTAAATCTAGTAAAATTTTATCGATCATAGGAAAGTCGGAATTTATAAGTAAGTAGTAATGTATAACTTCTAAAAATTTACACCTACTCATTGAATCATAACCTATCATTGTGTTCAGTTGCTAGACACGTTTAGATTCATGTCCATGCGCAAAGTGAGTTGAGCAAGGCAAGTAATTATGAATTTAAAAAGCCTACAACAAACAATATTCTATAGGCTATCCTACAACAAACAAGATTTTATAGACTATCTATCATTAACGAAATGTATATATAATTCAGCAAGGAAATGCATATACATCTTTTGGTTGTCAGAAGTGATTAACTATGCCTAGATGCTTCCAATCTAATTGGCATGGGAAGCATGTATCTCAAATTTAAAAAATACATAGTTGAAGATGTTATTAAATATTTAATGCATCATCAAATAGTTACAATAAGGAATGATTAAAATTTCTTCTTACAAAACAGAAAACAGCGGACTCTTGAATCCATCTTAGCCACAACTTTCTCTCCCTATGTTTCTCTACTGCATGTGTTGTTACAGCACATAAACCATTAATGTTTTACATGTAGCCTAGACAGACTACCAATTTACATCAACACAAGATCTTAGTACGCAGACCAATAGCTTCAAAACATCTTTCTCAAAAGCAATTCGCATGTATCCCCATATTTCACAGCTTCAACAGATTTTGGCCCACTCACAAAACCTCCCTTAGCATCCTCTCTGAGCTTCACTTCACGTCACATTCCACTTGAATTTCGCCGTCTGATACAAATGATTCGATGAGGTTCATTATGGCATATCTATACGTGAAGAGAAAGTTGGTAAAGAAGGAATTAGAGGAAATATCAATCAGGATTACTCTTTAGATGTAATGCAAGGTTTGCTTGGGCATCAGCTTCTGTGTTGCGCTCCTGACAACATGTAAAAAGCATGCATTTGTATTAATATTAAAATTGATTATTCACAAGAGATAAGAACTAAGAAAATATTCTACGTGACAATCCAACAATATGAACAGCCTTAAAAATAGAGAATCCTTATGGACATAATTCAAGGATTGCTTATCGGCATAAGTAACTATTACCACAGAGTTGGCCTGACTGGTGCATCAACATGAACCTAAACCAGATTATGTACAACTATACTGGCCACATGGGAAAATCTAACAGTGTAACTGTAATAAATAAATACTTCTATGGGTAAACAAAGACTTCTAAGATGTTGATAAACATTAAATTTAGACGTATAATTACACACACTAATCCCTCCATACAATTTATCTCCTTAAGAAATGCAGGGAAGTATCAAGTGATAACATTTTTAACTTACTCTTTCAACATGGCGGATCTCGAATGACGAGAACTGATCTTTGAGCTCTTTAGCCACTTTACACAAGTCAGCCATATTCTGAGTTTTGGTTCTCCATAGGCCTTGAACCTGTGCTTTAGATGAAGTAATAAGGAGATAGCTGCTTGAACGAAGACTAGAGATTATGTTGATGCCCAGAGTTCAAGAATAATTACCTGCATGCAGACTAGCTTAGAGTCTCCCTGCATACGTATATATTTGAACCCTTTTGAGAGAGCATATTTTAAGCCTAAAATGGCACCTCGGTACTCAGCGACATTATTAGTTGCCATACCCACACCTTCACGCAATCGAAATACCTATAAAAGGTCAATGACACACTTAAAGGCAGAGTTTCATACTCTAGAAATCAAGGCAATAAACACATTCTGAGGCTGCAATCCATTTGGATTATTCATTCAAGATTATCAACTTCCGAGGCAAGTTATGCCTTTAATTTTTAACCGTTTCAGGAGTGATTGCACCAAACAGGGGGAAGAGAAACATAAGCGTACACACCTTACGAGATGATGCATCAATTGAGAGAAAACAAAGCAGAACATGATAGTCAAAGTAAGACGATATCATTCACATTCAATAGAAAGTACCATGCTCCCATTGGCTGATCGCAAGACAGCTCCTGCACCAGCTGGACCAGGATTTCCTTTTGAAGCACCATCAAACTCAATAATACAGGAGGTCTGCAAGTAAATGGTAAACGGATCTGCAAGTGTAAGTATGTAGGAACAGCTCAAACAAATTATATCCTGAGAAAAAGGGTAATCCATGAAAGGGAAGCACAATATACAATTATACACCAGGCCGCCGAAACATGAAAGTATGAAATATTAAGGAGAATGACTCTGAAGGCAGAGAGTAGTATGGAATAAGTTAAATAAGTATCTAATACTTAGTTTATATATTGTTTCTTTGTTCTAGTTAGATAGTGTTGGAGATATTTATTTTAATTAGTAATTGGCTATGGGTACTTGCATGGGGTTTGGCATAACTCATTTAAATAAGGGAGACCATTCCCTTAAGAAAAGGCTTTTCTAGGAAGTTTCTGTTAGGACTTGTCTAGGTAGCTTCTGTAAAGAATTCACCACGAAGTCTATCAGGGATTTTGTAGGAAATTAACTTCTAAAATAAGCCTCTCTCTCCTCTAGAGAAGACTTTTTCCAGGATTAAGGCCAAATTTGAATTCAGCGCATCATGCTTGGAAGGAAAGTTCTCTCTTCCAATCATCTTTGGGTGAAAAAATTGGTTGTCTAATTGTTTCTTGTTTTCGGTATTGATTGTTAATATCATTCCTCTTTTCTTTGGGTTATTTGGTAGTTCTTTTGTTCTTTAATCTAACATATGAGGTTTAAGATTCGTTTAAATTAGCTTATCAAACTATTAAGACGTAGAATTATTTGAAATGTTGATTGTTGCAAATTGGGAAAATACTATTGAAGTATAAACGAAGCCAACTGTATCAAACTATTGGTAGTTCTTTAGTTCTTTACTCAAACATACGAGGTTTTGAGATTTGGTTTAAATTAGCTTACCAAACTACTAATACATAGAAGTATTTGGAATGCTGATTCTTGCAAATTTCTGGAAAATACTATTGAAGTAGAAAAAGAGTCAATTGTATCATCTCAAACGATCATTTTAACTATTCAGCTAAGTGATGAACAGATATATGACATTGTCTTATAAAACAACTTACACAGTAAGAAGAAACTGGCAGACCTTGAAGGAAATCGTCTAACTTTAAAGGTTTTAGAGGGTTTGCTGCAAAAGAAGCTGAACCAACTATGTCCTGCTGAGAAAGAGAGAGAGAGAGAGTATAAGAACATGTTGGAAAATAATCACGAACAAACACAAATTAATCACCCAGATCTGAAATACATATATAGTAGCTGGAATCGCGTTATTTTGGAGAATCATTAAACCTTGCAGTATATCACACATGTAAAAGACAATTTCCTGTCACGTGCTCCATGATCCATATCGAAAAAAGTCAATGAACAAATTAGGAAGGAGTGGTTTTAGATGGATTCGATTCACTCAGAATCTCAAGCTTCAACTCAACAAGCACAAGACAAGATCCGACTAATATTACCTGTGGCCTCTTCTCTTGATGAATTTTGCTAGATGATTTACTTGTTGAAGAATTTGGTTCCTACAGAACAATTTTGCAGTATAAGTTAATAAATGTGAAAAATGTTACCATGCTATTCTAAGAATTTAATGTCATATTAAGTATTCTCAAATGCATTATAAAAAGGTTCCAAACATTCAAAGCCATTAAACGATAACACAAGTCCAGAATCTAACACGAAAAGGGCATATGATTAGCTGGCCAAAATGGTTATCTTGCACTTCACTGGCATCAACAGAATATATAGCATTCTTAAGTCCGTGTGACGAAAGGTACTCCTCAGCATCTTTAGACAAACCATACCCTTTGAACACACGAACAGAAGTGTCATTCACCTACAAAAGAAAGTAAACATATAATTAGTGCAAAATCATAACCTTTTTAGTGATTTTGAAGGTTATTCCATGTTATAGAATTTAAAATCAAATATTTAACTAGGACAAGGTAAACTAGGGATAGAGTACCAGATAATATTACAAGATAAATGAAAAAAGGAAAGTATTATTCAGAGGTGAATGACTTTTGAGATCACCAATCGCCTATAGCTGATCCATAATCATAAAACATCAAACAAAATTCATGTTTTGCTTTTAGTTGATACAACCATTCATCATGTCATCCCCATGTTCGACTCAAGAATACCATGTATATGAACTTTCAGAATACAACTCCATAGACTACCACCTAATATGGAAATTACATAAATGGCTAGATATAAAATCTACAGTGACAATAGCTTAGATAAACATTTTCCTAAAGCTAAGATTTACATTAGCTTATCATATACTATTACTGCTTAAATTTAATTTAAGAAGGGATAACCTTTAAGTGGAACGTCATCATTAAGTACTTATATATAAGCTAATTATCAACATGAAGTCTTCCTCCGCCAACGTGCGGTTGAGGCCAAAACCACTTCCGTCATACTCTACCACTCACGACTGAGTTCAAATTATTGAATTAAGTACCATAACGAAACAGAACCCAACATAGATTAAAGCCTAAAAACAAAATATTCGTGCCATTACAGTTCAAGTATATATCAAAAGAAGCGCAAAGAGAGAGAGAGATCGAAGCACAAAGAGATGAAAGAGAAAAAGGAAGTAACTGAAGATCGAAGAACGGATTGAAGATCGTTGATACTCTTGTACACTCCAATGGTATCCCTTTTTTGCACAACATAAAAGGCGTCTTTTTCATCCCCCATTTTTGGCGTCCGCTGCTGAAAGCGGAAATTGCAGCGTCAGAATTGAATGCGGAAAACCCTACCTAACATCAACCACCGCGAAATTGGAGATAATGTTGAAGAAAGTGAATGAGTTGAAAAAATCTAGAAGAAGGTGAAAAGGAAGGGAATATCGGTCTGACGCTGAGCTAAGAGAAACAACAATGAAAGAGAAGAAGAGTGGAGTGGAAAATGAGTGGGATTTTGAAGCTATTCTGAGCCCGCTAGTCGTCTACATGGGCCGGGCCGTTTCGGGAGAAATAGAATCAAGTTGGGCTTCATTCTGAGCCCAAAGGCTGATTTTTTTTTTTCTTTTTTCATGTCTCAAAATGAGTGTTTCATCATTTTTAAATGAATGGTGTTTGAGAATAGGGTTTCAAATTTATCTTTGATTTAGGAGATTGTATTCGTAATACATCTCTTTGTTTTGAGCTGTGTTTATCCCATTGAATTTTGTATCTTGTTGTTGGATTGCACAACTCTTGCACTTTTGTAAAAAATTAATAGACAAACAATGATTAGGAAAAGATGAGCATTCCTTATTAGGTTAGTGTCACAATAATTTTCAACAACTAGAATTTTTCGATCCTTGTGTCAGCATTGAACCCTCAAGCCCGATCAATCTTTGCCTCATCGAGTCAAACTCAAGATTGGAATGAATGCACTTCTCTTCAGCAGGACTTGACCACGTTCTCGAAATGTTGCGGCATCACACCTCGGCAAGACAAGGCCTACTCACAGCCAAGTGATGCACATGTCCCTTCAATATCCCGCGTACCATATTTCGTGCCACCCAGCTTAGCACATTGGGACAACACACATATTTTCCCACGCAACATCATGTTCCACGTCACGTTGTGTCTTGACACGACTTCGGCCACACGCCTCGGCCAAATCCCAAACCATCACTAGACCACATTTTAGGGGCGTAGCAGTTAGAGACTAACATGCGCGACTACACAATTTTATTTATTTTTTAATCATTTAATTAATACTTCATCTGTCTCACTTATAATGACACAATTTTATTTTTTGTTTGTCCCATTTATCTTAACACATTACCAAAAATAAGTTGATTTTAGTCTAAATAATTAGGGTCTAATCTTGTTAACTTACATTTAATTAATTAAAATGTGAAAAATTAAATTTATAATCAAATATCTAAAATATTTAATTTATATAAATTTTAAAAAATATTAAAATATTTATTATTTCATACTTAAAACCCTTTGCATTAAACTCCGTACCGAAAAAAAATGTGCCATTATAAATGGGGAGAGAGTATTAAATTAAATCCCCGTTAAAAATTGTTGAAGCATCAATTAGTCCTAAACATTTGTAATCAATCAAATATTTGTCGGAGGAAATAACCAACATAAGTTCACATCAAGGGTATCGTAACTAGAATATAATCATCTAAAATCTGCACACAACCAATCAATCACAATATATAAAGAAAAAGAACCATTGAGAGAAAGTATATGAAGATCTAGTGGAGCACATTACATTGATCTTGTACATATAAAGTATTTCTAAACTCGTATAGATAGATACAAAGCCCTACAGATTTCAGAAGCTTCTGCTACCAGCAACTTGTTTCAACATTTTGGCGAGATCGTACGTTTTGAACTCTTTGCCATAGCACATGGTGAGATCGAGGGCTGTATACCCATCCTGCAGTCGAAACATAGATCAATCATTGAGTTGAGAACACCATATAAAAGACGCTTCTCTTACACAGCTTCATATTTTAAGATCAGCATGGTAGTTTTTCCATGGAAACAAGAGCTTAGTCTTAATCAGATTATGGAAATTTCTCGATCATCGATATAACTAAGCCTGTGAAGAGAACCTACCGCATTTTTTCGGTTTATGTCAGCACCATTGACCAACAGGATCTTTGCTATATATCTATTTCTTGTTTGCATGGCCACGTGCAACGGTGTCCATCCCTCCTATCAGCAACAAAAAGAAAATATTCAGATCACCTACAAATATGAACTAGACATCCTACTGAACTTAACAATTACATCGATCATATGTCAATCATCAAAATGAAAAGCGGGGTGCTCACGTTATCAGCAATGTTCACATCAACATTGGATTTCATCAACAGTTTCACAGTTTGCATGGCTCCTACTTGAACAGCATAATGTAGGGGGGTAGCGCCATCCTGCATAAGATCACAAAAACATCGTTATTTTTGCAACTTGACCATGAATAGACTGGTCATAGATACACGAGACGTAGTTTTATACCTTATCGCGCGCTTCAGGATTAGCTCCTTTCCTCAATAGATGACTAATGACCGCCTCTCTTTTGCCAATAACTGCTAAATGCAGTGCAGTTACCCCATCCTGTTCAACCAAATACCAAATACAGCCAGACAAATGCAATACAGCACAATGAAACAAGCAAGAACATCAAACACTGGTACCTTATCGACTTGCTCAATATCATATCCCTTCTCGAGAAGTTCATCCATAAATTTTATCTGTGCAGCTAGCGCAAAGGTATGAAAAGGCTTCCACTTTTTCTGTACCACAGAAGTTAAACATGAAGCAATCTTTTATCATTGGCAGTAACATAAATGCAGAGAAATCATAGCTACAAAGCACGAAATTTACGGTTGATAATATCTCGAGATTAGGAGCTTCGTTCTGCTCCAAAATGGCGATTTCTTCGGGGCTCAACATGTGCTCAACATCTGCAATCAATAAACATAGCTATTTTCCTCATCAGTACCAACATTAGTTGCATATCAAATAAAAGTAACGCAATAATCAAACGACACGAACCTCTAAAGAGACTGTCCTCGTACTTCTTCACAGACAAGGTGTCCGCACTTGTAACTACAACCTTACTATCATTTCCATTGGTCTCCCAATCACTCTTGTAATCCGATTCGTCCTCCGATTCCTCATCCTCTTCCTCGTACTCATCCTCGAACTCGCTGTCATAACTCCCATCAACGGGGTCTTCCCACGACCCTTTATTATTTGCCATGGTGGCATACGGCTTTCTTCTTGAATAACTAGCCACAAAACTTATAGGAAAAAGGTTATCTCTATTTGAACACACCCAATTTTTGAAGCTGCCACAAGAAACGGGCAATGCTACTCTGCCTGCGGCACCTATTTGTTGCTGAGGGAAAACTACTACCGCATTACTCAACGAAACTACCATATTAAAAATGCAATTTTTGAAGTGAAGAAGAGAACAAGGAAGAAGGGGTTCAGTGGGGCGTATTGTCGAACAGTTGGTGTGCGAGAATCAAGATCAGTTTCGAATTTATACCTTAATTTACAATAATTTCGAAGCTGGGTAAAAAGAAATAGAGCGAAAAACGGAGTAATTTGCAGAAATGGAGCTCTTTTTATATAATTTTTTTATCTCCAAAAATATATGCTAATTTAATTTATAATTTTTAAATAATTAGATTTTGTCTCACACTTAATTTAACTTTTTAACTAAATCGTACCTATGGAATTGAGTGAATCACTTATTATATACTCCTTCCCGTCCCCCAAAGTGTGTAACACTTTGACTTGCACGGGTTTTAAGAAAAGTTATTGACTTAGTGTATGATGTGTAAGAAGTGTAATAAGTGTAGTTAGAAAAGTGTGTTGTGAATGGAGATTGGGTCCTACAGATGGCAATTTTGAAAATAAGACAACTTTAAAGGATAAAAGGGAGAAAAAATATTGTCCCAAAATAGAAATTTTCAAGTGTTAAACACTTTGGGGGACGGTCCGAAAAAGAAATTCGTTAAACACTTTGGAGGACGGGGGGAGTATAAAAAAGAATTGGAGTGTAAATATTTTTATGGATTCATAAATTAAATAAATGTAAAGGATTTTCGTAAATTGTAAAAACAAACAGTTGAGATAATTTTTAAGTCGGTCCTAATTTACTATGCAGACGAGATAAGTAGCAAGGTACTTGATCTAGGATTATTTAACGTCAGTCCAACAGTGTAATGTTTACAAATCTTATTGTAAATTGGGGGAAAATATGAGGATGGTGTTGTTGAGAATTCGAAATTGGGATCGGTACTTTAGTTTCATCCCATTCTTCTAAACATTTTTTTTCTAGAAATATCAATCGTAAGAGAAGAGAAAAAAAGTTCAAAGGTTGGAAAGTGGTACGTCTGATTCACCACTCGAAAGAGATCAGAGGACAATCAATCAAACGTAAAAAAAATTCATAAGACGAAGAAATGTTAGAAGAAACTAAGTTAATAGGTGCGGGGAGTTGCAACAATCGCTTTAGTTGGAGCTGCAATCGGAATTGGAAACGTATTCAATTATTTGATTCATTTGGTAGCGCGAAATTCATTATTAGCTAAACAGTTATTCGGTTGTGCTATATTGAGATTTGCTAGCAATTACCTTGTTTGCTTTAATGATGACATTCTTAATCTCATTTGTATTCTGAATTGAATTGTCACTTTTTACATACGGATTTTACTTTTAGAAAATTTTGGAGTTCATGAGTTGCGAATCCTGATCGGAACTCTTGATTTTTCGAAATTGATTTAAACTTTAATTCTAAATTAAATCCTAAATTCTAAATGCTAAATTTAAAACTATATTATGAAAATAAAATGAATTTTATTTTATTATAACTATAATTTTGTAAATTTGAAACTTTTTTATTTGGATTATTTCACTTTTTAATTCTATATCAAACAAGATATATATTTATTTTAATTTTTAATTATCTGCCTATCAAAATATTAAATTATCATATTTTATAATTTTACGTGTCAGATGACGAATTATTGTTCATGTTTTCTTTTATTTTTATATATTTAGATTATATTTGGTACATGACGTATAATACCCATTTCATTTTATAATAATTATTCTATAGTTATTTCAATTATAATATAATTATTATGAGATGATTATGGTATCTTAGGTATTTAATGTAATGTATGAAACACATACTTGAAAAGGAAAATATTTAGTCCCAAAATCACAGTTGTGTAATGTAAATTTTCAGTTTAATGTCTAAATTGGGATGTTGACAATCGAATGCTTCAGCTATATTTAAGCTAAACTCTCACTCCAACTCTCTTTCTCAGAATCATATCGGTTGTTTTTAAGGGTGAATAAAATTAACTAAATTCGAGAAACCAAATTAAACCAAATCGAAATATTAAATTTGCTTTGGTTATTTTAGTTTTTCGGTTTGATTTTATTTTATTTTTTGATCCGAATTTTAATTTGGTTTGGTTCGGATTCATACAAAATCAAACCAAAAAACTCAAAAATCCAAATTATTTTATTTGTATTATAGTACTCCTATATTTTTATTTTTATTAAATAAATTTATTTTATCATATATATTTTTATTTTCTTTTTAATTATATCTTATCTTATATTTTAAAATATTAAATATTACGTAGGAAATTAAATGTAATACTACAATATTTTTTTTAAATTTACAAAAAAAATAGAATTATAATATTCAATAAAGTGTGTAATAATTGTTATTCTTTGAAACTTAGAAAATATTTAAGTTACATTTACGATTTTTTATTATAAATTTTAATTTTAAACTTTTTAAAGTTAAAATTTATTTTTTTAGTACATAAAAATTATTATATATATATATATGACTAGATTATAATAATTAATTATTTTTAAAATTGAATGAAATTAATTACTAAATAAATTATTTGGATAAACCGAACTAATCCGAACCAAACAGAAATAAATTTAGTTATTTTGGTTTGGTTTGGTAATATTTTTCAATCCAAATTATAATTTCGTATGGTTGAGTTTTTGGCAAAACCGAACCAAATACCCGAATGCTCACCCCTAATTTTTTTCTCGTATGATAAAATAAAATGACGGAAATACCCTCACATCATACAATATCATTAAAAATGGCACATGATTGAGATGTTTATATCCCATCTGTCGATTTTTGCTCAAGTTGATTCAAATAATTGATACCGACAACTCAAATAACTCAGAACATAAAAGTGTAAAAAATCACCCCACACTGCGTTACTACCTCCGTCCACGAATGTGGTTAACATTTTGACCCAACATGGATTTTAATGTATTATTTTGACTTTATGGAAAAATGTAGTAAGTGAAGATAGTGGAAAGTAAAAAGTAAAAAGTTAATGGAGTTAGTAAGGGTAAAAGGGTAAAAAGATAAAAAGTTAGTGGAGTTAGTGGAGTTAGTAAGGGTAAAAAGGTGTGTCCAAAAAAGAAAACTTTTAAGTGTTAACAACATTGGTGGACGGCCCGAAATGACAAAACGTTAACGACATTGGTGAGGGAGTATCATTTATCCAACTTGCCATAAGTCTCATAACTCTCATTGTCTTCATCTTTATCCAATTTCAATTTACTTTATTACTTGCACGTTCTAATTAAAGCATACTCCCAAACAAAATGGATCCATCACAGAAGGATAGAAAACACAAATCAACACCCCAATTTAGACACTAAATTTATACTGAAAACTGTATACTGTTACATTTCAAACACAACTTACCTTATTGTCATACAATTGAAAGAATCATATATCTATATATCTTTGCTAAAACTATGATATAAATCCAGTTCAAAACTGAAGCTTAGCTTTTTACACACATTCAGAACTGGCAAATCAGAGACTCGACTATAAGCAATACAAACATTTAAAAAATAAGAAGATAGAACAATAATGTAATAATATTAATCTAGGATTCAACTAACCTGCTCTCCAATCAAATCAAGACCAACAATGAGGAAAGCCAGCCCTTGAAACAGCAAGTAATAGAAATGAATGCCATGAGCAGATAGCAAGCTCCTTGCTGCTGCAGTTAGCAGAAGGAAAGCAAGCACAAGCTCACTCCTATATATCCTGTTCTTCTTCTTCTTCTTCTTTGTCATCGACTCGTGCCCGTTTATCTCGTTCAGCTTGCCCAGCATTTCTAGGCCGGACTCGGACAGCCTCCGCTGAATCTTGTCCTCGTTCTGAGTCTTGGACTCCCTCTCAGCCAGGCTCGCAAGATCCGACTCCGATGCCCTCCCAGTTTTCTTTGTCACCACCCACTCATAGGCGCTCCCGAGCTGGAATAGTCCCGAGATCATCGCGTTGAATTTCGTGACTGACATCGTGTTCTCGAAGAGTAGGTAGGGTACGAGGAACGGGAAGGATTTCGGGGCAGGCAGGATGTTGAGGATTGACATGACTATGGGCACGTAGCATATCACCCAGGCGGGGAGCTCGGCCTCAGGTATGAACATGGTTAGTGGGAGTATGATGCAGAAGAGAGTGAATGAATAGAAGGGAAGCACCAGTTTCCTTAGGAGAAAGAATAGGAAGATCAGATTCCCCTTCTTCCATGGGGAAATCTGCAACAGAAAACAATAATGCAACAGTTGTTACAGTATTGGAAATTGAATTATTACAACAAAGGTATAACAATTAAACTACCTTGGAAGTTAAGATTGCAGGGAGGCATAGTCTGAAGAGCTGCATCGGGCCTGAATGCCACCGATGCTGCTGCTTCTTATATGCCTCGTATGACTCCGGTAGCTCGCAGAGAACCCTAACATCATTAAGGAATATAAATTTCCAGCCATGTAAGTGAGCTCGAACAGCTATGTCCATGTCCTCGACTGTCGTTCGTTCGAGCCAGCCACCTGAATCCTCCAATGCCTTGATCCTCCACACGCCACCGGTCCCGTTGAAACCAAAGAAATTCAGAAAATGGCCATTTACTTGCTGCTCCACCTCAAAATGGAAGCACAAGTTTATGTTTTGCAGTCTAGTGAGTAAGTTCTCGTCCTTGTTCACGAACGACCAACGCGCCTGAACAAGGCCTAAATCGGGCTTTCCCTGAAGCAAGAAGGCATCAAGACATTAATCCATATGAATTGAATACACAAAACTTAGTAAAATTAGTCAAAAATGCAGAATCTTGATTATGATCACTACTACCTTGAAATGGGGAACTGTTAGTTTAAGGAAGTCGGGATTGGGTTGGAAGTCCGCATCGAATATCATAACGAATTCATAGTCTTTAATGTAGTCACAAGCCATGGCTGATTTGAGGTTGCCTGCTTTATAACCTGTCCTCATAAACCTATGCCTGTAAATTATATTAACACCTTTCTCCTTCCAAGAAATCACTTCTTCCCTTATCAAACGCTGCAAAAGTTCTTCGTCCGAATCATCCAAGATTTGGATGAGAAAACGTTCTTTAGGCCAATCTAGTTGGCAAGCAGCAGCTATTGATTGCTCGTACACCTTCAATCATTCACCACAAACACATACACACAGAGTCAAATCAGTAAAAAAAAGTAAAAAAGAAATGACTAAATTTGGTTTTATTGCATTAGTACCTCTTTCTCATTGCACATAGGAATCTGAACAAGAACCATAGGGAAAGTTGTTCCATCCTCAACATCACAAGAATCATTACTCTCTATAGTAGGCTTCAACTTCTTGAACTTAACCCAAAAACACCCCAAGCATTGAAGCAGGCGATCAGAGGACTGAATCATGAAAAGCACGATACAAAATCTCGACAGAGCAGCAATGAAAGGAGCAATATAATCAGTTCTAAAACTCATCCAAGATAAATAAGACCACTGCAAAAGATTGGGAACCTCCCAAGGGTTCACGTTCACCAAACTCAAATCCCATTTCTTGATATAAGCAAAGACTTCCACCATCAAGGCAATCACTGAGAGAGCAAGAAAGGCTCTGATGAACCGGTACAGTCTCCCTCTGTACCTCGGATCCTCCACATCCGAGGAGGCAATGCGGGTCTTGATTGACCCGAAAACGGCCCACAAACTGGTTGCTGCCCATGGAAGACAAGCTGCAATCCTCTGCAGCTTCAGTAGAAGCACCCAACTGAACTGTTTGGGGCTTGCAGCCTTCTGCTTCTCCTGAAATATTGCTGATTCATAGCTTTTGCTATCTTTCATCTTTATCAAGGAGATATTCTCGGGCCGATCGAGTGTGACCACCACACTACTTGGTGCCATTGCTGATGATCATATAATGGAAATCTTGAAACAGAAGCAAAAGAATTGACTTTAGGAAGCTGCAGATACAGCCATTTATGTTCAAATCAATATACCATGTACTAGCTATTTACACATATAGATATACTGCAGTGTGTGTGTGTATGATTTTGACTGAAATTTGGATCTTGAACTGAAAAGGGAATAGCACAAAAGTCTTCAAAGATGCAGTTAGAAGTGAGGTGTGAGTTTTCAAGTCACAAAACAAACACAGACAGAGACAGAGACAGAGACGGGCACATACAGAAATGTGTTTGTGAAAAGGCTTGTGAGAAGTAGTAAGAAAATTTAGAGATGAAGAGCGATATATAACGAAAGTTGAATCAAAAGTTAACTGGATGATATGCGATCATTGTACAGATGAAACTGAACAAAAGAAATGTCTGTATCTTTTAACCATTTTTAACGTTTTCTAACAACCGATCTTCTTCCTCGATGCTAAAAAATCCCCCCACTCATAGTGTCGGCGACACAAATTAACTCACTATTTCAAAAAGTAAAAATAAAAAACAACTTTTTACGCACAATTCATTGTACTTGCGGTGTTTCCTCTTCCTCTCTTTCTCTTACTTTTTTTGAGGATCTTTATTTTATTCTTTCAACTCTTTGTAGAAGGACATTGCTGAGTTTTTATCTCTCTCCCGCTTTTTTTTTTCCTTCATAAAATAGAATAAACCTATAAATGAATGTGTTTGGTATAATAGTAATGTGTTTTGATGGTTTAATATGGAATCAAAAGAATATCCAATATGCAGAAATTGGTACGGTGAGTAGAATGATTTTCAACTACCAAAAGAAAAGAATATAAAAAGGAGAAAAGATTACATTAATCATACATTTGCAGTAGTATAGATTAGAATTAGATCATTCCCATTAAAAAGCATCGTAGGTTGTGAAGTCAACATCAACGTGACAACATGGACTAATTTATTACATAAAATCAAACTTCATAAATGAAAATTGCCAAGGTGCAAGGAATGATTAAAAAAATATGAGATGTAATTAATAAATTAATAGCTCTAAAAAGAAAAGCAATACTTATTTAATCATTTATGAATTTCATTTTCTCTTTCTTTTAGAAATCTCATTAGATTAGAAAAAAAGAGAGAAAATCAAATTCATAAATGATTAGCTGATTAGGTATATGGTGCTGCCTCAAATCGTAAAATCTTTATCGTAACGGAATATAATTAAATGAGTAAAAATAAAATAGAAACGTAAAGAAAAAACACGCGCACACACACATATATATGTTTTTAAATTAATTACATTAATATTAAATAATCGCGTTACAGCGGACTCGAATCGAGACTTATTACCTTGGACATTAAGCTCTTTACCACTAGACCAACATACGTAAACCAAGGAGAATATATTTTATTAAGAGGTTATGGTTCACCAATTAGCTACATCTATTTATGTTAGCATAATAATGATAATTTCATATATATACTACTTCTTTCGTCACATTATTCTTGGCCCCGTTTGACCAAAACTGTGAGGGGGTGTTTGATTTGCTTGATTAGCCTTGATTAGGTGTGATTGATAAAATAATCAAGCATAATCAAGTGTTTGGTTTGTTTGATTTGGTCCGGGATAGATTATCCGGCCCGCAAATAATCAAGGAATTTATTGATTATTAATCAACTCAATCTTGACTTGATTATGCTTGATTATTAATCAAACATCATTCCAAAATGCAAATTTACAAAATTATCATAATCAATTTTATTATTTACAAAAATACAAGTAAACACACACCCAACATATCTTGATAAATGACAATTTAGGTATTTTTTTATATTTTAATTATAATCACATAATTTATCAAACATTGTAATCAATCAATCAAACAAAACACATGATTATATAATCCAAATAATCTCATCATCCTTTAACCTATCAACTAATCTATCATATCCACCAAACCAAACACGACTGATGGTTTTATTAACTATTGAGAGTAAGAATAGGGAGAAAATGTATAAGATTGTGATAATGATGACATGCATGATCAAGTAAGGCCAGTTTATCGGGAACAAGTCCAAACAGTACTCTCCCTTCGTCATAAAATCTATATATAGATGATCAGTGAAAACAATTCCATGGTATAAATTAGTACTAAGCTAACTAAATTTTGCATTGATCTTGCACGAATTGAACGGGGGTTGTCTTATAATCAAACATGATTCCATTACATAAATAAGCTTTAGATATATTAATTGTCGATATGATAACTTAATAATCGCCCATTTCTTTTAGTCAAAAAATAAATATGTATGATTAGAATTTTCAGAGTTTTCATAGAAAAAGGGAGGTTTTATGATCGAACGGGGAATCACACTTCTTCTATATTCTCAAGGTGGTGGAAATTAATCTTTAAAGATATAAATTCCTTTGAATTTTTTTAAGTGTCCTATTTTAAAAAATCACACATATTAATAATATAAATAAAATTACATTTATACCTTTTATTAAATATACATTCGTACAAATTATATCATGTTCCAATAATTATTAAATAAGGATAAAATTGAAAAAACATATTATAAATATAGTCTAAAATTTTAAAATATGACAATTATTTAGGAAAATAAAATAAAATAGGACACTTAAAAGAACAAATTGGATTTGAGCTACTAAGGAAAGAGGTGGTCCATCTAGGGGGTGTCAAATCATGCAGGTTGGGTCGTTATCGGATCGACCTGATAATAATTCTGTTAAGGTCAAATTCAAACCCGACCTGATAAGGTTTTGCTGAACCCGAATCAGAACCCGACCTGCTAAGCTCAAACCCGAACCCGACACGAACATGATAACTTTCGTGTTGATACGATACGATAATGACACGACACGTTATCGACATGATATAAAATAAAATTTATATGATAAAAAATATATAATTTATAATAAAAAATAATAAATACATAATTTTTAAAATTTATAGAATATATCTATTTTTAGATTTTAAAAAAATACAAAATATTTTAGAAAAAATGCATCACAAATTACATTTACTTCAAAATATAAATAATTAATATATTATAAAAATTTCTTATCAGGTAACCTGAACCCGACCTGATAATTTCGTGTTCTTATCAGGTCAACCTGATAACGACCCGAACCCGATAAGACTTGACATTAATCCATTAATTTCATACGTATTCGTATTTGATTATCATATCGTGTAAAAAATTAACAGCTCTAGGTCCATCCTCATCTCACCTTAAATAATGATAGAAAGCTTAACCTTGAGGCAAATTCACAATTTTGATTTTAAAAAAATAACTTTGTAAAAAAATTAGAAAAGGTTGATGAAAATTGAAAAGTAATTGATATGGCAGCTGGAAGGGAAGTAAGACATGGTACTTGGAAATATATATGTGATGGTATGATGTCGTATTCGGCATCATCTAATTAATTATAAGTAAATTTTTTACCACAATCTTATTCCTTATGAGCACCAGCAGCAGGTGTGAGGCTGCCGCTGCTGGAGGGAGGCTCCGAAGGTCGGGCTTTGAGGAGGAAGGCCGGAAACGGGAGGCCGAGACTGTGGAGGGAGGCGCGCTGTGGCGTTGGTCTCGGCCTCTCTCACACTTTTACTAAAATATGTTTTTTTTTAATTTATTAAAATTAATTAAAGTTTAATTTAAATTTTATTTATTTAATTTTAAAATTTATTTACTAATTACTAAAATTAATATATTTTAAATTTTAATAATTATTTATTAAAATTTACTAGAATTAATGTAATTTTAATTTCTAAAAGAATGTTTATTTAAATTGAATGTTATTTTATTTTACTTTAAAAAATTATATTAATTAATAAATTAATCATCAAATAAATATTTGATTTAATTTCGTATTTATTTCTTTATACGAATAAGGTCTTATTATCGCTTAGTGCTTGTGCTAAGGGTAAGTTGACTTTATTTTTATAGAGATAGTTTCACTTCCTCTCCCTATCGGTCGAGCCGCCTAGAGTGCAATTTACCTGCTGAAGACCGTAACACAAGTAACTCAGTGCTCCATACAGGGGAAATAAAAGCAGAATTCGTTCGGATCCTCCCACTTTGCCAGCACAACGGCCATCACCTTCATTCTACTATGCTGACCCTGGCCCGGGCCGGCTTTTTGGGAAGCACTCTCCCCTTCCCCAGCCGAGGCCCCTCTCAATGGGTTCTAATTCGTTGAAGGGGGCGGCGCGATCAATCACACAAAGTTACTACTACTCCTTAGCTATAGTTACTGAAAAGAAATATATCGACTTTGAAGGCCAGGTAAGCTTGAGAATCGTGAGTAAGAAGAACACAGGTTGAGGGTACGAAGTAGAAGACCGAAGTCGGACACCGAAGCGCCGCCCAAACAAACGACGCGGCCATGTGTAAATTCGGTGTGACTACTAGAGTAGATTTAAGTCAAAATATATGGTATAGCAGCCTTGCGAGCGAGCGCTCTTGAAAAAGTAATAATAATTAAAGCCGTAGGCGGGTATTCAAATAAAAGGGAGCACCTTGTTATCATGAGATTGAGGAGCATTTGAATCTCACATATCGATTAGCAGCTCAGGTCGAACATATTGATTTAGTTACATTAGAGAATAGAGCTCAGCTGTATGAAACAAAGCGGATACTGGAGTGGGACCCTCCATAGCATCGGATGACCAAGTATGCTTTATTCCATTTCTTTCACCATATCCTTGGAATTGAGTCTTCCCTAATAAGGGCAAGGAATGATTATAATTGGTTATCCTATTTAAATTTAAATCAATAATATTTTTTCAAAATAAATATAAATAAAATAATTCTAAATTAAAGTAGAGAGACTCATATCCGAAAAACTTTCGTTGTGGGAAAACTACACCACCTTCTTGAAATCCGTAGACTCTATCAAAAAAGTTTCATTTTATTACCGAAACGTTACCAGGAGACTCTATTTGAGACCCTGCTCCAATTCCTTCTCCCCACCCCCACATTATTCTCCTTTTTCCACTTCATTGTACATAACTTTAATCTTCTTAATTCCTTTTCCTCCCAAATATAATTAAATTAATTTAATCATTTGAAGGAAAATCAAAATCAAATCTTTACTGGACATGGAAAGTAGGTGTATGTAAACATTGCTAATGGTTGCAAGATTTAAATGGATTAATGTAATTAAGTTGCCGTTGCCGACTAACCTCCCATTCTTCTCACCATCATTAATTGAAGCTCAGGTCAAAATTCTTCAATTTACTTTTTCACTTTTCATATATGAAATACTTCTTTTACTAATTTACGCACGACCTTTACATTTTGATAAAGGGCAATGTTAGTTATAACACACTTACTCCGTCCCATTAAAATTGGTTTGTTTTCTTTTTTTTTAAATTGTTCCATTAATATTGGTTACTCTTTTAAATATGTGATTTGTTTTTCTTTTTGGATTGTCCCACTAATATCGATTACTCTTTTAAATATGTGGACCCATCATTTTTTCAACTTTTACACTGCTTCTTATTATACGTGCAAAAAATAAACAGCTAATTAGCGGAGGAGGGAGTATATATCACGAAAAATAAATAACATATCTGTTTTCATTATTTCTTTCACAAATTAAGTGATTTGTACACTTGTTTTGCCAGGAGCTTCCTTCTTTTAATAATATACAGTTCAATTTATTTGATTTATGGTGTAATTTCGATTGAACTGGCCGACTGGAAAAACATATATATATTATCCAAATAGAAACAAGAAAAAAAGAAAATCTGTGGTAAGTGATTAAATTAATTAAACTTAAACCCTGTTTATATATAAGAGCATTTGTAGAATAGTTAAAACACACTTTGATGTGGAAGGAGCTAAATTAAAAATGTTAGGATGGTTTGTTTTGATAGTTGGCCCTTTTGGCTAAGTGGTGCAAGTTTAGGTTCGAGTAATTTATTAACGTGGTTCAACTTTGAAAAAACAAACACTATGCTCTCCACTAAAGAAGTTCTTAATTTGACCCGGTGCGAGTTTTTATGTAGTGCTTTTGACTTTAATGATGATATATAGTAAGTGAAATGAGAGTCCACTTGATATATTATTTTAAATTGTGTTGTGTATAGTTAGTGGATTTTGGGTCCCACTTAATGTATTATACTCCCTCCGTCCCACTAAATTAGACCCATTTGAAAAGTAAATGAGTGTATTATTTTAATACAAATGGGTCTAATTTAGTGGGACAGAGGGAGTATTAAATTGAGTTGTGTGTAGAGAGTGTGGTGGGTCCACTTACTATAAATGAAAAGTTTAAAGTAGGAAGAAGTTTTGTGGACGGATAAAAATGGCAAATTAGGAAGAAATTTCGTGGACGGAGGAGGGAGTATTATATATATTGATACTTTTTAGGTCCCAAAAATTATTTCACATTTGTATTTCTTATTATGATTTGAGGTAGATTGTTCAAGAACATCTGGAACAAATTCCATATGGAGATTTCTTATTATGATTTTTCACTTCTTGTTTTTATAAATTTTGGCAACAAATCTTGTAAGAGAATTTTTTTTATTAGGGTCTGAATTTGCACGATATGCACCATCTGTAAGGGAAGAAACGAGTTTAAGTTCAATCAACGCACATGAAAAATGGAGAAATTGTTCGCATAGATAAAGTCGAGATTTTGGGCTTGAAAATTGGCTTATAATTTTTTAACTAATGTCACACTTTAAAAACTGGTTCTATGCTGCAAGTCTCTTCGGTTGATTTATTTTGAGTGCATATTTTTTCTTTCTGTATATGTTTCATGCTTCATGGTACTACTTGTACCAATTAATAATAATAATATCTTTTCTTTTTCTGATAAAAAAAAAAGATTGTTTAGGAAAATGTTGTTTTAGACGTGTATAAAAACTATGGAGAGAAAATGAGAAATCCCTAATCGATAGGGGTTTCCTTGAAAGTAACGAATTACTAACCTAACCTAATAATGATGTCATGATTGGTAAATTTAGCTTACCATAAAACAGGACAATTTCCTATCAAGGAGGGATTGATATTGGATAGTCGTCAAGAAGTTTAATTTCGAAAGAAAATAATTTAAGAGACAACTTAATTAGAATTCGAGAACATATTTATGACAATCATCTTCACCCCATTTATTGCTCTTTGCATTGGTCTCTTTTCGAAACTATTTATTCCCCACCATTTTGTTTTATTTGCTTCTACAAAATCACCACCAATCAGAATCATTTTATTATATTGAGGATTGAGCTGGATTTGTGTAAATATATTTTGAAGAAAGACATTAAGTTGTCATTTTCTATACAATGTAGTTTGAGAAAAAACGAGTATTATGGATAAGAAAGAATAGGAGGGGATGGGGTATAGTAATAGTAGTGCACCCTATCAACCAAGCAATGCACACAGGCGATCTAAGCCCACAAGCTAGGCACTTGTATATATATGAGGGGCACATGTCCCATGTGAAAAGCCATCCTGTTATTACCTGTAATTTAACTATAGTATTATATTTATTTAATACTATTAATTATTGTTTTTATTTTTTATTTTTATTAATATTCTTCTAGTACTACATCTCTTCTCCAAATCAGGGAAAGAGTAAAATGAGTCCTTTTATGCATGCCAATTCTCCATCCTACTTCTCTTTAGAATATATAATTCCTCAGATTCTATATCCTTCACTTATTTAACCGATGAAGCGATCGTCCAAAGACAAGATTATAAAATATAAGTAGGTATCTTTGTATTCACTCACTCTTTATTCAAATGAGTATAGTATAAGGTTATATTTTCTTTGAGCAATAAATTTAGAGTTAATTATAAAGAATAATCAAAGAAGATAGTGAAAAATAAATGCTAGCCACCAACATCATTATATAAATTATAGCCATTTTCTTTGTGAATTGTCGTAAATACCCTTTTAGTTAAAATGATATATATTTTTTATTTTCGCATTCTGACTACGAATTTCGTATACTAGGTATGAATCATACCTTTCATACAAATGTGGTATGAATTAGACGATTCACGTATGAATGGTATGAACCACGAAAATCATACCATTCATACGCTTCATACCAAATTAGACCACTCATACTTAATTATGAAAACGTGAATTTTCAGCGGTGGGGAGGGGAAGGGCGGCACACAGTGGGATGAGCGCAGCGGCGGTGGTGGGGAGGGGATGGGTGCGCGGAGGTGTGGAGGTGGTTGTGGATGGATGGGTACACGTCGACAACGGTGGGGAGAGGATGAATGCACGGAGGTGTGCGGTGGCTGCCGGGGATGGGTGCACCGGCGACGGTTATCGGCAACTGTGGGGGTGGTTGTCGGCGGCAGTGTAAATTTTTAGAAGTGTGGCAACAATTGAGAGATTGATAATAGGAGTGAGATTATGGTTCTCAATTATAATTTTTATCGTAAAAAATAGTTAATATTAAAATGTCAATTATAAGATATTGAGAAGGGTATTTTTGTATAAAAAACATAGAAATGATTATAATTTATATAGTGTTATGTTGGTGGCTAGTATTTATCTTTTACTATGTTTTTTGGTTAAGTTTTATTTTGCCTCAATAAATTTATCCCTTAAAAATGAATCAATACACAAAACCGAAAAATGTAATTTAATGTTAATATAATTTATTTTTTAAAAAAAACGAATCAAAATCTACCAAATTCGTCAGGAAATAGAATTGATCTAAAATGCTTTATTTGCAGCCAAAATGACAGACGTGTAAAAATAAAATAGTTTTTAGAAGTCAAACTAAAGCCTTATAAGATCCATATACTTGGAATTTGTGTTTCGTTAAAGTTTTATTTTTGTAATAAATTTTAAACACATTTACAATATATATTGGTTCGGATAATTGAAATATATAGACTTTTGGGGAAAAATGCATTGTGTTTTAAAAAAATATGCATAGAATAGTATAGAATTGGAACGTTTTATTCACCCCTTAAAAGATCTTATAAGAGAAGAGGGTCTTCCAACTTATATAGAGTTAGGAACCTTTACCAAGTTGATCTCCACACGTGTGACCTTACACACGTGAATCATCAAGAAGATCTCCATCTAGACTTATCGTAATCTGCTCTGATACCATATAGAATTGGAACCCTTTATTCACCCCCTTAAAAGTAGCTTCTACAAATAGACTTGTGTTTATTAAATAGCATGATATACCCATGTATTATTAGACTATCAACAATGGTGACTTTAAATTCAATGTCATGCACATAAGGCAAATTATAAAAATACATAGAAAGTCATGTAAAGTCATAAAAATGCATGACCAAAGTTGGCTAGTCAATCCCAAATGGTGACTTTTTGATTAAAAAATAAATAATTTAATTGAAAATGAGATAAATAGAAAGTTATAGAGAATCACCGATGGGTGTAGTTTTAAAAATCCTTCACGCTTCCTCATTTATACAAGATTTTCAAATCTCTCCATTAACACCCCATTAAAATACTATTAAAATTATCTATTTACCCTTCTTATATATTATTATTTAACAACCTATTCTCAAATTAGGGATTTATCATTAACAATATATTCTTCTCTTTAGAATTTCTCACATTAAAATTACTTTTAAAAATGGGCGTAACTTCTTTTGAATTTCTAATTGTCTTGCTCACTTGAATTTCTATAGTTACCAAAACTATTCACTATTTGTATAGTTCTCAAAACCCCAAACTTTTTTCTCAATTTCTGAATTTGAGTTCTAAATTTTACAATTTTTTGTTTAATACTTAATGGTGTTGCCTGAATTTGATTTTAATTTTCTAAATAATGTATATTTCTCTCCAATGAGTGAGCAAAAGGCATGCTTTGTGAGAGAAAGAGAATGACTCTCTTATGTGTTGAAAGAATGTGTTTTAATCCTATAACTCATTAAATTATTGTTATTTGTGAAAAGAAATGCAAAAATTTTGTATCAATATATTATCTCTTATACATTATTCAATTATATATTCATTATTTACGTAATGCTAATATATAATTATACGTGGATAAAAATTTCTATTAATTTTTCACGTAAGCAAATCAAATTTAAAGAGAAAATTTTTAAAATATATCTTGATAAATAATTTAACGTAAAAAAATAAGTGTTGCTAAAATAATTTAATGTATATGGTTAGATTATAATTTAACAAACACAATTATAATTGGCATATGCTTTTTTTTGTCTGGACTTGAGGTAAGGTATTTACGTCAATTCATACATAATAATTCACAATTTTAGCAAGTTAGAGTCACATTTCGTTAAATTTAACAGTGTGGATTTTCTATGCAAGATTTTTAAGAACACATGAGTATATCATACTATTTAATAAACACAAGATATTCAATACATATTTTTAAAAATACAAGGTAGTTTTATGCATTTTTTCCAGACTTATTGAGTAGTGCAACATTAAATTGAGCATTCACGTAGGTTGTGGCTCTAAGGGCAGCGCACGTTGGATAGAACCACTATATGTATTCACGAAAAAAGTATATATATCTCATTATTAAAAGTGAAATAAAAAAACATACGTGTTTATTACTAGCTCTGAACCTTAGAAGATTAATACATCTAGATTCGGCTAATGTGTCTATTTATTTGTCGTTTTTCGAAATTGTTAACAAGTTTTATATACCTTTATCAACAATTGTGAACTTTACATTTTGGGCCTGACCTGCCTATCTTATTCAATTAATACTTGCCTAGTTTTAGATACACACCCATATCACTAAAACACACAGTTCCCATTTATTATTATTTTATTTGCACAATTTTGCACATAAACCTACTTTATAGACCCCAAACATATGCTATCAAGTTTCATAATTATTTGATGTGCAGACTATATGGACTAGGATGTAAGAAAATAAACTAGACTTCGTAGAATTTTTAAAGGTATCACTTTGATCAAAAACTATCAAATGCTTTAAGTTGGGACAGAACAAGTATTATATTTTACCAACCTGAATTTTGGGGAAGTGTTCGGTCTGTTATTCCAATAATATATAATGTTTAAAATGATCTTTACTTTTAGGTGGTGTTGAATTTTTATCCAAACTTTATATAATCCTTAAATTGGCTTAAATTTTGAGTTGAGATATAAATTCTTGCCGATAGGATTCAGTATCCTACATTTATATTTCACTTCTACAATCAAATTTATCATTTTAATTAATATAAATTAGAATAAAAATAATTATGATTATGATATAATAAATTACAATTAACAGATTTTCAAAATATTAAAATTTTAAAAATTATAAACCCTAATTTTGAATTTGTCAACCCTAAAATTAGCTATTTGAATAGGATAAACTCTAATATTAAGTATAAAATTAAATTAAAACGCATTAAATTGAAATAAAAAAGTTAAAATTTAACTGCGAACATAGACCACATGACACAAATTAAAGTGAAACATTGAAATTTTAGCATGTAATTTAATATTCAACAGATTTTTTTTGTGCACATATAATATGTAATATGCTAAGCTATGATCTTTTATTTCATATTTATTTTTTAGTCAAATATTAAAGATAATATGCATGCTTTGAAGATCCATTAATGAATATTTACAAATAAACTTCCCCATTTATAAAATAAAGATAATATTTAAATTTAATTTAATCAATATCAATCATTGATTCTAGATCATTCTCATTTTTCACACATGATTTTGTTCTCGTATAAACCTAACTATATATATATATATATATATATATCGTGTTGAACTGCGTTGTGTGGTACAAAGTTGATAAAAGAGGGGAAGAATCAAATATAAGAAACTTGAGAGAGAAGATAGGCATACCATATTAATGGAATTGGAGCATGCATGATGTAGGGGCCTTATTAAAATTGGTAGTTTAGGTATGTTAGGTGTATAGCTAGACAGATGAAGTCTTGTTATTATCATATTTAACAATATAGTTATGTGAGAGGCCCACAATATAACTTTCTTCATTCGATCTCAATCAGCTGCCATCGACCTAGCACGTTCCAAAAGCCACCATTACAAAATGAAGAAAATAATAATTAATTTCAACACACATTTTTTGCTAAATATTGTTACCTTGTAATAATATGATAATAACATAGTACTAGAAGTCCGGAAGATCTACACATTAAATATCATTTGAAAGCCCAAATTTAGTTATTTATTCGATAGTCACAAACTATTCTACACATACTTACTTATTGAACTTATTTCTGCTTAAACCAAGCATTAGAAAAACTGGGTTTTAAGGTGAAGCCCATTAAAGTATATGTTCATGTTGAATGAAGTACACGCTCTAAAGTCTGAATGAAGTATACCATTACTGTTCAATCATATAAAATTAAGCAGGCAATCAGAATTTATTCAATTTTAAAAATAAATATTTTTATCATCTACTAAATTAATACTTATTTTATCTTCTTTTTTTTAGCACAAAACTATCACTGATTCTTTTTATTATTTATTTTTTGATAAGTGAGTTTTATTAGCGTATATTTATATTTTATGTAAGATTATTTTAGTCTTTCCATGTTTTGTAGTATTAGGGTTATATATCCTAATCTTTGTATTTTCAGTTATAATGTTAATACATAGATTTCTCTAAATCATCATGGTATCAGAGCGATAATACCATGCCATAGGGATTTGGGTGTGCGATTGGTTTGGGTGCTTGTGTGCTCGATTGGTTTGTGTTATCCTATACACAAATCAATAGTTTATTAGTTTTGTTTTATTGTGGTAGGTTTGTTTTGTTGTGGAGGATTAAGTGATGATGCGCAGAAAGCAAAATAATTAGTGATTATTGGAAGAATTAGTTTTTTACCGATTGATGCGATTGCTTTCTGATAGTTGCTTGGGTATTGTTCTGTTCTTCGTTTTGGAGTTTTTGGATTGTTCTGTTTTGTGTTTTGTTGTTTGATTTGTGGTTTCCGATATGGCGGGTCGTAGAGATGATTCTCTTCAATCGATTAGTGTTCAATTGGATGGCAAAAATTACTCATATTGGAGTTATGTTATGAGGAATTTCTTGCATGGAAAATCATTGTGGAGTTGTGTGTCTGGTGTGCGGTCTAAGCCTAGTGATCCTGAAGCTGCTAATTATGCGAATTTGGTTGATAATTGGGAGGCAGATAATGCAAAAATTATCACGTGGATTAACAATTCTGTTACCCACTCTATTGGTGCTCAGTTGGCAAAGTATGATACTGCGAAGGAGGTCTGGGAACATCTGGAACGAATTTATACCCAGTCAAATTTTGCCAAGCAGTATCAGTTGGAGACAGATATTCGTGCACTTCGACAGAATAACATGTCCATTCAGGAGTTTTATTCTGCCATGTCCTCGTTATGGGATCAATTGGCGTTGACCGAGTCTGCTGAGTTGAAGGCAGTACAGGCTTACATCTCTCGTCGTGAGGAGCAGCGGTTGGTTCAGTTTTTGATGGCGCTTCGTTATGACTTCGAGGGATTGCGTGGTGCAATTCTTCACCGGAGTCCTCTTCCTTCTGTTGACTCTGTGGTCAACGAGTTGCTAGCTGAAGAGGTCCGTCTCAAGTCTAAGCTTGACAAGGAGATCTCACCACCCACAGTGCCCGCTGTTCTTGCTGTCCCGCCTCGACCACCTGGTGTTAGTGCACCTAAGTCGTCTATGAAAGTCCCGGCGGACACGTGTGCCTTTTGTAAGCAGTCGGGGCATTGGAAGGCTCAGTGTCCAGTTTTGTTGAGCAAGGGCAAACCACAGCCCCAACAACGCACACCCCAGCAACGACTACAACCGCCCCAGCAGCGTCCTATGGCTCCATGGGCACCTCGTCCATCTCAATTCAGCAATGATGTTGCTGCCCCATCTGTGGATCCGTATATGTTTGAGCAGTTCCAGCAGTTCCTTGCCTCGCAGCCTCATGCCATGTCAGCCTCTTCCATAAAAGGTTTGTCTTCGTCCGCCCCAGGTATACCATCCTCCTTGTGGGTCCTTGATTCGGGTGCGTCCCATCATATGTCTCCTCACTTACCTTTCTTTGTGTCATTGTCTCGTCGTTCATCTCTTCCCATTATGACCGCCGATGGCACCCCAATGCCATTGGAGGGTGTGGGTTCTGTTGTCACATCTCATACTTCTCTCCATGATGATTTAGAGAAATCTATGTATTAACATTATAACTGAAAATACAAAGGTTAGGATATATAACCCTAATACTACAAAACATGGAAAGACTAAAATAACCTTACATAAAATATAAATATACGCTAATATTGTTCCCAGACCTCTTAAATCACAACGAAAGCACTTAATGACAGCAGAGTGTTGAGTTTTTATGAGAGCTCTAAAATCACGATAAATACCCAAGAAATCAGATCTACGCTTCATAAGATAAACCCAAGTGTAGCGAGTGAAATTATCAATAAAGGAAACATAATATCTAGAATCACCCTTAGTGGACACAGGAGCAGGTCCCCATACATCTGAATGCACAATATCAAAGGGAGCAAGAGACAATGTTTCACTATTAGGAAAAGGTAAAGCTGAAAATTTTGCAAGTTTACAACCACTACAATCAGAAATATCATGGGAGCTCAAATGTCTTAAAGCCCCGGTAGAAGCTAAAAAACGCAAACGAGAAGCTGAAACATGTCCTAAACGAGAATGCCACAAATAGAACTCAGACGACAAATGACTGAGACGAAAAGAAGATAAATCCACACTAGATGCAACAACATCTGATACTTTGAGTTCATCCAAGACATAGAGGCTCCCCTGCCTACGGCCTGTCCCAATCACCTTCTGAGATCGAGGATCCTGAACACAACATGTGGAAGAAGTAAATGTTACTAAGAAGCCAGATTCACACAATTGACTGACAGACACAAGATTTATCGCAAGACTGCTATGGCCGAGGAACTTACTGTTCTATATCAGACTCACACTTGGGACCTCGTACCATTGCCATCCGAAAAGCGAGCCATTGGCTCTCGTTGGGTCTATAAGATTAGGACCAAATCTGATGGGTCTGTTGAGAGGTACAAGGCCCGTCTTGTTGCAAAATGATATTCACAGGAGTATGGTATGGATTATGAAGAGACCTTTGCGCCTGTTGCTAAGATGACTACCATTCGCGCTTTGATCGATGTGGCTTCTGTTCATAGGTGGAAGATATCTCAGATGGATGTCAAGAATGCTTTCTTGTATGGGGATCTTCACGAAGAAGTCTATATGACACCCCCTTCGGGTGTTGAGCATCGGCCTGGTTATGTGTGCAAGCTGCACAAAGCTCTCTATGGTCTTAAACAAGCTCCTCGGGCTTGGTTTGAGAAATTCTCCACCGTTATCACCTCCCTTGATTTTCTTCCTAGCCAACATGATTCTGCTTTGTTTGTCAAGCGTACACGTGCTAGTCGTATCCTTTTGTTCTTATATGTGGATGATATGATTATTATAGGTGATGATTATGATGGGATTGAATCTTTGAAGTCTACCTTGGCCCGGTCATTTGCTATGAAATATCTTGGTTCGTTGCGATACTTTCTTGGTATAGAGGTGGCCTTCTCTTCCAAGGGTTATCTTCTATCTCAATCAAAGTATATATCAGATCTTTTTGAGCGCGCTCGTCTCACTGACAACAGGACTGTTGACACTCCTCTTGAAACCAATGCTCGCCACTCTCCATCTGATGGATCTCCTCTGTCTGATCCTAGCCTATACCGCACAGTGGTTGGGAGTTTGGTTTATCTCACGGTTACTCGTCCTGATATTGCACACGCTGTTCATGTTGTCAGTCAATTTGTTTCTGCCCCTACTACAGTTCATTGGGCTGCCGTTCTTCGCATTCTCAGGTATCTTCGTGGTACTCAGTATCAGAGTCTATTGTTTCCTTCATCATCTTCCCTTGTGCTGCGTGCCTACTCAGATGCCGATTGGGCTGGTGATCCTACAGATCGCAAGTCGACCACTGGCTTCTGCGTATTCCTTGGAGATTCTCTCATCTCTTGGAAGAGCAAGAAGCAGAATGTCATTTCTCGCTCCTCTACCGAAGCTGAATATCGTGCTATGGCCATGACTACCTGTGAGATTGTTTGGTTACGTTGGTTACTTGTTGATTTGGGTGTTACTATTGATCATCCTACGCCTTTATACTGTGATAATCAAAGTGCCATTCAGATTGCACGTAACTCTATTTTTCATGAGAGGACCAAGCATATTGAGATTGATTGTCATGTCACACGCCATCATTTACAGCTTGGTACGATTGCTTTGCCTTATGTTCCCTCTTCTCTTCAGATTGCTGACCTGTTCACGAAGGCTCATTCCAGTTCGCGTTTTCGCTTCTTAGTTGACAAACTCTCAATGCTCATTGCTGTAGCATCGTGAGTTTGAGGGGGGGGGGGGGGGACATTAGCGTATATTTATATTTTGTGTAAGGTTATTTTAGTCTTTCCATGTTTTGTAGTATTAGGGTTATATATCATAACCTTTGTATTTTCAGTTATAATGTTAATACATAGATTTCTCTAAATCATTAAGTTTCTCCACGTACTACACACAACTCAATTAACATCAAAAAATCAAGTTATATCCAAACTCCACCAACATATAATATACTTTATGTTAAATTACTTTTTAACGCACTTGACAAGTAAAAATGAGTAAGAATTTCGGAGAGAGTATAAACATTATTCATTTAAATTATTCCATAGAAAATATGAACACTTTCATTTTGATAAATAAAATAATGATATAAAAAGAGAGGGAAAGAAATTATTTGAGCCTATTTGAGCCTACCACTAATTATTTTATTATTCATAATATATTTAATTAAATATATTATAAATGTGGATCTTATTAATTAAACTCGCAACATATTTAATTTATTTATTAATCATCCACTAAATTTCACTATATTTTAAATCATTTATTAATTTTAATTTTACTTACAACATAGTATAAGACTTTTATTCTACTACCAACACATTCAACTCATTCATTAAAATTCATGTCTAAAGCCGTAAAAAAAGACTTGACCGACTTAAAAATGGACATGTATGGATTGATTTTTAGGTTTCTCCGACCCGACCCAAAATGACCTCAAGTGCGATGAAAGAGTTCGATGGACTATGATCATTTTACACTAAAAATTACTCCATCCGTCCACCAAAAATGTTTACACTTTGACTCACCACAAATTTTAATGTAGTGTTTTGACTTTGTATATCATAACAAAAAATAAAAAATAAACTAACAAAGAAATATTTTGTCGTTAACATGATTAGTGACAGGCTAACAACAGACAATGTCTGTCTAAAAAAATTTCGTAGGTTGTCAACCTAACTACGGATTTTATTTTCTATCGTGAGTTAGCGACTGACTAACGACGTGATAATTTGTCATTAGAAACTGCCGTAGACTACCATGGCTATTAGCACTAGTTAAAGATGGATATAATATTTTCGTTGCTATGCACTGTTGATTTCGCTATGCTATATTTTTGATAATAATTTTATTTGTTTAACATGAAACTTGTAGTAACAAATTATTACGAAATATTTTAAAATGGGGACTTGCCCCTACGGAGTGCTCTCCGAATTATTATCATTGAGAAATCGAATTCTAATGATAACTAGAAGTATGGACCGATCTAATTCTAATGGATGAACTATTGTTTTTATTAGCCTTCAGAGCCTCATACTTGGTATTGTAGAGAGTGGGTTGAAGAGTAGTGGTCTTTTGACCTTCATTAGTGGACTGACTGACATATTCTTCATTTTTCTTTTGATTGCAGATCTCTGTAACTGTACTTTATGCCGCCGATCGATCCAAGTCTCATACGAGATCGTATGCAGGCTATACAGAATCAAATCCAAGCCCTCAAAAATTGAAAGAGGACCCTCCTCGCCAAACAACAAGAGCTCATTGTGAGGGTTGCCACCCTCGGTGACCGGGGAGACTAGAATAGAAGAATCCAGCGACTCTTTTTAGAAGGTTTAAATTAAATAAGTGTCTAGAGACCACTGACACAAAGATTTATTTTCAGTCCTTTGATCTAAGCCTTGTGTTGGTTGAGGGAAGAGTTCCATCGCGAATGATTCAATCCAGCCACAAGTTCCCCTACGACTACCTTGTTACGACTTCACCCCAGTCGAAGACCCCACCATGGTATGCGCCAATAAGCCCACCAAAAGCTTTTGTGGCACTAGTGTGACACATATGTCGTGGGTGATCATTGGTTTGATGCTTCGGGCGAAACCAATTCCTAGGGTGTGACAGTTAGGTCAATTAACTCAAGCCTGTGGAAACCATGCCTCAAGCCTCGGTATTCACTTGATCACGGCAAGGTCAGCTTGTTCTCCTAGAGATCGTGAGGAAGATGTTGGTGATGAAACAGAAAAGCCTCGGGTGTTCAAGATGTTGGTTGACCGGTTAGCCACAGGACCTAAGCAAGTAGTAGATGTGCGTAAGCTGCACTTCTTGCTTGTAAGGAGCTTGCTGCCATTTTCCGAAGAGATGTGACCTTTCTTTTTTCCTTCCTCGTTCACTAAGAATCCAAACTCCTCCCGGTAAAGGACTTGAGTAACTGGATTGAATTGAATAGGTAAGGCAAGAACAAAAAAGTCGTTCATACACGTCCTCAAATAGGCTTAGCAAGATCAGGATCAGACAAAAGGTGTACACGATACTGCTGCGCAGGCAACCAAGGGTGTGTCGAATGAATTGACGTAAGCTGCCATGATAAAGTGAACAAAGAAAAGAATGCTTTCTGAATCTCTTCTTGGACTCTATTGATTGATACCTTTTATCCCTTGACTCCTCAACAGTCGGGAAGCTCTTAGAGGCTCCAGTTCTTCGTTCTAACAAGACTTTGGGACACCTCACTTACAATCAAAGGAAAGAACAACGGGTTTCCCTCAGCTCAGTCTTTTTGGTTCTTGAGATTGGTCACCACCTCCTAGGACCAGAATGATTATCCCTGCCCGATGGGTCTACATCCATCCCTGAATGCCATCGGGTACTGTTAACTTCCCCGCCATTCTTGTAACTGTCACCTGTAATCCGTGCAGGTGTGTCTGTTTTATACATTTTTGGTCTCGTTTCCATTGTATGTACGGTTTCATAATTTGTTCAAGTTGATGTTTTGGTTTTCCAAGTGCTACATTGTAGGTGAAAATCGACAGAAAATGGCTAACGACCCTTGACTAGAGAAACGAGACCAAAAGACGAAGAAAATGGGCAAAATTGTGGGTTGGACCGAAGATGGACCTAGCGAGAGCTAGCCCCTAGCGCCCGCTAGGCGAAAGGGCTGGACAAGACAGAACTGGGGGCTAGCGGTCGCTAGCCCCTAGCGACCGCTGGCCCCTGGAACTTGTAGCAGACAGAACAGTGGGGTAGCGCTCGCTACCCCCTAGCGGGCGCTACCCCATTGCAGCCAAACCTCAACCAGCGAGGGGGCCTAGAGAGCGCTATTCCCCAACGCTTGCTAGCCCCCGGCTTCAGTCAAGTATACAGCGAGCCAAGGTAGCGCTCGCTGCTCCCTAGCGAGCGCTACCCTGGCGCGATCTTATTCTCCTATTTAAACCTCCACGCGCGATTTCAGACGGATACTTCTACTTCACGTTTTTGTACTTCTAGTCTAAGGTTTAGACCACGAGAGAAAACACTTTTAGTCTAGATTTTTATTTCTTGTTCGTTCTTCAATTCAGTTTTGGATTCGTTCGTGATTCAAACCTGGAGTACTTTAATGTATTATTTTTCCTTTCTATCCGTGAGTTCTTTTACTGCCTTCTTTATTGCTTTATGATTTATTTTCCTTCTGTTCTATTATTGATTAATTTCCAACTCAATAATATAAATCTTTCAATCATGTTAATTAATCAATTCAAAACATGTTTCAATTCAATTTCCTTAATTCATTGTTCTTAGATTTATGATTTAATTACTTCATTAGTTTTCGCCTAGATAGATTAATTAGATTGAAAATCCAAAACCCTCTCTTTTTAATTGTTTTATGTTCTGCAACATAGATATAAGCCCTGCTTAGCCTTCCTTGAGAATACGACTTAGGGTTAACTTATTAATACACAACGAACTCGTACTCTTGCGAGCAATTTAATACAATAAATTGAAAGTATATCAGCTAGAAATATTCCTCGTGCCTGATACTGAGTCCTTTTATTGGACAGTGGATCTGGTCTAAATAATGCCACGTACTGATAGTTTAAAATAAGTTGGAACAATGTCTGCACCCCCTTGAGTGGACGAGAAAGAAAGGATTTATCGGAGCAATCAACAATCAATCATTGCACAATATATCAAAATCAACAAATCATCAAATCGACCAAAATAATACAAAGAGAGTAATTTCATAACTAAATATCAAATCCAACAATATCAAATGTGAATGTTACGAATGTGATCAATACATATAATATCAAATATTAATATTCAACATTATAGTATCATGAGGGGAATAATTCGGGGAATTAGGGGAGGGAGAAAACTACCACCGGACCGAGACACAAATAATTGTGTGAGCTGCTCGTACTGTAACCGTCAGAATTGGACCGTAAATTTTAACTGGCGGTTTTGGGAACCATAGTTGTCCCCGATATTTTTGTTACGAGCCATAACGATATAGGGAACGGTATGGTTTCGATTCCAAATGTACAGAACTGTGAATTGGCAATTCTAAACCGTTGGTTCCTCAATCTTTGTTTTAATATTGTTCTTTCTACCACTAATTTAATTTTATCTTTTATATTATACATACTCATTTCTTATAACTCATAAAATACATTTTAATTTGTGAATTTATATAAAAATACACAATTTTTTAGGGCACTTTTTAACAAATCGGCGGTTTGAAATCAGAACAGTCTTAGACAGTTCCAATTTCGAACCATAAATCGTTATAGCCACGACTCAGATACAATTTTGAAATAATAGAACCGTGAACACTGTAGGAATCAGGACTCACAAGTAAGAACAGAAAAGCGTTAAATCCTAATTCATGAAATCTCTAGCATAATGTCTCTGAAGTAGTATATGAAGATTAATTGATAGAGGACTTGCCATTGAATGATTCTGTAGATGATTGACTTGGTTTGGATGCTTGATGGATCTTCCAGAGGATGATACGCCTCATTTCCTTCACGGTAGATCCGATGAGGGAGAAATAACGTTGAGTAACAAAGCTCATCTGGGGACCATCCATCCTTATACATAAAATACTTTATCGTAATTATAAGTGAGCCCCTCAATGATCGTTATAATTACATGTAGGGTTATAATCTCCCACTTGGACACAATATATAAAACTTAATAATGTATTATAACTGAATACGCGTATGAACAAAAGTGCTATTATGAATTATGTATCTTTATCAATCTCGTCCATTAGCTACATTCATACAAGGACTAAAGCAGTGTTCGCCAAATATTGCTCGACTAGGCCAAAAGTAATCACATGTACAAACACAATCAAACGACATAGATCAGATGGTATCACGAAAATCAAATACAAAATCTATTTTTGAATGGTTCTCTTTAAACCTTTAAACTTTAGGCGAAGGTTACTGAATGCAAAATAAATAACTGAAACTTTATTCTTGATCAAGAAAAATACTTCATTATAGGAAGTGAATTCATTACATAGAAATGTCTGAAATATCGATAGGCAACTAAATTACAACTCCCATTGAATCTATACTATGTCATCCAATGATGACAAACCCATGTTAGCAACATGCTCATGAAAGACCTTGGGCATCAAGCCCTTAGTAAATAGATCTGCTATCATGGACTCAATTCTTATGTGCTCAATCGATATAAGTTTATTTTGCACATTCTCTTTCACAACGAGGAACTTGATGTCAATGTGCTTTGACTTCGAAGAGCTCCTATTGTTGTTGGAATATAAGATTACAGACTTGTTATCACAATAAAGCTTGAGCGGTCTTTCGATTGTATCCACAATTCGCAGCCCGGTGACAAGGTTTTGCAGGTTTTGTAGCCAAATTTTGTGATCTGTAGCTTGATAACATGCTATAAACTCTGCTTCCATGGTGGAAGAAGCCACAAGTGTCTGTTTAACACTCTTCCAAGATATAGCTCCTCTAGCCAGTAGAAAGACATATCTAGTGGTGGATTTTCTACTGTCTTGGCATCCAGCAAAGTCAGAGTCTGAGTATCCGACGACCTCCAAGTGATCTAAATTTTGGTAGACTAGCATGTAGTCTTTTGTTCTCTGTAGATATCTCATAACCCTCTTGGTTGTTATCCAATGAGTCATTCCAGGGTCACTTAAATATCTACCTAACATCCCGACTATGTACGCAATATCCGGACGCGTACATACCTAAGCATACATTAAACTTCTTATTTCCGAAGCATATGGAACATTTTGCATTTCCTAAATTTCAAGGTTAATTTTAGGGCATTGTGTCAGGCTAACTTTTCTCTTCTAGCAACAGGGGTATCTCCTGGTTTACAACTTTTCATGTTAAACCTCTTAAGTACTTTATCGATATAATTCTTTTGTGATAACCCGAGAACACCTTTAGATCTGTCATGGTATATCTGGACTCCTAATACAAAAGAGGTTTCCCCAAGATCTTTCATCTCAAAGTGCTTTGAGAGAAATCTCTTGGTGTCCTGAAGGAAGTTCATATCGTTTTAAGTAAGCAAGATGTCGTCCACATAAAGGACCAGAAAAATAAATTTACTCCCACTGAACTTGTGATACACACAATCCTAAACTACATTCATCTCAAATCCGAATGAGATGATAACTTCATGGAATTTGTGCTACCATTGATGAGAAGCTTGCTTGAGCCCATAGATGAATTTCTTTAGTTTGCAGACCATTTCTTTCGATTCTCCTAATTCGAAGTTCTCTGGTTGCTGCATATAGATTGTTTCTTCAATGTCTCTATTGAGAAACGCAGTCTTAACATCCATCTGATGTAGCTCAAGGTTGAAATGAGCAACAAGTGCCATGATTATTCTGAAAGAGTCTTTCGATGATACTGGAGAGAAAGTCTCTGAATAATCAATGTCTTCCTTCTGAGTATAGCCTTTAGCTACAAGACGAGCCTTATACCTCTCCACATTACCATTTGCATCCCTTTTGGTTTTAAAAATTCCATTTACAACCAATGGGTTTTGCACCTTCTCGCAATGGGACAAGTTCCCAAACCTGATTGTCTTGCATAGACTTATACTCCTCATTCATGGCTTCAATCCACGAGTGTTCATCTTGCATGGCCTGACGGAAATTGATTGGATCATTTTCCATCAGTTCATTATTTTCCTCAGCTTCTTCCATGAGGTATATTTCATAATCCTCAGGAATGACACTTCGCCTTTCTCTAGTGGATCTCCTTAAATGCACTAGTTCTTGAGGTTGATCTTGAGGTGGTTGAGTTTGATCAATCTGAATGGGGATATCCCCAATGATATCAGGTTGAAGTTTTTCCATATCTGCTTCTCGAGTAATGACAAGAATAGGAACCTGCGCACTACTAGAAGCAACAGTAGGATTCAAGTTTGAATCCTCCCCAAAAGTGATATCCCTAGTTATATTTCTTCCCCCAAACTCAATTTGCTTAAAGAAAGTTGCAGTTCCCGTCTCAAATATGTTTCTAGTTGTGGGATCGTAAAACTTATAGCCCATAGAATGCTCAGAGTAACCAATGAAGTAGTTGCTGACTATTTTGGGGTCCAATTTCCTTTCATGAGGCCTGTAAGGCTTCGTTTAGCTAGACAACCCCAAATATGGAGGTGCTTTAGACTGGGATTCCGGCCAGTCCAAAGTTCATAAGGCGTTTTAGCAGCCGCCTTGGTTGGTACTCTGTTTAGAATATAAGCTATTGTCTTAAGTGCTTCTCCCCAGAGGGACTCAGGTAAGGTATAATGAGCAATCATACTCCTCACCATGTCCTTAAGAGTCCTGTTACGTCTCTCAAATACAACATTCATGTTGGGTGAACCAGGCATCGTGTACTGAGGGACTATTCCACATTCCTCTAGGAATTTAGCAAAAGGTCCTGGACATTATTCACTTGATCCATCATATCTGCCGTAGTATTCACCACCACGATCAGATCTGACAGTCTTAATCTTTCGGTTGAGTTGATTTTCAACCTCAGCTTTATAAGCTTTGAACACGTCTATGGGCTGACTTTTCTCATGAATAAGATATAGGTAGTCAAAGTGGTAAAATTCATCTACGAAGGAAATGAAATACTGCTGACCATTCCAAGATGCCGAAGGGAAAGGTCTACAAATGTCAGTATGTAATAATTTCAGGACTTCTGTGGCTCTATAGGCTCCTAATTTCTTATTCTTGGTCTGTTTTCCCTTGATGCAGTTAACACAGACATTAAAATCTGTGAAGTCAAAGGAATCTAGAATTCCATCAGACACAAGTCGCTCAACTTTATTTCTAGAGATGTGACCTAGGCGTTTGTGCCATAATGAAGCTGAATTTTCTTTTAGTGCCTCTTGATTCAAGATGCATGTTTTCATTAAATGAAGTAATAGTTTCCAACAAATATAGATTGTCATAAAAGTTCAAATAACCAATACCAATAACAATTGAATTAAAAGACAATGTAAATCATTTGTTTCCAAATGAACATGAATAACCAAATTTGTCCAACAAGCAAATAGAAATCAAATTTCGTCTAAACGACTGTACAACATAGGTGTCTTTCAAATCCAAATAACTACCAGTTCCTAATAACAATCTAAAGTGGCATATAGCTTCAACTTCCACCGATTTGCCATCGCCAACATAAATGTGTCTTTCACCATCACTAGGCCTTCGGTAGATCAGGCAACCCTGCATATAAATACTTATGTGAGTAGTAGCACCAGAATCTATCCACCAAGTATTTATAAGTACTGAAGTTAAATTAACCTCAGAACAGATCAAAGAGTGAACCGTACCTTTCTTAGCACGCTAGACGTGATACTTCGTATAGTCCTTCTTCACATGATCCGGCTTCTTACAGAAGAAATAGTTTTGATCCTTATGATGTTTATTTTGAACTGGGGTTTTAGCAGCTTCTTTTTCATAAGGCCTTTTCTTGCCCTTTCCTTTAGAGGTTGTTGCCCATGGGCTCTTTTAGTTCTCTCTCGCACCAGTCTCTCTTCCTCCTGAACACACTGAGAAATGAGCTCATTTAGAGTCTATTTCTCGTTCTGGCTGTTATAGCTAATTTTGAATTGACTAAACTGTTGAGGAAGTGAGATAAGAGCCATGAGTACGAGGAAATCCTCTGAAAAATCCATCTTTAAGGCTTTAAGTTTAGAAGCGATGTGGAACAACTCCATAATATATTCCCTGATGTTTCCCTAACCCTTATACTTCATTGATGTCAGAGTCGACAGAAGTGACATCATCTCGATCTTATCATTCTTTGCAAAACGTTGTTTGAGCTCGTCAAGGAAAACCTTAGCTGAAATGATCTTTTCAGTACCAGAACATCTAAAGGCTTCTGGAATGCTGTTCATCATGATCATTAGACTTAGTCGATTAGAACGTTCCCACCTCTCATATTCTTTCTTAGCATCAACTGTGCTTCCGCAGTGAGAGGTGCGGGTTGTTATATCCTGAAGACTAAGTCCAGATCCATACAGCCCAGCACTATGAGCAAGTGCCTTTTCCAATCCTTAAAATTTGTCCCATTTAACATGGGAGGTTGGTTGATGTTAGATGATATTGCAACAATGGATGACATGTTAACTGATTAGAACATAAGACACAAAAATATGAAGAGTATTAGAATAGGTTCGGAAAAATTTACGCACAATGAAGATTTTAGGTCCTAGCTAATGGTCAAGGTTTCAAATCACATCCTGAGATACCAAGCGCAACATCAATGTCTATCCTTTAGGCCTCAACATTGACTGCAAGCAGTACTCTCGACGTGGAGATCAAATATTGACAGTAAGGTCGTGCCAAACAACAAGCAATCTTTGGACTGTCTTATTGCTCACACAAGGTCAACTTGATAACTGCCACACACTTATCTCCACAGAATACGTAATCAACTCTGCCAGATGCGGATCGGCCTTTAGGTCGGTCGGCAAACGCATGAGTTGAAGACACAACAACCATATATAGGGTTAGGTACAGTAGTCTACACAAAAGCGGTCACTTTGACGACATTTTGCTTCAACTAAAACACCTAAAAGATGAAGTTGGGACATGAGTCCAGCAGCTTCGGTGACTGGGTCGGCGACCTGGGCCGGGTCGCCGAAGTCACGAGTTAAAATCACCCTGAGGAACGGCGATCGCCGTCTGGGTCGCCAAGGGAGTACTGCAGGTTCGGCGACCGGAACAACGATCGCCAAAGTTATGAACTGAACTTCGGCGATCTAGGGTGAGGTCGTCGGGGCATTCCTGCAGGAACGGCGATCGCCGAAGTCAAGCCTTGACTTCGGCGATCCGGGGCTGGGGTCGCGGTTCTTGCTGCCGTCGTGGGAATGGTGGTTTCTCGCGCTCAGATGCGATTTCAGGCTAGAAAATCATGCAATCGACGGAAAATTAAAGCATAATATGCATAATAATCATGATTGAAACCCTTCCCTGCATGATTAGAACATAAACCCCATAGATTAACACCCAAACAACATAATTTAATCATCAATGACATGAACACTAGTTTTCACAGTGGAAGAATAGGAAACATGATTTCTCAAAACACAGAACGGTAAATCATGAGAGGATCAACATATAATCAACATACAATGTATCAGAATCTCAAAGAATCATGCTTAGAGTGGCTCTGATACCACTTGTAGGAATCATGATTCACAAGTCAGAACAGAAAAGCGTTAAATCCTAATTCATGAAATCTCTAGCATAATGTCTCTGAAGCATTATATGAAGATCAATTGATAGGTGAATAACCAGGACTTGCCATTGAATGATTCTGTAGAGGATTGAATTGCTTTGGATGCTTGATGGATCTTCCAGATGATGATACGCCTAATTTCCTTCACGTTAGATCCGATGGGGGAGAAATAACGCTGAGTAACGTATCTCATCTGAGAACCATCCATCCTTATATATAAAATACTTTATCGTAATTATAAGTCAACCTCTCAATGATTTTTTTATAATTACATGTAGGGTCATACACTTTATATAATAGCAAATAATACATTTATTAATTATATATGTGACCACTTTATGATTAATTAGAAATTAATCTAACAAACACATCTAATAATACAAATAGATCGTTAACTTCACTCATTCTATTATTTGGGATTCAGTCTTAAATATCATTACTCATCTTGATGAATTAATATTTGAACAATTTCCTAGCAACGAATAATATATTTTGGTTGAACGAGCTGCTGAGGTCGGACTACTTGAACCAACAATGATTGGAAAAGACAAGTACCGTATGTCGCATCTTCAATACGCTGACGACATGATGTTTGTTTCAAGTGACAAGAGACAGAACGCCTGGGCTTCAAGAGCATTCTTAAGTTGTTTGAGGTTCTCTCAGGATTGTCTGTCAACTTTAATGAATGTTGTATTTTTGGAGTTGGAGTTGACAGAGCCGAATGTGATTTGTGGGCGACCATTCTGAACTGTCAAGTGGGAGATCTTCTAACCAAATACCTCGGAGTTAAAATAGGGGCAAGATTATCACGAGTGGATGACTAGAGGTATTTGATCGACAAAATAAAAAATAAGCTAAGTGGGTGGAAGAGTCGTAAAATATCATTTAGTGGAAGGGTTGCTTTGGCACGTGCGGTTTTGACTTCGATTCATATCTACCAGCTCTCTCTTTCGGTCAGTCCTAAAATTGTGCTCTCTAAAATCAGATCCATGATTTGTAGTTTTATTTGGGGTGGAGGGGGGAGTGTTTGGAAGATCCCATGGGTTAAATGGGATGAATTGTGTTTAAATCTCAAACGAGGGGGTCTTGGTCTAAAAAATCTCAACTGGTTCAATAGGGCATTGGTTGGTAAGTGGTTATGGCAATTTTTAGGGGAGAGAGAAGCCCTTTGGGCTAAAGTGATCAGGTCGTGTCATGGAAAGGTTATTTGGAGTGAGGAGGAATTTTGTAGCGAAAAAAATAGGGGTGAAAAGACTAGGTGGTGGAAGAAGGTCTTAGATTTGAATAGAGGTAATGAGGGGAAATGGTTTAGGGACAACCTTGAACTCATTTTGGAAGAAGGGGAAGATATATTGTTTTGGCACCATATTTGGGTTGGCGGAGAGGCGTTGAAAGTTACTTTTCCTAAACTTTTTCGTCTTAGTTGTAATAAAGAAGGAAGTATTAAGAGTATGAGGGAATGGGATGGTGAATGTTGGTCGTGGAAGTTGATATAGAGTAGAAATCTACGTGATTGGGAGATTGAGCAAGTTGATCTCCTGTTGTCAATAATTAATGGTGTGTGTTTGTCAGCAAGAAAAAGGGACAGATTGAGGTGGAAATCTAATCCAACTGGGAAATATACGGTCAAGTCGGCATATTTAGCGCTGAGTTCCGATGCATCTATTACACATCAAATATTCATGGATTGAAGGTGTATATCTGGTCTATGGAAAGCTCATATCCCGCTCAAACTAAAACTATTGCATGGAGAATTCTGAAAAATAGTATTCCGATGTGTGATAATCTCATTAAGAGAAATATGATCATTCCTCCGGCGACATAGGCTGTTTGTGTAGCATGCAAAAGTGAGCCTGAATCAACAAAGCATTTGCTATTGGTGTGCGATAAATCCGTAGAGATATGGCAAGGGATACATAGATGGATTGGTAAGCGGCTCTCCTTTTTTAAGGCAATGAAGCATCTTCAAATATTTGTTAATCTTGGACGTAAAAAAGATAAGAAATTTATGTATGAGATTTGAATTTGTATTGTTTGGAACATTTGGAAAAGACTCAGTGAATGCAAATTTGAGAATGACATTTGGTATGGAAGCAAATTACTCGCGGAGATCAAATCGAGGTTGTGGGGTTGGAAAATGGCATTCAATTTCCATTCATTTTCATCCAATTTTAGTAGTTGGTTTAAATATGCGGCGTTGCTTGAGAAATATTTGTAGTCCAAGGACAGACTATACAATCAAGGTATGCGAAATACTATTTGAAGAATACTGTCAAATCATCTTAATAATTGTGGAGTCGGTGCATTTATAGACATGAAGGATTGCGAGGCATTTAAATTAAGTACTCAGAAGATCGAAAATGGAAGAACGTTCATTATCTTGATCGTAGGAAATTGTAAAATTTATTTTTGTCTAAAATATTATGGTACATCTGGTTGTAATTTTCTACCTTTGATTTTTCTTTAATTAGATTATTTTGTTGATAAAAAAAAAACAACGAATAACGTATTCAATTTCGAGAAAACATATTAATTTATTGAATGTATAGTCTATTTATTGGATGTGTGTGTATTTCTCGATTATTGTGGGTTATGTTTCTCCTTATTTCTTTCTTTTTTTCATTGAAAGCAGTACTGTACATTTCGTGATTCATCTTATTTAATAATTAATTCGGTAAATTTCTTATAAAAAAATAAAGAAGAGAGAATTTCTCGTTTTATATCTTTTGCATTCATCAAATTGTATTCCATTGATTCTCCTTAATTGGTTGTTAATTTATAGATACGAACAGTCAAGTTTACCGTTACAATACTTGAAATCGAAATTTTCTTATACAAAATCATAATCAAATCATTCTCAAAAGTGGAGGTTCTGGTTTGATTACTCTTCAATTTCGAACACCTCTATATGAATACGTTGAAGATTTTATTTAAAACCTAAACGAAACAAACACATGGATAATATGCACAAGAAGAGGGAAGTAAAAACAAAAGTAATTTATTCGAGGAAATACATAAATCTTGAACATCTATTTCAGGGGGAAAAAGGAATTATAAAAGAATGTTTAATGTATTCAATATAAAATATTAATTCGCCGAACCAGCAAGACTCCACGTCATTTACATATTAAAAATAAATAAATAAAAGGTAAGCCAAACCAAACACCCAGCACCGGGAGGGGGCCGCACGTGCAGTCACGTGAGCGGCGCAACTTCCCTGGACAAGCTATTCTGCGCCGGAATGGCCGCGTACCGCGACGGGAAGTCCCTAAACACCCCGTCGTCCTCAAATTGACCGTTCTGCCCCTGCCCCTGGTCGAAATTCAAGGCGTAGCTGCAAGGATCGTAATGGAATTTCCCCGTCTTCTGGCGCTGCGGCGCCGTCCTGTTGAAGCGGCGGATGAAGGTCTTCCACTTGGGCCCCGCCACCAGCTCCGACCACTCCCTCACCTTCTTAAACGCACTTACTCCCTCGCTCCACCAGCTCCGCTCGCCTCCGTCGTGATACTGCTCGCTCTCCGATGTCGAGATCCGCTCCCAATCCTTCGTTTTCCGCGAGGTGTAGCAAGGTAGTGCCCACGCGCAGCAACAGCGGCGGTGAAAGAACGAGGCTTCCTCAAAAGTTTCGGCCGGAACGTCGCCGGTCCGATTGGATTCCGGCGTGGTTATCTGCTGCTGCGACGCCATGAAATGGATAGGAGACAGGAGAGAGAATTGGAGAAGGAGAAGATTCTCCCTCCTGCAAATTAAGCCTAGTGATGTGGCTTTGTAAATTTCACAGTAAATGATTCCCCAGTTGTTATAGAACGGGAATATACATATATATGTAATACGTTGATGAAGGATTACCGGAAAGGCCGGTAAAGAGGTATATATATATATATATGGAGTTGTATTTCTGGCATAACGGCAATATTGTTCTCGGAAATATTGCAGCTGCCATATCTATACGTTAACGCTTTATAGCAACTTAATTAACTTGCATGCTTTTTTAAGCAATACTCTCCACTAATTCTTTAATTTCTTTTTACGGATTATTGTTCTAAATTGAAGCACACTAATTGTAGGTCTAATTTTATTTTGCATACCAATTCCTAAATTTATAATTTTATTTATTTTAACTACATTGTTTATACTTAATCTGTCCCACTAAATATATATTGTTTTAACCTAAAAACACTCACAATTTTAATTAAAACAAGACATATTTATTAGAACGGGGGAATATAATTTAGGGTCTTGTCGCATCTACGCTTATCATTTGTCTGCGGTTTTGTTTTTGTCCATCAAAACTAATAGACATGTCTTTAAACTAGTACTCCTTATATCTCGCTATTTATGTCATATGTTTTGACAAAAAGTATTACAGTTTTAGTTAAAACAAGACTAAATAACGGTGCCAGAGAGTATTAGTTTCAAATTTAAGGAAATTGAATATGATTGAAGTTTTTGAATAGCATAACATATAATAATTTAATTAAAATCATAGAAGTGTTTGTGCAAAATGAAATTAAATCTAAAGCCGGTGTAATTTTTAAGCGTTTCATCAGATTCAAGTGAACCATTCTTCAAATTGGGATCGGACATTGCTTAATTCATATGTTTCATTTTCCGTAGTAAGTTATATGGTGAGATCTAGTTATATATAATCTGACATTTTCTCAATTAAGTACCATTTATACATTAGATTACATAAATACATGAGTAAAACAAATATTTGAACGAAGGTGGAATAGTTTGATTAAAATGGTTGTTTGGTGATAAATAGATAAGAGAAAAGTAAGGACATATTTTACAAAATATAAGAACTCTATGATAAAAAAAGAAAAGAAAAAAGAAGAAGACAGAATCATTTTATTTTATGATTGATTGATTAGGTTTACCAATAAATCAAACCAACGTCAATTATTTAATAAGAGTAATTAGAGTATAAAAAGGCCACTCAATAATGACAATTGTCTACATGTATTATGTAGTATAGGCATATTATTGATTGCGCTCTTGTTAAGTTGACAACTCACAACCCATAATTAAACTAAATTAGATAAATCTGATTCTGACTATTAATATGACTTTTTCTTTTTTTATTTGAAAGGAAATAAAACTAATCTTATTTAAAATGTTGGATCCAACAAGATTATATCATTATATTCCTATAATATGCTCCGCTGCTTTATACTATTTGAATTAACATACCAACTAAAATTTGTCACTCAACTAAACTTCCCATATTAAGCATTGAAGTTTGGGGACTAACAATTAATGTAACATATGAATTTTCAGTTTATAAAGATTATTTTTGTGGATTAGGGATTTATGACTTTTTTCATTTTAATGGGTATATATTACATACATGATGATTACATTTTAGTAATTAAATTCAATCAATCATAACAATTAATTCTATATAGAAGGTCTAGTTTCTTTTTTATTTCTTATACATAATCTTTTACTTCCTACAAACCTAACTTTATTATGCAATATGATACATATCTTTAATTATTGTACCAACGGTTCAATTTGTTTACGATAGCATCATAATCTTAATAAGTACTATATTATAAAAAGAAAAGTCAAATGTTATATTTTCTTTTTCGTGTCACCACCATTTATCGGCAAAATTTGATCATTACCTCATGTATCAATGTAGCACAAATCAAGTATATCGATTTGTGATATAATTAAAATTGAAAACTCTAATAACAAAGGTTAATTTGATTTATATTCATAAATTTATGAAATTTTCGATTTTTCATAATATGCTAAAATTTATTATGAATACGTCAACTTTCACATTTTTTTAATTTTCCACAATATAAAATCATTCCTTTCACATTTTTTATTACTTTAATTAATACACTCAGATGAATATAAATAGGTTGTATAACAAAATTTTTTTATCTCAATTATAAATGATATGACATTGTCTTGGTATTAGTGAATACTAGTATGTCGTTAGGCTGCCAACCTTTCAATATCTTAAAAGTTTTTTAAAATGTGATTTATATATTTCTAACTAACTTTAATTTATTATGAAAAAAATTGAACTTCTCACGAAATGTAGGTATTTTAAAAAAAGTAATCCATAAAAAATATAATACTTAATTTTAATCATTGTTTTTTCAATGAACATATATGCACATGAAAAAAAAAATACTATTACTAAAATTTACAAAAGCACAAAAGTATATTATTTTCAGTCATGTGCAATATGGCAAAACTCTACCACGACAAATAAGTAGTAATACTATTAATAAAATTTTATGAATTTTCACTTTTTAATCCTGATTTATTAATTATAATATAATTTAATATTTATTTCATATGAAATAATATAAAAAATAAAAATTATAGTGACCCGTATCTTATGTTATGTGACATTACATGTCATTGTCACGTGAATCGTAGACGCATTAAATTATACTTGTTGCGGGTATTGAAACAGTTCCACTAATACTTCATCCGTTCCACTGCTCGTAACACACTTTTCTTTTTATATTGTCCCAATAAATTTGACAAAACTCAAAAATAGCAAAAATTATCCTTTAGAAAGACGTAGACTCTACGAAATTTATAATTTTTACATTATTTTATACACTTTCCTTAATAACACTTTAAAAAAGAATGTGTCATTCTTATTGTGATATAAGAATATTATAATTTTTACGATACTTTATACATGTTTTTTAATAACACTTTAAATTAATAAATATCATCATAAAATAACCAAATTATAGCACCAGCTAACTAACTGTGTACTATTTTGTGTTGTATTAATATGGAAATAGAAATACATATGTTAAATTTTTATCTAATAATCATGACATGTGATTACATTATTTAGACGATATGATTTATATATTATAAATTTGAGGTTGTAAAAGAAACATGATTGTATGCATGTAGAATCAAGATTACCGGGTAATTTCTGACAGAGGTTCGCCTCACTATGTGTGTGTGTGTGTGTTTAGAAAACTAAGTCTTAGGTTTATTGATTAATTCGTGCAACGAAAAACAAAAGAATCTGATATTTGTAATTTGTAACGAGTGTTGGTGTTTTGTTGGTATTAGGTGTTATTATGGTTGATTTATTTGTTGACAACTCACTACCTTACCACTAATTAACCAATATCCCAATCGCACCTACTATATTTTGTACTACTACAAAGTTGCCTAATTAAAAACACCTAATTACTAATTAGCCCACAGGGAGGACATCCCCTGAAATTTATCCTATTACTACAAATATATAAACTGTGAAACCATATCAGTTCTTAAATATTAAATCTCCTCTCCTGGATGTTTTAATACTTCTTCTTTATCACATATAATAATAATATACTAATTATAAATAATTTGTGTCATATTATAGTATATAAAAAAAAAGAAATACAAAATCAGACATGGTAAATCATTCCAACCTCCAAGGTGGATGCATGAGGAAAGGACCTCATGTAAGTAGGAGCCCTGGAATTCCTTCTCAAGAAACCATAGCCTACATCTATGGCCATCCTCTTCATCAACCCCGATCCCGCCTTCGCCTCCACGTGGCACTTCCCGAGTATGAACGCCATCCCCGCCTCCCTCGCCTGCACCAGCTCCTCCAGCTCCCCTTCCCCCTCCGCCACCACAAACCTCACTCTCTTCATCCCAACCTTTGCGGACATGCCCCCGTACTCGTCCTCACGAATCTCGATGAATGCTGGCGGCGTCCCCACCACAGCCATCTTCTCTTCACTCTCAAAGCCATCCGCCGAGTCGTGCGGATCCTTCCATCCTGACCGGATGAACTCCGCTATGCTGCACACGAGATCCTCCTCAAACGCCACGTCGTCCAAGAGGGCGTCACGGTACCCGTAACGGGCTATGCAACGGTACACCCGGTACTCTTTCGGCCCGACTCTCCCGACTAGGAACCGCTGCTCAGGCCGAACGTGAGGCATCTGGACATACTTTATGCAGAACAAGACTAGCACCTGGTGGAAAGCCGGGACATTGGCTACAAAGTGGGACAAGATGTTCGGGATCCCCGACACGAGCTCAGTGTGGATAAGGCCGATCCCTCGCACGCGAACGATGCCGAGTTCAGGACACGCATGGAGGAGCCAGCTGGGGGAGACCTTGTTCTGCATTTCGTACTGGTACTTCTTCTGTGTGCCGTAATGCCAGACAAACATGATGACAAGGAAGACGAAGGAGAGGGCAATGGGGAACCAAGCGCCATCGAGGAACTTGTTCAATGCGGATGAGAAGTAGAGCACTTCAATGGAGCCAAAGAAAAACACGAAAGCAATAGCTACGAGGGCGCTTCGGTTCCAACATAGTATCATCACAAGAGACATAAGGCATGTTGTCACCAACATAACAGATATCACTGCCAAACCTGTGATACACAATCTCACACAAAAGGGCTTTAAGTTTTGAAGCAAACATGATATCAATCACCATCTTATCACGCGTAGCACAAGATTTCTTAAATGATATTGCAATTTTCGATTAAAAGAATAGTTAGTAGCCTACAGATTTTTCTCTATGCAACTGAAATTGAAAAGTGGTCTTAAAGCATGATAGAGATTATGTGTAGAGTAAAAAAGTTATGAATATGATTACCTGATGCATTACTGATGTGTTTCGTGTTCCGAAAGCCAATCGTGACAGCCAAGCAAAGGAGCATCAAAGTCCAGTTGATTTCCGGGATGTAAATGCGGCCGCAAATCTTAGACGACGTGTGGATTATGTTGACCCTTGGAAAGCAACCGAGAGCACTGCATTGCTTGATGATCGAAAAGGTGCCGGTGATCATTGATTGGCTTCCAACCACAGCCGCGAGTACAGCAATACTAAGAACAGGCCATCGGAGTTTTTCTGCACCATAAGTTGGTACACAAGATAAGATAAGGCCCAAAATTGTGCTTTGCAAAATTCAAGTTCAGAAATAAGGATTTGTAACAGAGGATTTTTTGTGTACCGGGAACTGAAACATAGAAGCCGATCTGGTAGTCCTTCTCAATTACGTGATGCGCGGAAAGATAAGCAGCTTGTCCCATATAAGCAAGGACCAATGATGGATACACCACAAAGGTAAACGCTATCTGCAACGAGGCAGCTTTTGTTCTTTCAAACACGATACACATTTGCAACCCGACTCAAAGAATCATGCAAGATTTGATATCGAATAGTTTGATTTTTACCTTGATGGACAGCTGTGAAAAGTGTCCAAGGTCAGCATACATGGCTTCAGAGCCTGAATGCGTAAACTGCATTTAGCTATAATGGTTTCAGACAACAAATGAGGGTTGTGAGGTGTTGTACCTGTCATACATAACAAGATCCCGCCCAACGACATCCAGCCTCGTTTCCGTGTCTTCTTCAAGAATTTGTACATGTAGAAAGGAGAGAGCGCTTGGTAAACATGGGGATTCCACTGAACAATATTGTACACCCCGATGGCACTGATGCAGATGAGCCAAGTTATCACAACAGGACCGAACAGAAATCCAATTCGGTGGGTCCCAAAATGTTGCAGATAGAATAAGAGCACCAGAATTATGCAAGCAAGTGGAACTTCCATATCTGTAGAGACAATTTAGTACAAATTTGGGAATTGCAGGCAAAAGTAGAGGCAAGACGTCATGCCATTCAGTAGAAAGTAGAATTTCTCCTTTAATATTCATAGATTTCACATAATAAACTCGAGAGGACTCAGAAAACGCACTATTGATTATCGAATGATACGATATACTTAAAATCATGAGATAGGGAATATCATGAGTTGAGTTACACATTCTGTTTCTGTATTCTTTCAGAAAGGGAGAACGATTTTTACATTCCGAGTTGATGTCATCACAGAAAACACGAGCCAATAGTACAGGGAAATGGCACATAACTATTTAAATAAAATCATGACTCGGATGATTAGTTCACCTTATTAGGAAAAATAATTGAATGATCATTAGATAACAAGATCACTGCCCCAATCATACTATTTGCTAAGTTGCAATCCGAATAGGTTATGTTTAAGAATTTTAGATGCTCTGCTATTCGAATTATCATGCTTGTTACGAGAACATCTACAAATTTACATATAAAATATTTGCAGTGTAGTAAGGCCATAGGGATGTTAAAATAATACTACGAAATTAATCTTTTTTACGTTTAATCATCGAACTTTTGAGGAATTTTCAATTGATGATGTGTGCTTCACTTTGCATAGGTACATTGGAGTCCATAAAAAAGAATCTTTACATATACTTAGTGAAGAATGTTTTAACTTTTATCAGAGCTGCATCTCCACTTAAGATGATAACTATACGGATTTACCACAAATCCAAGAATAGTGACCTTAACTTAGATAATGGCGATTTTAACTTTGACAAAGACTAAAAACCTCGTCCTAGTATACGAAACCCCACGCTAATGCCATTTAATTGTAATTTGCTGCAGTATCCTTATCAGTGCAGTCTGAAGAAAAGAAATTTAGATTCCAATACACTGACGATCTCTATAAGAATAAAAAGTACTATGTTAGCAAATATTATCTTGACTTCTTTGAGATTCCAGTGACAATCTCAAAGATAATGCTCTTTTCCCCTTGTTTTCATCATATCTTACCAATTCAAAGCCGTTTACAGAGTATCTAACTTAAGAGCAGAATAGCGGTGTTTTTTCATGCTCGGTTTGAAAATTAAGTTATCGGAAAGACGGAAACTTAACATTGCTAGAATAGTCCATCAAGCATAGTATGATGATTCTGCAAATCTACTAGCAAAATTTGAAAGGCATACTAAAGCTCCAAACATGAAGCTACAAAGAGACACTATAAACTTAAGGAAGATCGAAAGCTTACTTTGGTGATTTTGCTTGGAAACAAGGAGCTCCAATCCAGAAACAGCTGAAAACACTGCACTCACAAACAAAAAACAAGACTAACTTCTCATAATCCAAACTATTTCATAATAATACCAAAGCAAACAGCATCTACTCGTACCCGAAACCGCAGGGGTAAGAACTCCATCCCCAATCACCATAGAAGCCCCAAGCAAAGCCAAAGTGAGCAAAGCCCTTTGCAACACCTTGTGCTTCTCCATTGCAGACCTTAACCACAAACCAAGCCCATTATTGCTACTAGATTCAACACTTTCTTTCTTGTAATCATACAAATCCTCATCAACGAGCTGCCCATTGGGCAAAATGCTGACTCGGGCGTGACGGCATAGCAATGAGTAAAGGGCGAAAGTGCCACCTTCACCATTATCATCAGCTCTAAGCACTATGAACACGTATTTAAGAAGTGGCATCAAGGTTAGTGTCCAAAACACAAAAGATAGAACCCCATATATCTCTTCATTGGTTTCTGAGTGTGTAATGTCCTCTGCGAAAGTGCTCTGGTACACATACAATGGAGATGTGCTCAAATCTCCATATACTACTCCCAAGCTTTGATAGGACAATGCCAATACTGTTCTCCAAGATTCTTTCTGCAGCATAATTACACAGAGAGAGGGGGAGAGACAGAAACAAATTTATGACAACAATTTACAAAGTAGTAGGAAACAAAAAGCAAATTGGAATTTCTTTTATCAAGATTTCACCTTTAGAGTAGGTTTTGCACTCCACCCTTCATTATCCATCATGGGTCTTCTTAAAATCACCAGAAAAACATCAAATTTCAGCTAACATCTGATCAGAATTAAATTTACCACAAAAATCCTTCTTAAACCCCCAGAGTTGTAATCATGCTTTCAAAAATAAAATACCCCTTTCGAATAAGAGAAAATCTGAGGACCAGAGACGCAAATCCACACAGAATCACCAATCAAATAGTGAGGTACTATGAAGAGAAGGTGGTGATAAATTGTGTTATGGAATGTTGCGTATATTATATAGTTTGCAAAGTATATATAATGTACTTGGTGTAAATATTTCTGAGAGATTAGTGTGTGTCGTGTGGCACTTACTGGAATCTTCAAGTATATTATATGAGATCAAGAAACTAAAACAACATTAAAAGAAGGGAAGGTGCGAAACATAAATACTTAGAAATTATGAAATAAATAAGTGTCTGATTCTGTTGGATAAGGGGAGGTTATAGTGTTGTAATCCACTCTTCACTTTTAATCTTCAATATAATAAATGATCCAGTCTTCACTTTTAATCTACAATAATACATTCTCCGACCACCCTTCTTTCTCTTCTATAACACTAACCCATGATTTGCAGAAGACAAAAAAATTACAACACACATAGCATAGCATAGATGATGTTGGGGAGGTCGAGGGGGTGTCTATATTTGCAGTTTAAGCAGAGTGACAAATTGTATGTTGGACTGTTTTCTGGTCACGTGAAAGCAACGTATGATAATCACATTTAAATTGTGATATAACTCCGCCGCCTCTACCATACCAAACCCTCTCAAATATTAATATCATCTTATATCAAATAATATAATATAATATACAGGTGCTATATCATCTAAGTCAAAAATTTTATGCTAAAAATAAGAAAAAATATAACTGGATATAAATTATTAGCCTTTATATTAATTGTGCTTATATCCATAGAAATGCATCTAAGATTGATGGTGCATTAAGTATTGTATTGCTATGAGAATACACTAACATGCGCCAAATCTTATAATGAGCCTTTTGATATTGCAAAGATATCACAAGGTTATTCGGATAAAAAATAGTGTTAATTATACGAAATAGTCAATAAAATATTGTAAAAGATAAATAATAGTTATCAACATAAAAATTTTAAATGCGCAGTACCGCAAATATAATTCTACTTAAATTTAATTGAATGAATGGTATGAAATGTAAGAATTATATTCATTTATACGATTCATACGTACATACAATTTAATAAAATTGAATATCACGTATGAGTGATACGATTCAAAATGATTCATACTCATAAATATAAAAAAATAATTATAAGAATATTTTAGTACAAGAAATTTATAAATGACTAGAATTTAAAAAAAATTATTATGATAGTAACTATTATTTATTTTTTATAAGTTTTTTAGTTATTTTATATAATCACTTTAATATATATATATATATATATATATATATTTAAAGTTATTTTCAGTTTTTTATGATTTAAATGTCATTGGCTCCAAATACAGAAACATGTAAAGGTGTTATGAGAATTCGAAGTCAGGTGGAACCAACTTCTTTAACCCAAAATTCTTTACATCTAGTTTGCATGTCTATATCAAGGTTAATTTAAAGTGAGAATAGGTAAATATGTCCACTTTTAATATTTACATGTTGAAAATATTCAAAATATTAATTTACATGTGGAAAATATCAATTTCCTTTTTTAAATATATAAAAATATATGGAAGTTAGCAATCTCTTACACACTTTATTTAAAAAAATAATTGACTACATGATTTACATGTTTTTTGGACTATTATGTTGGGTAATATATATGATAGTGAGACTCCCTATATTATACAATATAACTTATAAACTTTATATTCTACACAATTCACTTCGTATATCAAAGCCCCATGTGTATTCAAACCTTCTATTTCACACAATTACATCGTATCTAACTTCAAAAGGCTCAAATTGAAGTTATAAAGCAGGTATTTGCCTTCTATATACCATTAAAAGCATGTTTATGGATGGACCTCTGGTAAATGTACCATGGACCCGCCCGGCGTATGTGCCACGCACTCACCAGCGGTTCATGGTACATATACCAGAGGTCCATGCTTTAAGTTGTTTTAGATGATATTTGTTATGGTTTTACCGTTTGATTATATATTTTTATGTAATTTTAAGATACATATGGCATGTTTATTGTTTGTATGCTTGTATTAATTGCATGTTTACTTAATTTATCATGAATTTTTTAATTTTGTACTCCCTCCGTCCACGAAAAAGCTTCATAATTTGCCATTTTAGTCCGTCCACAAAAAAGCTTCCTAATTCAACTTTCCATTTATGGAAAATGGACCCACCACACTCTCTACACACAACTCAATTTAATATAATACATTAAGTGGGACTCAACATCCACTAACTACACACAACACAATTTAAAACACTATATTAAGTGGGACCCAAACTCCACTAACTACATATCATCATTAAAAGTCAAAGCACTACATAAAAACCCGCACCGGGTCAAACTAGGAAGCATTTTTGTGGACGGAAGGGGGTATTAAAAAATACATCTTTGAAACACGTGGGCGGTCAATGTCACTTCTTCCAGAGGTCCATGCATTTTCATGCTTATATGAAATATGTGATTACATATCTATAGTTAGTACGTGAAAAAAAATATCTTATATAGTAATTATAGCTTATTGTCGAATGGATTTATGCCTAATTTGTAATTTTAATTTGTAGATGATGGATTGTCAAATTGTAAACGTCAAATTTGGAGGTTATTGGGTTGATTGTACTTGTGTGAATGGACGAGAGCAGATTGCACCGCTTCCGAGAAATGGAATTTCGTTTTATAATCTTAGATTTTGTATTAACAACATGTTAATGTCGTCGGGGACAGAGTACAAAATGTTTTACTTGTCGGCATCTTGAAGTGGGCAAATGATAAAATATCGTTTGACAAATGATGCAGAATTGGTTGCTTTATGCATGAGTGTCGCAAGTCCCACGGAATATGTTAGTTATATCAATCAATCTTCGTTTGATATGGGTGGAGCATCGCAAAGCTCAAACATGAATGATGAACTAGAAAATATTAGAAGGTTTGCAGCTTCGTCGGATAGGTTCGATGAATTTTACCCTGCAGACATGAACTTTGGTTCAACGAGCAGAGCCAATGAAATTCCAGACTTGAATGAGACATATGGATATGGACAGGGACATGGTCAGGGTGAAGATCAGTATCAGGGCGATTATCAATATCAGGGTGATGATCAGTATCAGGGTGAAGAGCAGTATCAGGGGTCCGGGACAGGAAGAGGAACAGGAACAAGGACAGGGACAAGAAAATGTTGATAATTATGTTGATGAAGAGGATGATGACGACGATGATTATGTTCCATCATCTGAGAGCTCCAAATCTAAGGAAGAAGCTGATTTGACATTTAACAGATCTGTTTTTGCTGAATTTGCTGCATGGATCCACGAGAAAGGAGGTATGCGGCATTTACTAGAACTTATGTATCCTAGTGCGGGTGATAATGATGACATACGGGTCCCAGAAGCATACTTAACCAATTGGTGAATTCTAATGGTACCTCCTGATGCTACAACTTCAGATGTGTTTTGTGAAGAAAATTCGTTACTAGAAGAGTTGACTGAAAGATCTATTTTTGATGATAAGGAGCAGCTTAGCCTTATAGGTGGTTTGTGGAATCTTGAACATAAAGCAAAATATCTAGTGACTAGATCAGACACAACTCAATCGTATTGGAAATGCAAGTTAAGCAGCGATTGCTCATTCAAGCTGCGTGCTTGTTCTGATGGAGGGCTGTGGCTTGTAATGAAGTTCTGTGGCGAGCACACGTGCGGGGATGGTATCACAAATATTGGACAGAGGAATGTCCACTCAAAGGTGATCGGTGCGTATTTTGCAAATAAAATACGAAACACAAATGAAATCGTAAAGCCCAAAGTTATTCAGAACGAGTTGATGACTATGTTTGGTATGCAAGTGTCCTACGATGTGGCGCTAAGAGGTAGAAACCATGATGTTGAGATGATATATGGTAAATATCATGAATCATACCAATTATTGCCTGGTTATTTGCATATGTTAGAGGTGACAAATCTGGGCACGATCGCAAATATCGACATTGGTGCAGACAACAGGTTTCGGTCATGTATTTGTGGCTCTTGGTGCTTGTAGATCAACATTTGGCTTGTGCATGAGGCCAATAATAGTAGTCGACGGCACTCATTTGAAGGGAAAGAATAATGGCATTATGTTTGTTGCAGTTACAAATGATGCAAATGAGCAGGTGTATCCGTTGGCGTATGGAATCGGCCCAATTGAGAATCATGAGTCTTGGGTATGGTTCATGGCACGGCTAAGAAGAGCATGTGGGAGCACGACTCAAACATTGATTGTATCTGATCAACATGTGTCAATTGAGCATGCAGTGAGTGTTGTATTTTCGGAAGCAACTCATGCCCTTTGTTACTACCATATTAGTAACAATTTAAAAAGATTTGGTAAAACTACTCTGGGGTTGTTTCAGAAGGCTGCTTACACATACAAGCAGGCCGAATTTAAGAAAAGAATGAACATGATTCAAGTTGGCAAGGTGCAGGCCTATGATCACTTAATGAACATTGGACCTGCTAAGTGGGCTCGGTCAATGTGTCATGTTCGAAGGTATAGCTTCCTAACGTCGAATACAATTGAGAGCTTTAATTGTACACTTTTATGGGCTCGTCGTCTACCTATTTGTGCATGCATGGAGGCAGTAAGATAGTAAATAGGTGCAAATGCCATGTGTCTCATTTTCTTCGCTGCTTCGTCCAATTTGAACCACAATGGATCATACAGACTCATGATCCAATTGTACATATCACAAATAATAACCACATAATGCTTGTTAGCGATACAAGGAAATATAACCTACAAGTGCAACATATAAATGCTTATAATTGCATATAATTAAATATAATTGCATAAAATTATATATAATTACATATAATTCATATAATTGCATATAATTAAATATAATTACATATAATTCATATAATAGCAAATAATTATATATAATTGCATATAATTAAATATAATTGTATATAATTATATATAATTCATATAATTATATATAATTGTATATTAATTAAATATAATTGCATATAATTAAATATAATTGCATATAACTCATATAATAGCAAATAAATATATGTAATTGCATATAATTCATATAATTAAATATAATTACATATTAATAAAAATCATACCATTGTGGCGTTAAACCAAGGTAGGACTGTGGATCTCATATTACGTGCGTGAACAATATCACGCAAATAGTCGTTTGCCCTATAATTCTGTTGGATATATGAAAATTTTGCTTCCCATCCGGGCAACTGCTTGGCTTTGGCACGAGCCATACAAGCATTTCAATCCGACTCCAGTCGATGCTTGAAGACAGGATTCAAAATAAAATTAGGCTAATTTTCACATATAAAGAACTTATTCTTGAAATAAAAATGTATTAAAAATACTTACGAAAAAATCACATCTGCAGATAACACTGCGTCATCCGGTCTGTGAAGGGAATACACCATCATTCTGCAACAGCCTGGACTGGAGGCTCATCATATATAAGTCTATGGTCTGCAAAAAAAACAATCATAATTTAGTAACAGTAATTCAATTTTAACTTAAATCATTTTTAATATTAAAACAATTACCTCAGTGAAGTAATTTGCGCCCATATGAAGCATCAATTTGAAGTCAGCAACTTTTATTTGAAAGCCAGTCTTAGTCACTGTAGTTCGTGTAAAATGCAGTTCGTGGCCTGTCACGAAACTGACCCCAAACTCATCCGACTCTGCCTCATCATGTGCCACATTGACTGGCTGCGTGTCAAATGGCCATGGGGTCTACAAAAAAAAATTAACAAAATTAAATACTTTTATTTTGAAACTATATGTTTATCATAAATAATTATGAAAACTATCAACTTACAGATGAAGTATCCGCCGAAGAATGACGTGTGGTCACAAATGGCGCCTGAAAACGCGATACGTCAGACACGGAGTATCGAGGACCGCTGCTAGAACTAGAAGGCCAAAAATCTGGCACTGCGTCTGGTGGAGGGCTCGTGGCTCGAAAATCACTAGGCTGAGGTGTCTGCATCTCAGGCCGAGCTGACTGCATCGAAGGCCTAGCTGACTGAGGCATAGGGGGGGTCTGCCCACGTGTATGCATAATCGGTTGACTATATCGGCTCGAACCACACCAGATGACTTCCATAAGCTCTCCAAACCATCTCTTGAGAGTATTCTTCAAATCATTATGTCTCTCAATCATCCGGGCCTCCATCTGCTCCTGTCTCTCAATCATACGTGTCTCATAAGCATTCATCCGTGCCTCCACCTCGCTAAGTACACGCTGTGTCCTGCCACCGCTACTGCTAGATGATGATTCAGGCACCGGTGGTCTGGGGCGCTTTCTCGTATCTCTCCGACGTCGAGGAGGATGCTCTGTATTAGGTGGAGGACGCTCTGCCTCGGATGGTGGGCCGTGGTAATATGACTCATGCAGCTCCGACTCATCTACATGTGCGGGCTTCACGTTCCTCGTAGCTCGCCGACTGCTAATAGGCTGAGCTACGACCGGTGGCACTCTATGCCTCGGTGCACCCTGCTCGGCTGTCATGCCCCCCCGGGTAATTGGATTAGTCAGAGGCATGTACTGCACATCCAGGGGGGTCTCACACTGTGTGGAGAGGTATTATGCACGTCTCTTCTCCTCCTCGTCAGCAATCAAATTGAAAATATTGTAAGCCTACAAATTTAAGATAAATATTAATACAATCTTATCATAATGATAACAAATAATTAGATAATGAATGTAAATGAACATTAAATTAACATCCGTGTCAAAAGACTCATAGAGCTGTTCCACTGTCCCGTTTAGATTTTTCCGGAAATTCCATCTCATACAACGGGGATATGCTGAAGGGATGTCTCATTGCCTACCAGCAAACGCCTCGAATACCAGAATGACCTCTAAGCCCCACACCATTAGTTCCAAGTCGAGCTATAGAAATGATATTTTGGATTATCGGAAATTTTCCTAATGTAATTCCTAAGAATTTTATAAGAGTATGCGCCCCAAGGAAAATTATAGAAGGTGTCTAGGTCCTCCACCAAAGACCATAGCCACATGAAAATAGATTTTTGTGAATCATGGCCAAATACGAAGACGTAGGCCATGAGGACAAGGGCGGTGCGGAAATGGATCTCTTCATCAGGATCATCTATGGGAATTAGAAAAATGTGCTAGGAGATCAGCAGCACTCATGTGAATGTCATTGTAGGCGGACATAAAGAAAGACGACCCAGTCTGATCGTGCGGGCATGTACTATCAAAATTTGAAGGTCCGAATCTCAACCCAGTGACCAGTGCATGATCACCCAAAGTGTACTCGACATCACCCCTGCATATGTGGAACCAAATCCCACCCCTGGTGTGGATTTCCCTACACACTATACTGTGTAAAACTGGACAGGATAGGTTACCCAGACCCCAACTAAAGAAATGACCAAACGGCCCACGTTGGAATCTTTAAACAAGCTCGTTCCCACCTAATTACAAGATTTTAGACCTAATTTCTTCTACGATACCTATCTTATAGTATGTGTTGGGTTTACACTTCCGATTAATTGAGTTAGGTCTCCGATACCATGGCTGATCCGACTCCTTCAAAATTTAGTCGATACAAATAATTTAAATCAGTTCATGTAACATCAAATTAAATTAAAATTACATCATATGCATCAAAATTATAATAATTAAATTAAAACAATCATAATTATCACAATTAATTACGTAAAACACCAAATCACACACATATTTTACATAATTTTCACATAAATGAAACAACAATAATTATATCAGATCAAAAGACTATGGACCGCTGGGTTGGTTCTTCAAGCCCTAGCGGTCCATCGACAATTTACCAGAGGTCCATCAAAACGTGGATTCTACGTATTTTTCTAAGGCCAAAAATCATATATTCAAGTCCTAAACATGTATAATTCGAACAAAACAATTCAATTAAACATAATATAAACTTAAATTACCAAACATCAACATACATGCACGTAAAATTAGGTTCCATGCCACCAAAAATATAAGAAAATACATATATTCAGAATCTATATGGACCGCTGGTAAGTTTTTCCTTCTTAAGGATGGACCGCTCGACATAGGGTCGGGCGGTCCATCCCTAATTTACCAGCGGTCCACGCTCTATCATGTTCAGGGAGTGATTTTGAACCTAAATATGCCATGGGATGTCTTCTTCACTCTCTCTCATGGCTCTCCGTCGAGGTTCAGGCGGCAGCGGTCCAAGAATCCTCTAAGAATGCCCAACACAACAACCTCTAGCAAGGTCCAGCAATCTTCGACCCTTGAAGAAGACAGTCAGGAGCGGCGGCGAGAAGTACAGGTGGAGGGGAGGAGAAATTTTCGAGAGGTGCAAGGGAGAGAGAGTTGCGAGAGGTCCAAACTCAAAAGAGGAGAAAGAGAGGAAGGGGGGCGGTCCATCTTAGTTTAGGGATAAAAAAATATTTTATTAAATTAAATTCCTCATTTTCCATAACTACTTTCACTTTTTCAAAAATAAATGTTGACTTTAATAGTAAATTTCGAATTCCCATACAAAATGGGTAATTTTGACATGTATATTGAGGTTTTGGGTAATTTTAACATGTATTTTTTCAAAATGGGTATTATAATTTTTCACCCTAATTTAAATGTATTTTCTTATCGAATACTAAAATTATATTTATAATTTAAACTACGTGTTTAGAAGGAACATAAGAAATTTAATTTTGGAAGTGTAACAAAATAAAAATTCAAAGCGGAAGCAAACTATGTTTGATGATTACAATACGTAACTTTAGAACTTTAAAACTTTTACTTATATTTTTATAACCCTTATACCCCGAAACGTGCCCAAACTGGCCCAATAATATATAGGTCTGATTTGTATGAGCTTGATATTAAAATAACTCAATACGAACTGGTTAGAAAATATTTTGACTCGAATTGAATTTTTCATTTTTATCATCGAACCGGCTCCATCTCACTCCTATACACGGGCAAATATAGGAGTTGCTAGGGTCAGTTGAAGTATTCCCAAATCGAAAGATTTTAATTATATTTTAATTTTTATCATCGATAAATTTTTGGTAGAGCAGTCTTCGCCTCGATACGAATAGTTCTTCCTGTCATCCTAACCACTCAAGAATTAGTCACGTTGAACTGTCGATCGCCTTGTCGCCTATCGGTGAGTTGCTTGTGACTAGTGGCGGACGCAGGATCCGAACTAAGGGGAGGCAAAAATGCAAAAGACTATAACAAAGTATATTATATAAACAATTAGGAAATGTTTAACCTATAGTTCGCCCCGACAATCCGCCATCTTCTCAAACTTATACATAATAGCATCATTAGAAACACAACTGAATACATCATTTTCAATATAGACCACCAAACTATCATTCATCCATTCATCACGCATTCGATTGTCGGTTCTTCACAATTTTCATAGCTGAAAATGCTCTTTCGACAGAAGTTGTTGCAACTGGCAGAACTAGTTCTAAAGTGATAAGTCTATAAACCAATGGATACATCAAATTTCTTCCAGTTTCAACCAATTTTTTTTTTTTGCAAGATCGCCGAGCCCTTTTACATCAGAAATATCAATTCTTAAACGCACATCCAACACAAAATTTTCGAGTTGATCCGACAACTCCAAAAGTTCTATGCCTTTAAAATCATTTGGATAGTATTCAACTAGTCGAACTAACTTTTGTTTGTCAAAGTTTTTTATTAATTGAACATTTGTATAACTTTTATTAATATTTTTTAATGTTTAAAAGTTATTAAGAGTATAATAGACATTTCAAGTAAAAAATTAAGGGAGGGCAATTGACCCCCCTTGGCTACACTTAAATCCGCCACTACTTGTGACCGTGTAAGATTTACACATAAATAAAAGCAATTCAACTATGACGTAAGTTACACGCTGAAAAAGAAATGACGTGGTGGACCACTGTTCGTGGAGCAAATATAGTAGATCGTAGGGGTGAGAATTTGGGACAGAGACTTGAGACTTTCCCGATCCCGACGAGAGTCCTGAATTTTTCGGGACCTGAACCAAGATTAAGAAATTGGAAATTTTCGTCCCGAATTCCGATCGGGACTATTGGAATAATGCTTCTAGCTTAGTTTAGCAAGATCAAGAAAGAACTAGAAATAAGAAGAAGATTCATTCAAGAAGGAAGAAAGAAGATTTGTGCAACAAAGTAGTTAGTAGTTAGTAGTTAGTAGTTAGTTTGTTAGGAGTAGTTAGTAAAGCTAGTTTGTTGTATAAATAGAACCTCTTCTCACTTGTAGAATCAATTCAATCAATATACAACTTTATCACTTTTATATTCTGTTTTAGTTTAGATATGAATTTTAGTTTCTTCAACATGGTAGAGGACGTCAGTAAGGCTGTTCTAGGATTGAAAGTGAATGTGAATCACCAACTCACAAATGAGAAGTCTACGATAGCAAAGAGGATGGCAGAGAGGTTTAATCGGGATACCAATTTCAAGTCATTGCCTGAGTGTTTCTTTTATCTTTTCTGTCCGTGTTTGAGATCGGATATGGAGGTGTTAAAATTGGGAATTTTGTTCAAAATCAGTCTCGCTGCGAAGTGGTGCTCCTCTCTCGAGTATTCCTTAGATGTAATCACAATGATGTGTGAATTAGTGGCGATGAAGGTGTTTCCAAGGGATAAATGTGCAGAGTACGATGGTGTGGAGGAAGCAAATTACGGATATCAAGCGAGGGATCACTTAAGGAAAGAAAAGTCAGTGCCGCTGCGCAAGATGCTGGAGCTGCCGGATTTCTTAAGCAGGCTTCTTCCCTCTCATGCGGATATGTCATTGATTACTTAGAGAAGTAATAAAAGTTCTAAAAGTTCTCTCCCGGCTTGGTTTCAACGGGGGTGTATTGGAATAATGCTTCTAGCTTAGTTTAGCAAGATCAAGAAAGAACTAGAAATAAGAAGAAGATTCATTCAAGAAGGAAGAAAGAAGATTTGTGCAACAAAGTAGTTAGTAGTTAGTAGTTAGTTTGTTAGGAGTAGTTAGTAAAGCTAGTTTGTTGTATAAATAGAACCTCTTCTCACTTGTAGAATCAATTCAATCAATATACAACTTTATCACTTTTATATTCTGTTTTAGTTTAGATATGAATTTTAGTTTCTTCAACAGGGACTCCCAATTCCAAAATTAATTTTAAAATTTGTGAAATTTGATCCGGTTTGGAAAATTTTAGTCCCGATCGAGACTATTTGGGACAATTTTTTTCGAAACCGGAACAAAAAGTATGATGTTTTTTTGGGATCTAGAGTGCCGATTCTCACCTCTATTAAATAGAACACACCCGAAATAAAATTTCTGCTTCCTCCCCAACCCCTACAAACATATGAATTTAAGTTCTTTTATATGATTGAATTATACTTTAGATACACGAAACAACAAATTGCACTGTGTATTTTTTATTTAACCAAATCACACTTGAAATAACACGAATATACGATATGAGTTGCAATTCATTATCCATATTGAGACATACAAGTTAAAACTCACGTGTGTATTGCCATCATATTTTTCTAAAGAAACACGAACCACAACTCTTGTAGTTGGTAAATTTCTAGACAAATCCAATTAAATACATAAATTGATATATGACCACGAGCTGATTCACGACCCACGAGCTATTATATCCAAACTCATTTCTCTCTTTTAAATCGAAAATAGAGTAATTTTTCTTGGATCTAAACTCATTTCTCTCTTTTGAATCGAGAATAGAGTAATTTTTCTTGGATCTATCATGTATGTTTTCAAGAAAGAAAGAGAGAGAGAAAAAAAAAGAAAAAAAGTAGGATTGAAACTTGAAACTTGAAAGGTAAGATAGTCCAGTGCAACGAAAAGGCTTTTACACAAATCACTATTCTTAATTTCTAAGTGGACATTACTTTATGGGAACTCACCCCTCAATATATAGATATAGACAAAGGACCAAATAACAACATTCACCCAAATGAAATTAGAAATCAAGCAAGGTCAATAATTTTGGTATGAAGCAATATTAATTATATTAAAAGAAATATCATTATATATATTCACTATTTTTTATAATCATAATATATGAAGAAGTATTGGAATATATTAGAAAAAATGTAGAGCTCTAGGAATGCAGTTTCATTGCTATTGAATTGGTTTGTTATGGTAATAGCTCTAACACCTATTGTTATTGCATTCGATCGTATAATTTAATTATTGAAGACGTTGACTGGAGATGATAGTGGGTCTAAAACCTGCTCCAAATTCGATAGTTCAGTTTCATTTTTAAGGATTTGGATCATACAAATTTTAAATCTAATGATATGTGATAAAATTTTGGATCTAAATTTATAATTTTATTTTTAAGATTCGTATTTGACCCAAAACTTGCATTTTTTTATTGAACACTCATATTCAATTTATTGAAAATTTTCGATTCATATCATATTATGGACATGAATTATTTTATTTCCGAGCCATTTATATTATTGCTTTTAATTTTACAATTTTATATATTTACTTAGATTTATCTCTTCTCTTCAAATGTATTAATATTGACTAACGCAAAAATGAAAGTTTGATTTTGATAAGTTTTTCTGAAAAACTAATTTTGTAAACTGCCAATTTCATATCTCTAAATTCAGATGACTTATTTCAGGATATGTAATGTTAATTTAGAATTTATATATAATTAATAGAGTTCTAATAAGCTTTCTTAATTATTTATTTATATTATTCACGAAGAATATAGTGATAATGAAGATGTTACATATTAAGAAGAGAGGTCAACAACGAGACTAGTGCACCTTCGTTTAAATTTATTTAACTAGAATAACAGCTATATTTATTCGAACGAAAATATTTTCTCGAAATTAACGGTTTCAAAGATAAAAGTACTTTTAATTTCTGGGAGAATTAAAATATCATACCTGACAAACAAGAAATATTTGTTTTTAAATACCAAAAACTACAACCGTTATCGAATCAAATCATAATAAGCATACTTTAAACACAAGTTATGAAAATTGATTAGTATATTTATTAGCAAGGAAACTCGAATCGAGGACTTCTTGAAAATGACAACAATACGGTAATTAATGTGCCCAAAATCCTGACCTCAACTTGTTAACCGGTAAATATATCGTTAATTAACTATCCAGATACATAAATAGTACTCCTTCCATCCGGCTAAATCTAAATGTGGTCATGTTTACTTTTTGGGACGTCCCACTAAAAGTGGTTATTTTCTCAAAAAGAAAAAAGTTTTACCTTTAAAATGCATATCTTCTACTTTTTTAAAACACAATACTTTACTTTCTTAATCTCCGTGTTGGATCCCTTGTGGCTGCATTTAGCGGGAGGGAGGGAGTTCGATGTTTAGGCATTACACAACTTATTTCGATTAAAGGAGGCCCTTTGCCGGAAAAAAAGTGAAAGTTTTGAAATAAGGGTTTTTAGTCTATAAATATATCAACTTATAACAAATTATGTTTTTTAACATGAATATTAAAATGTGTCCAGTACAGTAACTTAATACATTGTCCTTTTTTGACCTGAAATTAAAAACACCTCAATTATGTGTTGATATGGAACTTCAAATTAATTATGTGGACACAATTTATTTGAAATGGACAAAATTGTATAAGGTAGACAATTTTTAAATGATGTGGAAATAAATTAAAATATGATTTTTTAAAGTATTAATCGAAACCCTAGCTAATATAATGTTTTAGATTAATATATATTACTGTTTATATTAATACTTAAAGATCGTGGGAGAAAATATATGTGACTTAAATATTATTGTTTTAAGTAGCAATCTAAACTCTAATATAATGTATTAATCCAAACTCTAGTTTTAAATTAATACTTAAAAGAAAAATAATATTTTAATTAATTTCCACATCATTTACAAATTGTCTACTTTATACAGTTTTGTCCGCGTCAGATAAAGTTTGTCCACATAAATTAATTTGAAGTTCCATATCAACACATAGTTGGGGTATTTTTAATTTTGGATAAAACAAAAAAATAATGTATTAAGTTGTATTTGTGGACACATTTTAAAGTTCATGTTCATGTTAAATTTGTTATAAGTTCATTTATTTATAGTCTAAAAATCCAAAAAATAATTACTTAAACTAGGAATATATTGATCCTCTAGAAGAGGAAATGATCGAAAACGATCAAGAATTGTTTCTTTTGTGCTTTTCAGTTTAGGAAATTTCTTTTTCTAATAGTTACTAATAAAAAAATTCTAATACACTGAATCTGATGAAAAACTAGTAAACCCTTGAACAAACTGTGTACTCTATAATTCCAAACTGGATATATTTTGTTTTTGATAATATATAGCAACATCAATGCATACGTGACTTTGTATACTTGTTGGAATATACTACGAAGCATTATGTGTGGCCCAAAAATTAAAACTGTACTACAAAACCCAAATGTGGGAAAACTTACTTTTGAGCACATTAGAGAACTGAATGCCTGAAGAATATAATATATATTGGACCCCGGAAAAATATGTGTGCAGAAAAGGATGCTAACAATATGCTAGATCCACAGAATAATTTTTTACAAGGAAGGCACCGAGTGAATAGAAAAAATAAGCACACATGATATTAAAACAAATAAGGAAATATTGCTAGTCTTAAATTTTACCCATGTTGCATCAAATGATCACGGAAAACCATAGAAGGATCTATAGCACAATACGTGCTTCATCGGCCTCTGCAAGCAACACTTAAAGCTTTCATAGTATATACAAGTATAGCAAACTTTCAAATCTCACCACGATAATGGACCTCAGAAAAATATTACCAGCTAAAGCTCACGTACGATTCACATTCTTTATGCTATGAGCCACCTGTGATAGGTTCTTCACGAGCAGTATTAGTCACACGAAGGACTGCTTGAGCATCTAAAGCCGAAAGCTTTGCATGGCAGAAGTCCTCCCACGAAGCTATAACAGGTTGCTCGGTTGCAGCACTCAGTTCTGGGATGTGTGATTTTTCATACGCAGTATGCAATTCTAGCAACAGGGCCCGAGCTGCATCCCTTGACTCAGGAAGCCGGTCGCTAATTTGGGATGCACCTATTACAATCAGTTTGTCTATACCGAATTCTTTGATTCCATCAACTCCCTGCAATAAATCCCACATGAAGACAATTGAGATGCTCTAAGATCTTTACATAAGGGAAAAAGATGGGATAACAGGGTTACGCTGATTAAACTAATCTATAGTGGAACTGAAACACGCATATGCACACACACAAAATCAAAAACAATATGAAGAAGAATAAGAATACAGTAAAGAGTGCACCAGATCCAAGACTTACCAGACGTGGGACACTTCGAGAAATACAGATTGAAGCCTTAGCTCGAATGCGAGGATTCCTATGCTTAACATAAGGTTGCAACTTAGGCAACAGCAGAACAGGAGAAACCCAGCTTGTCAAGGCTATTAATGCACTTTCAGCTGCCTCGCACACGAATTTTTTGTCTTGTGAAGATTTGAGGAGAAGTTGAACAAGCTAACAAAGAAAATAGGAAATCTATAACAAATAACATCCAGAAACAGACAACTCACAAGCAGAGAATAATATGAAAAAAGATGATATATTACCAAAGGATCCACTGAATCAATGATGCTATCTTGGTATACTTTGAATAGATCTGCACAAGTCATAATTCCAGTTTTGCAAACAGCACTTCTTGGATTCTTTAGGGATTTCACAACTAAGGAGATGACCTCATCCCTGATGTTAATAACCAATGAGTCATAATATATGAAGCTCAATAAATACAGTTAACGCAAGCAGATAAATTTTTTGTAGAGTATGCTTAGTATGGTACTTACAAAATACTAACAATATCTTCCTTGTGATATATAGAGAATCGACGGACATTGTTGAGTGCATCACATACTGTAACCCACTCTTTGGAGCCAAGTCCTGATAAGAGTGTCTGCAAACCAGAGTGCAAGATAAGTATCAAAATTGTGCCCCGCAATTTATTCAATGATGACATCATGGTATAGAGATCTCTCGGAAGTTTATCCATTGTAAGAAATAAGGACATATCAATACAGTCTGTAAAGGATTATAAGTAAGTTCCTACCTTCAGACAATCATTCACATCTTCTACATCCTTCAGATCCTCAGACTCGATGTACTCTACTTCTGCTATCACTGCTTCAGAATTTTCTGACTTATCTATCATAACGGAAGTACCAACTGCTGCAGCCATCCCTTTTGTTTGCCTTTCTTCGGTGTTTCCGCTCAGACCTTCAACCTGAGATTTTATGATGCTTCCATTATTGCAGCTTCTGTTTATCCTCTGCGACTCGGGTGCATTATTATCTCTCACAGCTATCTCAGACATTAGTGAAGGCTGATGCAACAATGATAAGAAATTAGGCTTAAAAAAATTAATGAAACAATACATAAGAAATTTGATTGATGATAGGTGGTCACAATATGTAGGCAAACCATTGTTGAAATAGATCATTTTGCATTTTATACATGACAATTGTAACAAAAATGTATACATGTTAGTATTAGAAACTTTGAAATCACGTTACTGGTTAATTTTCTGAGCTAAGTTAATAAAAAATACTGCAAATCAGTAAAGACATAAAGGACAATAAAGAGTAATATAATAATTGTTCAGGTCATGTGATAAGAAGATATGGATCTATTGACCAACGTGAAAAGCAAGGCTCTGCCTCTTCAGAGCTCATGGAGAAATTCAGTTTCATATCTACTTAATTTCAGACAGCGAGAATTTTTAGGAGACGATTAGCAACCAAAATATCCAAACTACATAGCACTAGCAGTGCCAAAGAGCCAAATGCAATGACTAACAATAATTAATACATAATGAAAGTGTTCTAAGGTGTTAAAATGTAAATCGCCTCCTCAATTTCTGTATAATGGATCGATCTCAACAGTCATCAGTCCCATACTCATGACCATTAATTATGCGCAACAGACTCTGATACTAAATTATAGATAGAGAAAACTGTTCCATCAAATTCAATTGGCAGAGCTAATTAAATATACATCCAGCCGTCAAATGGTTCAACCCTAAGTCTAACCACAATCTATCAGGACCAAGTTTACCACACATTGTCTAACCACAATCTATCAGGACCAAGTTTACTACACATTGACACTTATCCTAAGATTTGAAAAGGATACATAACAACTTCAAGTTACATATCAGTTTCAAATTGGTAGCAAGTGCACTAGATCAATAAAACCCATACTCAGGTATAAGGACGAAGGCTACTTAGCTAAATACCTACATAAGATAACCTAATCCTTGTCCAGCTTTACTCTAAACCTCTTCACAAGAAATGAAACTAATCCAGAATGTCACGAGAGATCGATGAAAATGAGCAGATCGCTAGAAATGAACTTCAACAACCACACCAATCCAAAGCAAACTAATCAAAACTACGGAAATCACCGACACTAGCAAACTAACAATTTCTAATAAGTACAACGATCCAGCAGAGACAATTTAAAAAATGTAAACAAGCCAGCTACAGAAGAAAGAGTATAAATGAGCATTAACACAAAAAAAATAAGCAAAATTGCAGTAAGATCTCACGTATTCACAATCACTAAAACTCAGAGCTTCAATTTCTGATCCGATTCGGAATTGTATGCGATGAATTTACAGCCAGTAATTAAAATGCGTAGCCAGATGAGAGTAAATAGGAAAGAATCGAGCAAGAGCAGGAAAATGGTGATAATATTTATTGCCGACCTTCTCAATTGTGAAATATTCAATTAGAGCAACTCTCTCTTCCTCTCTCTCTCTGGATATTATATATACATATATGTGTGTAACTGTAAAATGAGGGGAATTGAATATATTATTAGGGGGTAACCGGCGAGAGAGGAGGAGGAGGGGCGAGCAGAAAGAGACGGCTAGTTTTAAAAAAATTGATTACGTTACTATTAAATTACATAGTCGCGGACATTCATTCGAATCCGAAATCTAAGCCTTGGACACCGTACACACGCTATGAGACGGCTGGTTTTGCTGCCCGAAGACAGGCCGGCCCCTCGGGTAAATATAATCACGTGACCGGACGGTCAGAGTTATGTGTAATGACGGATCTGCCTCTAAGGTTTCTCCTAATCCCAATATTCAAATGAATCAAATCTTCCACCCCTGTCGTCCATTATCTAACCTTCATAAATCAACCAGGTGCACACTGACCAGTACTGTTCAAATTAGGGTAATACTACTTACTAAAATATACTATAATCTAATCTAATCAAAGTCAGATTCAAATTAAAACCTTTCAAAAAATTACTCACTCAAGCCTATTGTTTACTGTTTCTTTCTGTTAGACAGACCAATATATATAGGCTATGTTTGGTAGATAAGATATGATAGAATAAGATTAAATTATCTTATTAAATCATGTGTTTGGTAGCAAATATGATAAACACGTCGGTCTGGTATTAAACATTGAGCCCGTGTCAAAATCACTAATTTACCTTACATTTTAATCCTAAGGAGGTGGTGAGATTGAAATAATCTTGACACCATATAAATTTAATCTTATCATGCTATATCTTATCATGACTACCAAACATGGCCATAGAATATAAAAGGTGTTATATGCTAAAATTTAAAATAAAAACTACTAACAGAGCGAGAAATATTACTTTTCGGCACGCGAATTAAGATATTTTACTTAAATTTTAAAATGAGTATAATTCAAAGAGAGAAAAAAAAGTGCAATTAGTATTTATTAATCGTAAGTTTACTATCATTTTGAAAGATGACATCCAAAAATAGAATACGTTTTTTTTAAGAAGACCTAGTGGTACTCTCTCCGTCCCACTAAGTATAAGCATGACACCTTTTTTTTCGGCACGGTTATTAAGGAGAGTGTATAAAGTAGTGTAAGAGTGTAAGAGTGATAAATATGGTATAACTCACACCTTTTTGAAATGATAACTTTTACTATTTAAAATAAACTTTACTACTCTTTCCGTACCGCTTATTTACATTTATTTGTTTTTTTACATGTATACTAATATTTAGTTATATATAATTTTTGAAAAAATATATCTTGTGCTTTAAAATTTGTTAAATAAAAAAATGTGTTTAAATAATTAGTACAATCCAATAAAAAAAATGAATCTAAATAGTGGAAGGGATGAATTACTATTTTTAAAAACATATCAATAATATATGACATCTCAGAAATGAAGACAAGTCAATGATAATTAGAATAAAATATCAAAACAAAAAATCACGGTTTTAAAATAAGATCTCGAACTCATATGTTCAGTTTATGTAAGTTCTGAATTTAGAGAATTATCATTAGACATATTCCAACTAACACTCGATTTTAATAATAGATCTCGAAAGCATATGTTCAGTTTATGTAATTTCTGAATATATAAAATGAACACTTCTATTCTGAAAGTAATCAAATAAGTAAGGATTTTGAATATCTAAAATACAATTGTGATAAAGGGAAAGGGAATATTATTGAAGTAACAGTGCAAAAGACAATTTTGAATTGATGTTATATTAGTTTGGAAACAGATATATGTACTGTTTATGTTCAGAATCAATCAGTTCTCTAGAAAAGAATCAATCATTATATGATTAGATCGCAGTTATTGCCTAATCGGATGTATTTAAAGAAAGAAAAAAGAAAGAACGTTAATTGTATGTCTGAAAAGTGAAAACTTCAAACTCTATACGAATATTGGAAATCAATCTTTAAGAGAAAATTGGTTCATATAATTCATAGAGTTTTATTCATATTGTATTAAATATAAATATATTTATAACAATTAAAAATATCAAATCAAATCATAAGCAATCAATAAATATATCAAATATATCTTGAACTGAAAAATACGGCAACAACTTCTCGACGTTGACCTCCAAAATATTACTTATGGGTTTACAAGAAGATAATTTTGTTCTCGTATATATTGAGATCTCTTCAAAATTTGAAATAATCGACATCTTCACGCACACCATGAATGTAATACTTTATTTTGTAATTTGAATACATAAAAATATTTCTCCCGTTAAATTCTAAAGATGTCAATTAGTTACATTAAAAAGTGAATAAAAAAGTTAGGGATAAGAAAAAATAAGATTAAGAATTAAAATTCGGATAGAGATACAATGTGTTCGATAAATTATATGGTAATGTTCCAATTTCTTTTTAATTAGATGTCAGGTCACTTTGCAAGGTGACATTTGATGTGCGACGTCCAAAGATTATTACAAAAAATTTCAAATCCAAAAATACATTTGATATATTTATTAATAGTTCATAATTTAGTTTGATATGTAGAGGTGTCCATGGTTCGGTTTCCAGTACAAACCGAATCAAACCGGCGGTTCCACGGTTCTAAAAATTGAAACCGAAATCGAATCGGTTAAGAAGTTAGACAGTTTCGATTTCGGTTCGGTTCCACGGTTCTTGGTTCGGTTCTAGAACCGGCGGTTCCATGGTTCGAACCGTTTTTTTTTATATTTCTCTAATTTATTTTATTGTATAGATAGATATAAATGTTTCCTACTCCTTTGAAATAGAATAACTTTTTTCTTTAAAATATATAGTTTATAATTTTAAATTATCTAGAATTTGATATTTTGAATTATATTGAGTTATTATAATGATTATTATTATTACTTTTACAAATGACATTGAATTAAGTAAATAATAAATGTGAAATAAGATTGTCCAAATAAATTTTATATAAATTTAATTTACAATAAATAACTTACAAATAATAAAAAAAATTAAAATATTAAAATCTAGTTTATTGGATTTTGTAAAAAAATACAAATGAAAAAAAATTGAAGTTCTATTAAAAAATAAAATATAACTTATCTTTAAATTACAAAAAGAAAAAAGTTAATACAAATTTTAATTTAGGTGGGAGAGAAAAAAATAAATAGAAGGACTTTAGCTTAATTACAAGTTCATAACATTTAAATGATCAACTTATAATTAAGTTGTCTACGCTCGTAAAAAAAAAATTAAGTTGTCTACGTATCCAACTCTATATTTAATTTGAATTTAATTTAATTTTAATTTCAATTGAATTTATTTTATGTTTTACTTATTTTTTTCATTTTCTAACTCTATATTTAATTATTGATATTTTAATTTTATATAATATTTAAATGTTATATTTTTAAAATAAGATATTAAAAAGAAAATGGTTCGATAGTTCGAAATCGCGAACCGCCGGTTCCCGAACCAATTGACGCTTCCGGTTCAAATGGACACCTCTATTAATGATATGATATGTATGATATTTCAATATATATTTAATATACTATGAATAGTTTTAAAAAAAAAATCATCAACCCATTCAAATAATATAAAATTCTATATTTTTATAAGTTTGAAATCAGTACAGAAGGACTGTAATCTTTAATGTAACTTCTCATATTTATTTTTGTTTTTATGGTATATAGCAAAATAGATCTAGAGGTATTTTGTACTTTTGCTTTTGTATCGACAAGTTTTTCTTACAATTTTTCGTTTTATTAATTCCCTTTACTTTTATGGTTCATTCTAATAGGTCCTTTCTTGACAGTTTTGTTGAGTTCGTTAACTTTTTCTTCATGGACAATTTTCACGTCATGAACAAATTTATGTACAAAAATTATACGTCACTAATTTAATGAAAATTTTTAAATAATATATTATATTGATAAAATATAAATATGAAATTAATTTAAAATTAAACAATCAATCATTTATATCTTAAAATAAACACTAATTATTTTTCAAAAATTATCAATTAATCATAAAATGCGGAGTAAACATCACTTAATTATTTCAATAATTAATGCATTTAACAAAAGCAAATTTGTGAAACTTGCCGACACATTTGAACTCTTGTCACGCCCGCTTTCTACTAATTCTAGTAAAGCCGGGTAAACGTGA